>CM077164.1:145692588-146243133 GCA_039583875.1 Platanthera guangdongensis
ACGTGACTTCCTCCGCCTCCTTCGCTGAAGAATCTACAGCCACCGGCGAGTTTGTCGCTTCCTACACCTCCCTCACATCCCGCGGTCAGTAAACCGGTCAAACCGCGACCGAGCTACTTCCCGCCAAGAGGCGCGGATTCTGGACAAGGGGGGCGCAGGCAAGGAAAGGCGGTCGAGCACGCCGGGGGGCCATCTTCGAGCCGGTGAGACGAGCCAGCTCGCGGATCCTCTCCTCGCCGATCTAGATCTCCTCACCGATCTAGGTCTCCTCGCAGCGGTAAGTAATGCTATTGATGACGTATAGGGCGGCTAAATATCTGTCTAATCTGGCTACTTTCATTTGATGTCAGATCGGCCGGCGACTCCAGGGGCGGCCTTTATTGATGCCATGGGGTTACCGGGCATGGAATATCGCCAAGCTGTTGCCCGCACCTACCTGGAGCTGGAGAGCAAGTTCGATCAGCTGGAGATCTGCGAGCCTCATCGCCTAATATCTTCGTTGGAAGTGCGGGTGGCGAAGATGGAAGAGCTCAAGAGTACGCTGGAGAGCTACGAATCCCGCTTCCACATGGTAAAGGAGAACGATCGTCAGCTGGCGATTAACAACCACCGCCTCCAGCTCGTCCTTGACGAGGTTGCCGGCATTCGAGCGAGTATGGGCTCTATCGGCCGGTTGACGAGGATGGAGGAGCAGTTGCGACTCGGCGATGACGCGATAGCGATGGCGACCGAGCACTTCCGGCGAGCGCGCGAGATGGGTTGGGTCAGGCGACATCCTCATCCCCCAGAGAGGCCTAAGCCTTAGAATGTTCTCTTTTTCTTTTATTTGGAACTCGCTGAAGTGCGACTTGATGAACGTTTTATGAGTTTGTAATAAGCGAGCTTCGATCTCGCACCATTATTTATTTTGTTTTCACTGTTTTCAATGTTTGTGCGACATCTTCTGGATTGTGTCGAGTTTGTTCTGCAGGTTGCGATTATGCTTTCTCTGTTCTGTGCGACCTACGCAACGGAGTCGGCTTCCTCTCCTAGTGCGCGACTTGGTTTGATACTCGCCGTAAGGATGATATACGTCCCCTGGGCGCCTAAAAAAAGAGGGGGTAGGTAGGACATAAGTACGCTGTTGCGCTTTTGACCTCCTAGCTCGCGAGTATCTTTTACTGCTCGCGTGCTGCGATTTTGTTTTGCTCCTGGCTATTCCTTCTTCTTCTCCACTTCAAAACTCGCAAGATGGTTGGAGATGACGCAAGTGCTCGCCGCCAAGCCCATGCCGCCAACTTTGCGAATGCGGCTTTCAAGAAGTCGATCACCACCGAGCGCGACCTAGAGAACTTTAGGGAAAGACTCCTCCCTGAGGGATACTCGGCCAGGCTCCCAAGCAACACCTTCGTCGAGGGCGCGCTGGTCCTTCCCTTTCGCCATTTTGACGCCGGCCTGCGACTTCCACTATGATCGGAGTATTGCGATATTCTCCGATACTTCGGCATAGTCCCCGCGCAAATCAACCCCAACGGCGTCACCATCATCATGGGGTTCCTTTGCTATCTGCGTGAGGAGAGGATCATCTTCGATCTTTCTGTCTTCCGCAAGATATTCGCCTTCGCCGCGACTGCCGAGGGTGTGGTCTATTTCAGCAACCATGTCTGCACCCTGGTGGGGACGGCGAATAAAGTACATCGGTGGAGCGAGATGTTAGCCATCGTCGAGGGCGACTTTGGCGACGTCCAGGGAAGGCCGCATCAGCCTGCTGATGTCGCCTTTCTTCCACCGATACTGGAGGGTGCGCACGAGCAACTCGTCGAATCGTTCCGAGGTCGCCGGTTCGATGTTATCTTTTGGTGACTAAACGTCAACACGCTGTTCGAGGTCCACTACAATGAAGGTAAATCTTATCAAGGAACGTCTGTTGCATACTCGTCGCCATAGTTGTTTGTTTACATTACTCGGCCTTTTGCAGAGCCAAACGAGCTCCCGACGAGCACGCTTCCTCCAGCCAAAGAAGTCGCCACCTCGCGTTTTGAGCCCCACTCGTCGGCTGATATCGGCGAGAAGAAGAAAATCGCTTAGGGCAAAGGCAAAGCCAGGTCACCGGGCCCCGCGACCAAGAAACAGAAGGTGTCGTCGCCGCATCTTGACAACCAGGACTCGCCGCTCCATGCTCATCTTCCCAACTTCCACCCCAATTTCAACTTGGGGCTGGACGCGGTGGACGCCTATGGTTGCCCGTTGGTGACCTGGGTGCCAGACGAGCATCTGGTGATGCTGAGCACCAACCTCCCCTCCTGGGCGGAGGAAGGGGAGGACAAGGGAGAGGCCTTCGTAGTCCTCCACGCAATGTATGGGCGAGGCGACGCCGAGTCCATGTTGGATCTCAGCGAGGAGGAACTCGCCCAGCAGGCGGCCTGCTCGCTCACACGAGCCGTCGAATTAAATCACTTCGCGGCGAGGAGGATGCTGGAGAGGACAAAGGCCTTGAAGATCGTCAGTAAGAAGGCGATCGATCTCGGCATGGAATCTACTCGCTGGCGAGATTATGAGGTAAATCGCCTCTACGTGTGATGTCAATGTCACCATGCGTGCTTCTTTGGCTGACTCTGTTATTCGTTGCAGGCTGCCGAGATGGAAACCGCTAAAAAGCTCTCCGAGTGTGAGGCCGAACTCGCCAAATCTCGGGCTGATCTGGAGGCAGCCCAAATCCGCGCGGTAGAGATGGAATCTCACTTGGCCATTTTAGAAGCCGGCGCGAGTTCCTCTGCTCCTCAGCCACGACCGGAGGACGATCCTCATTACACCATCAAGCGATCCCGCATCTTGTGGGAGGAGAGGTCGTCGGTTCGTCTCGAGATAGCCCGCGCGGCAGAAAAGATCGTGCTCGCGAGGCTGAGGATCAGTGGGAAGCTCGACGAGGGGGAGAAGGTGTTCACTATTGACGAACTCATCCCTGAGCTACTCGCCGAGACAATCTCGCCAGATCGCCTGCCTTCACCTTCGTCGGGCTCTAGCAGCAGCGACAACAGCAGTAGCAGCGATAGTGGCAGCGGAGAGGAGGAAAGTGATGAAAGCGGCGAGGAAGAGGACGCCGACATTGGAGATGAGGAATATCAGCCTGATACTGGCGACGATGAGTCCTAGTTGCTCGCTGATATTCCTCATACTCGCATGATAACCGTCAGAGAATTTTTGTAACCAACACTTGTAAAATTTTTAAAACATTAATACAAGTTTGAATTATCACATTGTCGCGCTTTTTTCTTCTCGCATGCTTGTTGATTGATGATACTCGCTAAGCTCATAGGCTCGGGGAGAACGAGTGCTCACGAAGTTTACTCGCACGCCGATATTATTGATAATCGCGTAGTTGATATTCGCATGACCGTAGTCATTCTTCATAACTCGCACCCCGGTACTCGCCCGTAGCTACTCGTCATACCAAACTCGCGCTTTGCTATGTCAAACTCGCACATTCGCCGATGCATGCGTGCATACTCGCCCCAATGCTGCTCGCATCGCCATGCCGAGAAACTTGGTCTAACTCGAGGGGGTCATTGGCCAATGTGCAGGAGAGAGGCTCGTGCAAGGATTTGGACTTAATAGGACCTGTCACTCAAGGACTTGAGTATTTGTTGGAGTCGACATCTCTCAGGAGCCTTGCTCGACTGGAGTGGGTATCTTGATCTCACTCGAGGAGGTCTGTGGCCAATATGCAGGAGAGGAGCTCATGCAGGGACTTGGACTTACGAGGACCTACCACTCGAGTACTTGAACATTGTTGGAGTCGACAGCTCTCAGGAGCCTTGCACGACTGGAGTGGTGTAGGTTGACACGTGGAGGCAAGTAGTCAGTCTGTAGGAGTGGAGCTCGTACAGAGGTCTCAGACTACGACATCACTCCAGCGAGGGTCTCGATCTCACTCGAGGAGGTCTGTGACCAATATGCAGGAGAGGAGCTCGTGCAGGGACTTGGACTTATGAGGACCTGCCACTCGAGGGCTTGAGCGTTGCTGGAGTCAACAGCTCTCAGGAGCCTTGCTCAACTGGAGTGGTGTAGGTCGACTCGGGGAGGCAAGTAGTTGGTCTGTAGGAGTGGAGCTCGTACAGAGGTCTCAGACTACGGCATCACTCCAGTGAGGGTCTCGATCTCACTCGAGGAGGTCTGTGGCCAATATGCAGGAGAGGAGCTCGTGCAGGGACTTGGACTTACGAGGACCTGCCACTCGAGGACTTGAGCGTTGTTGGAGTCGACAGCTCTCAGGAGCCTTGCTCAACTGGAGTGGTATAGGTCGACTCGGGGAGGCAAGTAGTCGGTCTGCAGGAGTGGAGCTCGTACAGAGGTCTCAGACTACGACATCACTCCAGCGAGGGTCTCGATCTCACTCGAGGAGGTCTGTGGCCAATATGCAGGAGAGGAGCTCGTGCAGGGACTTGGACTTATGAGGACCTGCCACTCGAGGACTTGAGCATTGCTGGAGTCGACATCTCTCAGGAGCCTTGCTCAATTGGAGTGGTGTAGGTCGACTCCGGGAGGCAAGTAGTCGGTCTGCAGGAGTGGAGCTCGTACAGAGGTCTTGGACTATGGCATCACACCAGCGAGGGTCTCGATCTCACTCGAGGAGGTCTGTGTCCAATATGCAGGAGAGGAGCTCGTGTAGGGACTTGGACTTACGAGGACCTGCCACTCGAGGACGTGAGCGTTGCTGGAGTCGACAGCTCTCAGAAGCCTTGCTCAACTGGAGTGGTGTAGGTCGACTCGGGGAGGCAAGTAGTCGGTCTGCAGGAGTGGAGATCGTACAGAGGTCTCAGACTACGGCATCACTCCAGCGAGGGTCTCAATCTCACTCGAGGAGGTTTGTGGACAATATGCAGGAGAGGAGCTCGTGCAGGGACTTGGACTTACGAGGACCTGCCACTCGAGGTCTTTGAACATTTTTTCCTACTGCTTTAAGAATTTGAAAATGATTAAGCGCATCGATATCTTTGAGGGTGAAGAAATCAGAAATCGAACGACGATCTTGTAGACGTCGAGTTGGGAGGTTGGCGTCCAACCCTGTTCCTAATAGTTCCTCCAGTCGGAGGAGAGATGCAATCGGGGGTAGCTAGGCCGACATGCAAGGGGGAGCTGATCTCGGCCGTCAGTGCAGGGGTTCAGTCTTACAAGGGTGCTTATATCCCGAGGCATCATCCCATCATCCGAACTGGGCTATCCATGAGAAACAGGTCGAAGGCACGTTTCCCAATCCAACTGCTGCGATCGCTCTCTGCTCTGCCAACTGGCTATAAGCACAAATGCAAGAGCGAGGGGCTATGTCTTTCCGAGGGTCCTCCAGGACACAATCCCGACTAACATATTCCCTTGGACCCATTATGGCTCCCTGGCTACTGGAGGGAAAGCCTGGCCAGGTTGATCCTTCCTCAAATCCGATAGGTTGGGGTCCAGACCTGTTCCCGCTAGTTCCTCCAGTCGGAGGAGAGATGCAGTCGGGGGTAGCTAGGCCGACATGTAAGGGGGGAGCTGATCTCGGCCGTCAATGCAGGGGTCCAGTCTTACAAGAACGCTTATATCCCGAGGCATCATCCTATCATCCGAACTAGGCTATCCAGGGGGAACGAGTTGACTTCCAGCTTCTCGGATCGATCTTGAAGTAAAACCTTGAGTTCCCAGAAAGCTTGCGATAAAAAATAGGATGAACAGAAGAAGAATAGCATCCATTGTATATATGTAAAAGCAGGTATAAACAAAATACATCATTGGTCGCTAAGGATAGAACCTTTTCAGGTCATCCCCGCTCCAAGTATCTCTCAGCTGCTCTCCAACCTGATCCTGGAGATAATAACCCCCAGTGGCCAAGGCTTCCTGGATAATGGAGGGACCTTCCCAATTTGAATGCAGCTTGCCCACTGTTGCTCCTCTTCCTACGGTGTCTACCTTTTTCATAACTAGATCTCCGACGAGAAAATGCTTTAGGCGGACATTTTTGTCGAAGTGCTTCGCCATGCGCCGCTTGATCTCCTCTTGGCGGATGGAGGCCAAGTCACGAAGCTCTTCTACGAAATACAGTGAGAGTCTTTGGGCGTCCTCATTTTCCAAGCGCCATTCTTCGCCGCCATCTCCAGCTGCTATAACTCTCGGGCTCCGAACCTCGAATTCCACTGGGATGAGTGCCTCAGACCCCTGGGATAACTTGAAAGGAGTTTCCCCTGTGGCCGAGTTTGGAGTTGTCCTCAAAGCCCAGATAACCGAAGGGAGCTGCTCCGCCCAGTTGCCTTTCAAGTTGGTGACTTTCTTCTTCAGAAGGTTGATAATCAACTTGTTGGCGGCTTCCACCTGTCCGTTGCTGCGAGGATGATGCACAGAGGCGAATCAAAGATCCGTCCCTAACTACTTGCAGAAGTCCTCTAACTCTAAGCTGGCGAACTGCGGCCCGTTGTCGGTGACGATGGCTAGAGGAATCTCGAACCTGCATGCAATTTCCCCCCAAATGAAGTTCTTCACGATCTGTGATGTGGTCTTGTCTAAGGCCTTTGCCTCGATCCACTTGGAGAAGTAGTTGATCATGACAAGCATGAACTTCCTCTGCCTGCTGGCCAGAGGAAAGGGGCCGATCAATTCCATCCCCCAGATGGAGAAGTGCCATGGAGCAGTGATCGAGCGAAGGTGTTGAGCTGGCTATAGTTGAAGAGGTGCGAAGAGCTAGCACTGGAGGCAATTTTTGGAGAAGGCCTCCACATCCTTCCTAATGGTGGGCCAGAAGTACCCATGCCTTAAAATCCTTTGTTCAAGAGTCCGAGCCCCCGAGTGACTGCCGCACTCTCCTGAGTGAATTTCCTCCAGGATACGAGGTACTTCAACCTCTGACAGGCATTGAGCCAGAGGGCCTGAAATGGTCTTGCGGTAGAGTTCTCCTTCTTGAAGCAAATAGTAGGCGGCTTTGTAGCGAAACTTCCTCTGGTCTCCTTCGCTGGCAGGTATCTGACCCGTTGCTAGGAAAGAAACGAACGGATCCCTCCAAGATGCCCTCTGCTCGATCTCCATCATCTCCCCTTCCTCGATGGATGGTCGGAAAAGTTCAGTCATGATCCCCCCAGCTCGGGGGCCGTATTTGGCAAGATAGTCAGTTTCTGAATTCTCCTCTCGGGGCACGTGCTCGACAAAGAAAGATTGAAACCCCCCCAATCAGTCCTTTCACTTTGATAAAGTATCGCTGCAAGATCGGATCGTTCACCTCGAACTCGCCCCAGATCTGGGACGCAACTACCATCGAATCGGTGAAGGCCCTTATATCTCGGATCGCTAACTCCTTGGTGAGGCGCAAGCCAGCCACCATGGCTTCGTACTCCACCTGATTGTTGGTAACTGGGAAGAGGATATCGACTGCTTGCTCGATCCTGGTTCCCTGAGGGCTTACGGGCACGACTCCGGCTCCCACGGAATATCTGCCTGAAGCCCCATCCACAAACATCTTCCAGGAGACTGTGCTGGAAGAGCCTCCCTCCCCTTCTACTTTGGCTGAGAAGTCGGCAAGGAAATCCACTACCGTCTGCGCCTTGATTGCCACCCTTGGAGAGTATGAAATATCAAACTCGCTAAGCTCCGCCGCCCACTTTGCCAGCCTACCAGAGTGCTCCACTCCATCCAGGATACTCCGTAGAGGATGATCGGAGACGACCCTGATGGAGTGAGCTTGAAAATACGAACGGAGCCTCCGAGCCAAAACCACCAATGTGAACACCAACTTATCCAAGATAGGTTACCTTGTCTCTGCCTGCCGCAGAACTCTACAAACATAGTAGATAGGCAGCTGTATCTTGCCTTCCTCTAAGACTAACACTGAGCTAACCTCTTCCGCCCCGACTCCCAGATAGAGAAGAAGATCCTCGTTACCCCGCGGCCCCTGGAGGAGAGGAGCTTGGGTTAGCTGCTGCTTGAGCTTTCTGAAAGCCTCCTCGCACTCCGCCGTCCACTCGAACATCTGATTTCCCCGAAAGGTCTTGAAGAACGGAGAGCACTTCTCCCCTGCCTTGGACAAAAAACGGCTGAGGCCTGCTAGCCTTCCAGTCAGCCTTTGGACTTCCTTAAGATCCCTTGGCGACGCCATCTCCAGAATGGCCTTCACCTTGTCTGGATTAGGTTCCACCCCCCTGGGAGTGAGGAGGTGATCTAGAAACTTCCCTCTTCCTGCACCGAAGATGCACTTGGCTGGGTTGAGTCGCATCTTGTACTTCCTTAGAGTGGCGAAGGTCTCCACCAGATCTGTTATGTGCTCCGCGAGGCTTTTGCTCTTGACAAGGAGGTCATCCACATAGACCTCCAAGTTCCGCCCCTTCTGCTCTTTGAATATTTGGTCCATCATCCTTTGGTAAGTTGCGCCTGCATTCTTGAGCCCGAAGGGCATCATCTTGTAGGTGTAGAATCCGTCACTGGTTATGAAGGAGACGTCCCGGCAGTCGGGGGGATGCATCCGGATCTGGTGGTACCCTGAAAAGGCATCAAGAAAACTCATCACAGGAAACCCGACGGCGGAATCAACCAGCGTGTTGATTTGAGGTAAGGGGTAGCAATCTTTCGGGCAAGCTTTATTCAACATGGAAAAATCGATACATAAATGCCAGCATCCTCCAGGCTTCTTCACCATTACAACATTGGAGACCTAGCCTGGATACTGGATCTCCGAGACAAAACCTGCCTCCAGCAACTTCTCCACCTCTTCTCTGATCGGCTCGGCCAGCATGGCGGCGCTCTTCCTCTGCTTCTGCTGGACTGGGGCCACCGTGGGATCCAGGTTGAGGCGATGACAGGCAACATCAGCGTCCACCTCTGGCATCTCGGCGGCGCTCCATGCAAAGACATCAACGTTGTCCTGTAGGCAAGCAACCATCTCTATCTTCCCCCCAAGCGGCAAGGATCCTCCTACTTTCAGCAACCCTGGCTCTCCTCCTCAAGAGATCACCTCTATCTCCTCCACCTCCTCAGCAGTAGTCAGCCCCTTCTCCTTCTCCAGCAACTCTTCCAGCTTCTCCGCATCACCCATCCAGCTGATGGTGCTGACGGCGTTTAGGTAGCATTCCCTGGAAGCCTTAGGATCTCCCCTGATCCTGATCTGAACATCTCCGCGACAATATTTCAGGCACTGGTGGTAAGACGATGGAACGGCCCTGAAGTAGTTGATAAGAGGCCGCCTGAAGATGGCGTTATACCCA
This sequence comes from Platanthera guangdongensis, assembly GCA_039583875.1. NCBI lineage: Eukaryota > Viridiplantae > Streptophyta > Magnoliopsida > Asparagales > Orchidaceae > Platanthera > Platanthera guangdongensis. The sequence continues at coordinate 145,701,783 of CM077164.1, forward strand.
CTCGGTGCGTCCACGATGATAAAGCGGCATCGGATCGACGTCCCCCCGAGCGTGACCAGCAGCTCCACTTCCCCCTCCACCTCTTTCTTCTCTCCTGAGAAGCCAAAAAGCGGTCCATCTGCAGCTTGGACCCAAGACGCTTCCACCTGAAGCCCGACGAAAGTTCTTTTGAAGATGACATTCACCGAACTCCCGTTATCTGCGAGGATTCGGTCGACGGTGAAGTCCTCAATGGCAGCTTGGATCACCAGGGCGTCATGGAAGGGGTTCTCATTCCCCAGCATATCTTCCTCCGAAAAGGTGATCTCCTCCAACGGCGGCGGGTTCTGTGACATCGAAGCGACGTTCTTCCGATAAATCTGGTGGAGACTCCCCTTGCGGGAAGCTCCAAGCCCGGCCCCTCCATTGATAACGCCTATATGCCCACCTCCTGGGCCATGTAACACTTCCCCGTGAGTCCCAAGGTCGACTCGGTCTTCATTCCTCCTCCTTGCTGGAGCTTGGAATGCCACCTGCCCCACCGGGGCCTCCTGCCTCTGATGTTGTTCTCTCTCCACTGCTCCAGCCTCCAGCCTCCTCCTGGCTTCCCAGAACTCAGGGCAAGCCAAGGTCCCGTGCCCCTCTACCCGATGCATGTCGCAGTAGAGGGCAATCTCCGTCTGCTGACGCATCGCTCGATGCTCCCTCCGACGCCGTTTGTTGTCTTGGCGAGCGATGGCCATCGTCTCCCTTCTTTCTCCTCCTCGGCCTCCTTCTTACCGGTTATCATTCCTCCTGTCCTCCTGGGCGTGTTGCCTTGCTGGTGCTCTCCACCGGGGGCGATTCTCTGGATACTGGAATCGTCTCTCCCCCCTTCCTCCTTCTCGGGCCTCCGCTGAACTCCTCTCTTCCCTCCTCTGAGGCCTCTCCTGCCTCCTTTCTTCAACCCTCCTGGGCTCCTCTCTCCTCTTCCTCTCTTCTCTCCTTGGCTCTTCCTTCTTCTTCTCCTCCTTCCTTTATGGCGTCCTCCTTGACTTCGACCCCGAAGGTCCTGCTCTTCCCCTCTCCACCGCGATCTCCCCATCTAGCCTTGCTAAAAAAGTTCTTATTCTTCTCCTCTCCGCGAACAAAAGTGTTCGCCTTCTCTATCATCTCTTCAAAGGATCTCGGGGGATTGGACCACATCTCCAGACTGAACAGCCCTTGCTTCAACCCGAACTTCAAGGCCACCATCAAGGTAAAGTTGTCCACCTCTTCTACCTCCAAAATCGATTCCTGGAACCGGTCGATGTAGTGACCCAAACTCTCGTGCTGCCCTTGGACGATTTTGAAGAGGTTTGTTGCTTCCTTCTTCCTCTTCTTCGATGTCGCGAACCTCGCCATGAGGCCCTGATGCAAATCTGAGAAGTAGTATACGGACCCTGTCGGTAGCTGATGGAACCAATCCCTGGCGTTCCCTTTGAGGGTGATGGAGAAGAACCTACATTTGAAAGCGTCGGACATGTTGCGAATGGAGACAACGTCTTCAAACCACTGGAGGTGTCTGACGGGGTCATCTCTGCCGGAGTAGTAGGTGAGGACGGGTTCCCTGAACCCCTCTGGAACTGGAGCAGCGAGGATCTCGTCACAGAAGGGGCTCCTCCCTCCCTAGCGGCGGCGAGTTTCATCCTCGCTGGAGATGTCATACTCGTTGTAGTGGCGAGTATCCCTGCATCTCGCCGGCGACATTGGATCCCAGAAACGGACCCCCTAGATGCTCGCCGGACAAAGCCGCGACTGCATCGGTCGATCTTCCCTCGCCCAAGCGGGCTCTTTCCATGCTCGCCTTGGCGGCGCTTACTCTTCCACCGGTGTCACGCGACGGGGGGAAGTCTTTGTGACCTCTGGTCGCTGAGCGAACCCCGCGAGAATGGTTTGCTCGATCCTCTTCGCAAATTCTTCAAATGCCGCCACTGTCACAAACTCGCTACCTCGTGCGCCGTCTCCTCCTATTGTCGAGTTGCCAACCAACTCTCCTTGCTCACCACCAATGGTCATCTCACTCAACTTCCAAACTTTCCTCCTTGGCTGCGATCCACGCTCACCGCACCAAGTGTTGAAGCCAGGAAAATCCTAACCTCAGAATTCGGACCAAAGCCGCATAAGGTTACCGACTCAGAAGCAAGATCGGACGGCTAAGGTGACCAGAAAGAAGGGACAGGTTAAACAGAACCCCAGACGTTGCGGTAGGAAGGACCCACCACGTACCCGGATGCTCAGAAGGAGCAACCCCTTCTCAACCAAAGATGGCCGAACTGGGTGCGAGGGAAGCTAGCTGGCAAAGTCGCAAGGTCGCGAGTTGCTCTAAGGAAAAGGAATCCGAAGTCTCAGCTAGTATCGCAAACAAGAGGCGCGCGAGTATCCTGCCGAAGATTTCAAGTGCTCCACCTTGTACCCCTGGGGTCCTATTTATAGGCAAATGCAAGGGGAGGGGGGTCATATTTATACCCCACCCCCTGGCGACTAGGCGACTTCCAGGGGAACTCGCACGGGCTGGGCGAGTATCTCGCCTAGTCGCCTACCTAGCGAGTATGCGAGGGGAGCTCGCTATACTCGCCCAGGCCTTCCGCGATCTTGAGTGCTGACTTTGACTCCTGCCTTGACTTGTTGACCTTAACTTCTGCTGACTTGGCTGTGGTAGGGCCCACTCTCGACGAATACGGGTTGTACAATGATAATTTATTTAAATATCTAATAGGATAATAGCCATAAATGATGATTAAAATATTAGCCATCAGAAAGCTCTATTGTCCTTTAATGGAGGAGAGAGAAAGTGAGGAGAAAGAAGCCATTCATGGCCAAGGAAGGTCAAAGGCCTCTCCAGTCAATTCCAATGGCTTGATTCATCTTCCCTGGTCTGTTAGGAAGAGATCTAAGGTTTTTCACGACCATGACAGTGGCTAGGGGAGGAGAATTTAGTTAGCCAAAAATCTCAAAAATGGCCATTAATGGTGCATTGAATCTTGACCCCTCCCCTGCCCCATTTGATTATTTTAAAAGCTTCACCAGGCTGTGAGGAGTCATTTCCACTCTTTCTGTGAAGAAATCGAAGCCTCTGGATGTATAGTTGAAGAGCACCGAGCGGCGCCACCACCAGCAATGGCAACCCGACGATCGGCTATGCTTCAGCCCTCCCAAAAGGTCCTATCCCCTTCTCCTCTTCTAGTGGATAGATCCTATCTCATTGGATGCAAGGTTTGGGGCCAATTGGCCCTAGATCTGGGTGGCTGAAAACTCCATTTTTTGAGCTTTTCATCCATGCCTAAACCCCTGTTCCAGCCACCTCCGGCCGGCCAATCACCGCCCATAGCCGACCACCACCTTAACGAAGATGGTGGTGGCACTGGCCGGCCGGGGAGGAGCTCAGGTGGCCGGGAGAATGCCTCTCAAATCGGCCCAGGATGGGACAATCGGGACCGTTGGCTTAAGGAGGAATATGAGCCGATTCCATCAATTTGCGCTTTAAGATTCGTGCGCTGATTTAATATTAATATTTGGAATTATTTCATTTCTATCACATAAATTGCAGTAGATAGATTTAATTATTAAAAATACTTAGATTCCTTTTCTAGAAAAATGGTTAACATCAAAGTTGTAGATCTTGAATTCTAGTTTATTTTAAAATTTGGTTCAATCAATTTGGGTCAATGGTTTGACCACAACACTCAATATGGTTCAGCCTATACATAGGCTTGACTAGAGACTAAATTGAGTGCCCCCACTAAACCATCCAGGAAAATGCTTTAATATTTGGAACATAAGCTAGTTATACAGACACAATCATCATGTTCAAAAGTGGGAATTTTTTGAAAAAATTTCCTATAGTTTTTGAAAAATTTAATAAATCATGTATGATTTAATTAGATGGTCTAATGACCCCACAATTCCCCAAAAGTTTGGTGGATTACCCTTAAGGTCATGATAGGTCACTGGTAAAAATTTTAGCCCATTTGGGGCTGATTTGACTACGTATTGATGTGACCAAAATTTGGTCCCTTAAGGGTAAATTAGGGCAAATGTGTATTTGATGGGTTGAGTAGCCAATCCTCATCCAAAAGGGATAAAACTTGGGCCACTGCCTCAAAGTCATCTAAAACACCCCCTCAAGAGAATTTGAGTGGGTTGGGGTGGAGATGCCTTAAGACCCTAGTGTAGGCCTTAGAGTTGAGGTTTGGGGCTTAGTGAAGGAGATGAGACTGTATGTCCTTGGATGGTCTTGGAACTTGGTTGGTGAGTTTGTAGAGTAAAAATAGGCTCTAGAAAATGGTTTTAGGATTTTTGGAACTTACACCCTCTTTAAAATAATTATGGATTGTTTAGGGCACCTTGGTCCAATATATAATTACATGCCCAAATGAAGTTGGGTACTTATGAAACTTAGGAAGTAAACTTGAATTGATGATATTGTTCCCTAGAAATTTTATTGTAAATTTTGGGTTGATAATTTTAGTACTTTATTCACAAATCATAAGTTTGATTTATTTACAAGATAATTATTTTAGGGATATTTGCTTCCTAAAAAGTTATAAAACTTGGTCAGAGAGTATTCTAGGACATAATCATACTCTGAGAGTTTTTATAAATATATTAAAAGAATTATCATATAGGATCCTTCACAAAGTGCCCTTAGTTGAATATATTTAAATAATTCATTTATAATACCAAATTATGTTGGAAAATTATAATTTTGGGTCAGTATCTCTTTCTGGTCATATTTATCATTTAATAATTTTCTCATAATTTTTGGACTGATGGTGTAATTTTTCCCTATTTATCTTTACATTGTGGTTAAATATCCAATAATTTGTTGAAGGTCAAATCCACCTTGGAAAATTTGGATTTTTAGTATTTACTATTATTTTGATGTTAGTAGTTTATTATAATTTTGTTAAGACCATACTTAGTCAAAAAAATGTACTTGGTGTTCAAAAGCATAGGTGACCTGATTTTTCATAAAATATAATAAATACCAATTAAAGTAGGAAAATTACAATATTCTGTATTTATTCATAAAATATCATAATAGACCTCCAATAATAATCTTAGGCCATTTGAATGACTTCTTGAAGTATCACCTTTCATGCTCATCATGCAGCTCATTAGACGGTAGAAGTAAGGTAACATGTAGGTCTTTGTATGGGAAAACGAGATAGTTGGTATGTCGGATCTGATTGAAAATGAATAAGGTCACCAATGCAAGGCAGGTAGTGAGAGTCTGGTTGACTAGAGGCAAGATTATACTCGGGATTGACAGTGGATCGTCTTTCCCTGGAGATGGAGTCTAAATACACTTAGGGGTTAGTTCAATTGTAATGCCTAGATGGTTTGGACATGGATAGTTACCGATAATAATAAATATCTTGTGAAAGGGACTTTGGGCTTCAGCCCATTGTAGTTCCTAGTGCCCTCGAGAACCCTTCACAGGGAATGCCCCGGGCAGTCCAAGGTTAATCTTAAACCGTAAGATTAAAATGTTAAAGAGCAATTAGAAATACAAGGACTTTACTTTCACTCACCCTGATGACTCAGGAGGTTAGCTTGATTGGGTTATCCGAGCGGTAGGCTCGGTGGTTGTGGAAATGAGCAAGTTAGCCCAACAAGTCGTAGGCTCGGAAGGTAGTTGTAACGGACGGGTTAGTCCGGGGAGCTAATGGCTTAGATATTCACAGTTGCATGTGCATAAAGTGGTCGGTCTTCGGAATTTGATGGTTGTTCACACCGACGTCGATACGATGACTCGGCGGGTGTAATTTACACATAGCCAAGGAAAATATTGGACGTTGGTCAGCATAGTACGTGGTGACTCTGGTGTGTCCTCCAGAAGCCTACGTAAGGGCTAGGCCTGGTAGTGTGAATACCCACTTAGAAGTGGGGTGACTCAACCCACTGTCTCCGATGGACACTGCGGAGGCTCCTAGGAGTGACGCTAGTTTCCAAAATCAGGGAACTAAAGGTCTGTGCACATAGAGTCGTGTGTGTGTTGCACTTGCATGAATTATGGCATAACATATCACAACACACATACCTTTATATAACCTGACACCCCATCGTATAAACTAGTATGCGATAGCTTATACGATGGGAGCCTTGCAAAAGACCACTTAACTTATAAGTGTGTATAAGCATTCATATAAGTTAAGGTTAATTATTTACCCGTTACTTTTCTTTATGGTGCACCTTACTTTTTACCCCTTATTCTGCTCTAACTGATATAGAACTGCTAGATTAGACTCTTGTAAATGTTATACTATATAATCTGCTAGATTAGGATCATTGTCACCTGTTTTGTCTACTCTCCACCATCATAGCTTTCCTATCATTCCTCTCGCACGGTGCCTAGAAGCCACTGGGGGAGGGGTGTGAGAAATCAGGCTTAGTCTTTTTACTAATGGTCGGTGTACCAAACATTTCAGGGGCTCCGGATGGGAGACAGGGAGCAGTAGTAGGAGATGCAGCACCAGCAGAGTACGGTGCATGTTAACCCTAAAATCGGTGATCCCTCCCAAGGTAGGTAGCTTGCAGGTCGCAACCTGTCCAGGCCCTTCTTTTTTCGGGGGGATAGACTTTTCTATCCGCCCAGACCGCGCGGATAAGGCAGTCTCCCTGGTCTAACCGCCACATCCGCGTAGCAACCACGTGTTCTGCAGGGGCTGCGGACTGCTTCCACAGTCCGCCCCTGCAGGCCGCGCGGTTAGGTCGGCTAACCGTGCAATGGTTATCTATTCAACAGGTACGGACTGCCCAGCTAGGCGTGGACTCAAGACTTCTTCGCGTGGTAACCACTGACTCGTATTCCAGGAATCTTCCCAGTCTACATAGACCCATCCGATAAATGGAGGTAAGCTTCAACTCTTCGTGTCCGCCTGACAACAGGCACAGCCTGCCCGTATCTGTTTGACAGAAGCAGTTTCGAGTTCTGTGTCTGCCTAGCAGAGGACTACTCCTCTATCCGCCCAACGAGAGGCAGATTGTACTCTGGCCCAACCAGTAAGCGAATCCTCCAGGTCGCCCAGCAGCAGGGGCGACCCACCCCTACGGTCTGCTAGCCTGCCAAGCGGCATTAGCGACCTGACTTCTATCCGCCAGCAAGTGGCAGACTCGGTCTCAGTCTGCCTAAGGTTGGTGGACTTGCTCCGCCTCCCAGCAGTAGGCAGACTCCCCATCAAGCCGCACAACATATCGCACACTTAATATCAGTCCAATAGAAGGTGGCGGACTTCTCCAACTCAATTCACTCAGCAGGAGCGGACTTCAGTCATACCTATCGAAGAAATACGCCTGACCTCCTCTTGCTAACCGCCTGGTTAGGGCATTTACTACCTATAGCCGTGAAAGAAATTGTACCCTAATCACCTAGAGGGGGGGGGTGAATAGGTGACTAAATCTTTTTTTAAACTTTTAGGCAGATTGCAGATAATATCACAGATTTATAATTACTTCTTCACAGCAAACAATTAGCAATCACAGAATAAACATGCACACAGTGAACACACAGATTTATAGTGGTTCCCCAAGGTTTGGGTACATTCACTTCCCCCTTCGCCTATCTAGTAGTGTACTAGATTCGGCCAAACTCCTCCACTATATCTCAGATCCACAGATCTTACACTCAGAACCCCAAATGGTTCCTACAGCTCAGGCCCAAGACCCTACAATTCAGTCTTCTCCAAAGACCTACACTGAGCCACAAGGCCTACACTCAGCCACAACAGGCCTACACTCAGAGAAATAGATCTCCTACACTCAGGCACTCAGGCCCTACCACCCAGCCTTTATAATTACAGGCTTACAACTCAGATCCCTAAGGATCCTACAAGATATTAAGAATACAAAGTGTATATACCTACAAATCTGAATAGAGAGAAGAGTTGACAGGTTCTTGATGAGTTCTTGAAAGAACTCTGCTGAGATCAACCACACTTGGCTTTCTTCAAAGCTTCTTGAATGTAGAACACAATAGGGTTGATACTCTCTACAGCTGATCTTCAATCACTGCAACTTAAGAATCAGACCTTGATCTGAAACCTTCTTCACAGCCTGGTTCTAATGGCTGTCTTCTTGGAAGGAGCTCTCTCTCTCCAACTTCTTAGATCTTCACTTGAATTGATTCTTCAATGAATAGCTTGATCTTGTGTGAATCACTTTGATGTGTTGATCATCTTCTTCTGTTGACAGAATAGACCTATATATAGGCCTTCTTCATGGTGATCGGCTGATCCGGTTCCTAACAGCTTTCTGACAACTCTGACAGTTGTAGTAGACCGGCTGGAATGACAGCTGTCATGTAATCCAGTCACTTCTTGAAATATCTATAACTATCTGAAAGTGTCGAGACAGTCTGTCTTTAAGTGTCGACACTTATAGACTAAGTGTCGACACAAGTAGACTAAGTGTCGACACTAGCTTTCAGGGTGTCGACACAACTCCTTGTATTGTAGAAATTTCTTCTCGACACTGCTTCTTCATCATGTGTCGACACTGATATTGTGTGTCGACACAACTCCTTGTTCTTCAGTACTTTGTTGATTTCTTATAAGTGTCGACACAACTCCTTTGTGTCGACACATCTTCTTGTGTTGAACTTGTTCAGTGTCGACACATCTTCTTGGTGTCGACACATGCCTTCTGTGTTGATACTTTCTGAGTGTCGACACATCAGCTTGGTGTCGACACTTGTACTTAGTCTTCATAGAAATTCACTGAGTGTCGACACAGCTCCTTGTGTCGACACTTTCTTCATGTGTTGAGACTTCTGCTGTGTGTCGACACTGATCCTTTGTGTCGACACATTCTTCATGTGTTGAGACTTTGGCTGAGTGTCGACACATCTCCTTTGTGTCGACACTTGTACTTAGAATTTATTGAACTTTGCTGAGTGTCGACACAGCCTCCTAGTGTCGACACTTTCTTCTTGTATTGAGTCTTCTGCTGAGTGTCGACACATTCTTTATTATGTCGACACATTCTTCATGTGTTGAGTCTTCTGCTGTGTGTCGACACATACTTCATTATGTCGACACTTATACTTAGACTCTGCTGACTTTTGCTGAGTGTCGACACAGCCTCCAAGTGTCGACACTTTCTGATGTAGACACAGTTCCTCTAGGTGTCGACACTACTGCTAAGTGTCGACACAGCTTCACTGGACTTTTCTTCATTGAGTGTTGACACAACCTGTATGTGTCGACACTTTCTGTCTGGTGTCGACTCTGCATCCCTAGTGTCGACACAATTACTCCAAGTGTCGACACTGCTTCTCTGGCTGTCGACACAAGTCTTCTTAAGTGTCGACACATTGCTTCTGGGTGTCGACACATGGACTTAGAAACTTTTCAGCTTTCCCTGCAAATACTTAACCTGCACAACTAAACTCAAAAGACATCAAATACATTTTGATGTATATCATTGAGTAGGGTGAGGCTTCTTCAAATCAGGTGCATTCATTCCAATGTACCCAACAATCTCCCCCTATTTGGAGAAGTCATAACCCTTAGTCAATGATATACACCATACATAATAAAATCATAGTATGATGTAAAACAGGATTATATAACAGGGTAAATTCATAAACATGTAATAATCAAAACATGTATAGCCAATATCTCAGAACAAGCATATAACACATATCACATAGTTCTAAGAACTTCAACATTTTCATTATCAAAAGTTTACAGAAAGTTTTAATACAAGTGAGTACACATAGTAAACTTAAGATAATTCTATTCTATTTCTTCTCAGCCTCCTTGATAACTATGCCCTTTCTAGATTGTATTTTTGCTTGGACTGGGGCTTCAGCATCTTCAGCAGCAGCAGGCTTCTTGCCTTTCACATCCTTCTTTTTCAATTCTTCTGCCTTGATCTTTTGTCTTTCAAAATAATGATAAGGCTTGGGAAAGTACTTGCTAGGCTCCTGGGAAGTAGGAGGTAGCTTTCCCATCTTTGCCTTTCTTCTATATTGCACAATTGCTTCTTGCCTGTTCTCATGCTTCCTCCACTCCACATCAGAATACCATTTGCCTCTGTCCACAATATTGTCTTTGGCAGCCTTCCATACAGTCAGAATGATATTCCTTGAAGTGGGGCTCCACTGTTCAAAATCAGGCCTTTGTTCAGCTTGCTCTCTGAACCTCTTCTTAGACAATTTGGCTTCTTGTTCTTTCTGCAAATCTTCTTGTATAACCTCAGATACTGGCTGAACAACTTTTTCTATGATGACATTGTGTTTTCCCTCAGGTGGGCTATACATTGACTGGATATCTGCATGTATCATATCAAAGTCTGGTGGAGGGTAAATTACTTGAGCCACTTCAGCTTGCTCCCCTCCAAGATATGCAGGATTAATCCCAGACTCTGCCACATTATCATCATCACATAATGGAGGATATCCAAGGGTGGCTCTGATGGAATTAGAAATCCATTTTGCATGATCAGAGCTGGCTTTGACTAACACCCTCTCCCCCTTTATGACTTCTCTTTCAACATGATCCCTCAGATCATCTTTCTGAAATCTTATTTGTGCATCCAAATAGTTTACTCCATCCTGAAAGAAAGGTTTCAACCTTTGGAGCTTGTCAGTTATAGCCTTCTGGGAATCTTGTAAAGCAGTTTTAACAGCAGTTATGCCCTCTTGTAATGCTTTATCAAATTCTGCCTTAGCAGTAGCATTAGATGTAATCTGACCAGCAGCTATATTTTTCATCTCTGTGACTATTGCATTGTGTGAAGCAGTTAAATTATCATTCATCCTCAGCTGGTTCTCCAGAACATAGCCTTGCATCACTACAAGTTCATCCACATGAGCTTTGATCTTCTTTTGATGAGTTGCTAGATAGACTACTGCATTCCCTCCTTTATGGAAGCAGTCAGTCATCTCTTTCTTATTCAGATTCATCTCAAATCTGATGGACTTAATATCTTGGGTCAGATCAAACTGTAGAGATTTTTGCCCTTCATCTACATACTTTTCTATAGCTTGCCTTTGCTCATCAAGCTTTACCTGTAATGCAACCATCAGAGAACTAAAATCTGTTGATGGTGCTGGCTGTGGTGTAGGCTGTGGTGCTATAGTTTGCAGAGCTTTCTTATAATTTTGGCTCCTTCTTTTAAATACTTGAAATTTCCTCTTCTTGGCTCTTGCAGCCTGTTCATCTTCAGAAGCAGATGTGCTATCAATAGTCACTCTTTCCTGAGGACTTGGAGGTAACTCCTTCTCAGTCCTTGTTGGTTGCTCAGCTTCCTTGGGCTTCTCAGACTCTTTGCCTGCAGTTTCTGCTATATTTTTCACTTGCTCCCCCTCAACATGAGCCTTCTCCCCTTCAGTAGCAGCACTTTCTTTCTCAACTTCAATGTCAGTTTGAAGAAGGTCTGGGAATAGCTCTTCCAAAGTAAATTCTTATTGAGGATGGGGTGGAGAAATTCTAATCTCATCAACAACTTGATCAGATACTACTTGATCTGCAACAGATGTGTCCTCCATGACAACATCTTGGGGTTGACTATGTGTTTGTGTTTGCCGATTAACATTATTTAATGAATCAGACAAAACATCATCCTCAATAGGGAAGTTTAATTTATTGATGTCAGTGATTACCTCAAGTATGATGTGGGTTGCTTGTTTACTTTCTAGTTGAGTAGGTTCATCCACCAGTAGAGGCTCCCCCTAGATTGGATCCTGATGTATTGGGCTAGCTTGAGGTAGCTCCCCCTGCCTTGGTGCTTCTTCTTGTCTTGCTGGAGAATGTCCAGCATTTCCAACTTCTTCCTCATCAGGAGTAAAGACAACTTGCTCCTCAGAGCTGCTAGAGGAGTCTTGAGCCACTGGGGCTATCTTCTTCTTCTTCAGGGGTGTTACTTTCTCAGGAGTTGGCAATTCCTTGGTCAAGACCCTATCCCATCTGGAGAAGATTCTCATGTCCATCTTCCTCATATGATTGATTTTTGATCCTGCAGCTTGGCTCATTACTTCTGGTATACTACCAGCCAAGTAAAGACTTAGAATCCTACCCAAATTGGGCTTCTTCATACTTTCCTTTATCTTTTCAAACACTACTATAGACCAATCAGTTTGCAGTGTGAAGATAATCCTTGTCATGAGGCTGAACATATGAGGTGAAACTTTGTCATGCCCTCCAGACTTGCTCAAGATCATCTTGCCAACAATTTCAGAGAGAAATTTGTCTTGGCTGTTCATGCCTTTTCTGTTGAACACAGAACCTATCTTCAGGTTGGAATCCAGTCCACACCATCTCAAAGCTTCTGTTGTCTTAGATGCAGAAATATCTTCTTCCTCCTTGGTTCTTGGAAGTTGTAGTACTTTCCTCAGACTTTTAGGAGAAACTTTCACCTTAGCTCCATGAACCCTTGACTTAATCTTTAGTCCTGATTCATCTAGGGTTGCGCCATTCAGGAATTCCAGAACTTCTTTCTTCCATATCTTGGTCGGCTCTGAAACAAGAAAATCTAACCCTGAGTTTGCAACTAGGGTTACCACATCCTTGATCTCTGGTTCTGCGTCATCAAACACATGCCGCACCAGTTCATATCCTTCATTCACGTTCTCTTCGAGCATGGGCGCCATTAGGGTTTGAAGAATTTGAACTTAGAGAAGAGAGGTGTCGACACACAAGTTTGGTCTCGAAACTTTGGTGAGCGTGTCGACAGACAATGGTGAAATCCTATTTATACTTTTCTAGGATTGAAGATGAAAGGGCGCGTCAATAAACTCAAATTGTGTCGACACTGTTGAAAAGTGTCGACACAGACTTATAATGTCTCGACACCTATGTGTCGACACAAGTATAGTCGACAGAATACATGTGTCGACACTTGTTTATGTGTCGACACTACTTAACTCGACACTTAGTCGAGACTTTACTGGTTTAATTCTGTGTAAATTCTAAGTGTCGACACCACCTTGGTTGTGTCGACACCGACCCTGTATGTGTCGACACTAATTTTCTGAAGTGTCGACACCAACTTCCTAGATGTGTCGACACCTTTTCTCTGAAGTGTCGACACCAATTCTCTGTCTCGACACTGACAACTCTGTGTGTCGACACTATTTTACTTAGCCATTTTTGTAAACTTATTCTAAGTTTATCATAGCTAATTCAATTTTAAACTTATTGAATTTGATTTCTTCTAAAGGCTTAGTATACATGTCAGCTAGTTGATTATCTGTATTAACATACTCTAGTGAAATATCTTCTTTTTCAACATGTTCCCTTAGAAAATGATATTTTATCTCTATGTGCTTGGTCCTACTATGGGAAACAGGATTGTTTGCAATAGATATAGCACTAGTAGAATCACAAAATAGTGGTGTTCTACTTACTTGAATACCATAATCCTCAAGCTGATGTTGTATCCATAGAAGTTAAGCACAACAACTTCCTGCAGCCACATACTCTGATTCTGCTGTGGAGATAGCCACACTTGTTTGCTTCTTGCTACTCCATGAAATCAGTCTTCCACCTAGGAATTGACAGGTACCAGTTGTACTTTTCCTATCTTCTTTGCAGCCTGCAAAATCTGCATCTGAATAACCTGTCAGTTCAAAGTCTCCATTCATATGGTACCAAAGGCCTAGATAAGGAGTGTCCTTAAGATATCTCAGTATTCTTTTGACTGCTGTCAAATGAGACTCTTTAGGGCAAGCTTGGTACCTAGCACAGACACATGTAGCATACATGATATCTGGTCTACTTGCAGTCAAATAGAGTAGGGAGCCAACTATCCCTCTATACAAAGTATCATCTACAGGTTTCCCTGCATCATCTTTGCTAAGAGACATACTTGACCCCATAGTAGTCTTCATGGTACTAGATGATTCCATACCATACTTCCTTATCAGTTCTAGGGTGAACTTAGACTGGCATATGGATAAACCATTCTCAGTCTGTCTAACTTGGAGACCCAAGAAGAACTTAAGTTCCCCCATACTGCTCATCTCAAATTATCCTTGCATAAGTTTTGCAAACTTTTTGCAAAGACCACTTTCAGTAGACCCGAATATAATGTCATCTACATATATTTGGACTAGTATGATCTTGCCTCTGCATTCCCTAAGGAATAGAGTCTTGTCTATTTTCCCCCTTGTGAATTTATTCTCAATGAGAAAACTAGACAGGGTTTCATACCAAGCCCTAGGGGCTTGTTTTAACCCATACAAAGCTTTCCTAAGTCTATAGACATAATTAGGTTGAGTTGAATCAACAAAACCTGATGGCTGTTCCACATAGACCTCTTCTTTTAGATTACCATTCAGAAAGGCTGACTTAACATCCATTTGGTAAACTTTAAATCCTTGATAGGTTGCATAGGCCAAGAACATCCTTATTGCCTCCAGTCTGGCTACTGGAGCAAAGGTTTGATCAAAGTCAATACCTTCTTCTTGCCTATATCCCTTAGCAACCAGTCTTGCTTTGTTCTTAATAATCACTCCATGTTCATCCATCTTGTTCCTAAAGATCCACTTGGTTCCAATTATGTTGTGGTCTTTTGGTTTAGGAACAAGTTCCCAGACTTTGCATCTCTTGAACTGATTCAGCTCCTCTTGCATTGCCTCAATCCAATGAGGGTCTAGGATGGCTTCTTCAAATTTCTTTGGCTCTACTTGGGATAGAAAACTGGAGTAGAGTACTGCACTCAGATTTTTGCTCCTTGTTTGTACCCCTTGTCTTAGATCACCAATAATTTGAGCTGCTGGATGATCTCTTAGATGTCTATTAGCTGGTGGCAGCCTGGCTTCAGGTTGTGCTTCTTCAGCTTATTCAACTTGATGCACTCCATGATCTTCTTCTGCATCAGGTACATGTAGTACTCCCCCTGGACAACAGCCACTATCTTCTACTTGCTGTCTTGCAGTAGGTCCTTCTTCTATAGTGAGCTTGTCAATCTTCTCAGTCACACCTGTGGAGCTGCAAATACTACTAGACAATTCATTGTTAATAAATCTAGCTTCATCAAATACTATATGTACTGATTCTTCTACAACTTGAGTAGTCAAGTTGTATACTCTATAAGCCTTACTATTGTTGCTGTACCCAACAAAGATCCCCTCTTGGGATTTGACAGCAAACTTGGTCAAGTAAGACTTACCATTGTTAAGTATATAACATTTACAACCAAAGATCCTGAAATAGGATAGATTTGGTTTTCTGCCTTTCACAATCTCATAGGGGGTCTTATTGTGGCTCTTGGTGATAGTAGCCCTATTAATTACATGGCATGCAATGTTAACTGCCTCAGCCCAGAAATATTCTGGGAGAGATGTATCATTTAATAGGGTTCTACCAGCCTCAATCAAGGTTCTATTTTTCCTCTCAGCAATGCCATTTTGCTGAGGTGTTCTTGGTGAATAAAATTCCTGAAATATCCCAAATTCTTCACATAGTTTTGTCATACTATCAGACTGGAATTCAGTACCATGGCCACTTCTTACTTTGACCACTGTACTGTCTAACTCATTCTGAATTTGTTTGACAAAGCTATAAAAGATATTAGGTGTTTCAGATTTCTGTCTAAGGAAAAACACCCAGGAAAACCTTGAGTAGTCATCTACTACCACAAAAGTGTAGACCTTCCTACCTAAGCTGTGAACTGGCATAGGACCAAAGAGATCCATATGCAAGAGGTATAAGCACCTCACAACATCTTTTTTCTCAATGCTATTAAAGGTGGATCTAATCTTCTTGCCCTTTTGACAAGCTGAACATATCTCATCTTTAATACACTTAACTTGAGGACCATTCCTCACTAACTCTTTGCTATAGAGTTGGCCAATTGTCTTGTAGTTAAGATGGGCTAGCCTCTTATGTCATTTGACACAATGAGAGACTTTCTCATCAGCTACAAGACACACTGGAGAAGCATTGTTCTCACACATAATGTCTAGACAATAGACATTTCTTTTTCTGTAACCAGTCAAAATGATCTCTTGATCATTTGATCTCCTGATATGATAATCATCTTTGACAAATGAGATGTCATATCCTAAATCACTCAGTTGACTTATACTAATAAGGTTGTGTTTCAAACCTTTAACATAAGCCACTTGAGTAATAGTTATAAGGTTGCTAGAAATGTTACCAAAACCCTTGATGATTCCTTTTTCAGAACCACCAAAGGTGACTTTAGGACCATCCTTGATTGGTGTGAAGTCCTTTAGCAATCCCCTAGTTCCAGTCATATGCCTGGAACATCCACTGTCCAAGTACCATATTGGGGCATTTCCACTTGGACTCACCTGCAAAACAGATTAGTTGACCTTAGAACCCAAAGAATTCTTTGGTACTTGGTGCTGGTTAGTTTGCCTCTTAACAAAGCTACCTGCAGATTTTCCAACAGGCAGTTTGCTACTCACTTTGGAACTTGAATTGTGCCAACAGACCATGGCAAAGTGGTCTACCTTGCCACAGCACCAACACTCAAATCTATTGTACCTTTGCTTAGGTACAACCCTAGCTATTCTATCTACAGCAGGCTTGTTGAGTACTGGGGCTTTGCCCTTAGACTTGGACTTTACAGTTCTAGCTGGTTGTGTAAACCCTAATCCAGTTTTACCCTTATGAGGTATAAACTCATCTATCAAAGGTAGAACTGATTTTGGTTTAGAGAACCTTGCTACTAAATCTCTCTCCTTCTGAAGACTAATCTCCAGATTTCTGATTTGATCATTCTTAAATGTTATAGTCCCCATCTGAATGGCAGTTATGTTTTTCAGTCTGGCTATTTCATTTAATTTTTGATCAAACAACTTCTCAAAATCAGTTGCAGCCTCTTTGAGACTAGCAATCTCCTTTGCCTGACTCTTGGACAAGGATTTGCTTTTCTTAAAAGCATGCAACAGTACTCTATATTCATCAATCAACTGATGAATATCCCCTTCACATTCAGATCCACTGGCATCACTTGATGCTGATGTAACTGAATCTGAACTAGCACTAGAAATTGAACTTAAAAAATAATTTTGTACCTTACTTGGTCCAGGCTGATCCTGGATTTTGTCACCTTCTGTTAAGGCCATCAGTCCTTTGCACTGATTGTCCTCTTGCTCATATATAGAGTTCATTATCTGGATGAACTCCTCTTCCTCTTCTTCAGCAAACAGTCCTATGTATGCTTCAGCATCTGACTAAGTTTCTGAAGAAGATATGTCTGACAGGCTTTTGTCCTTCTTGGCAACAAAGGACCTTTCCTTATTGCCCTTGAATTGAGTCTTTTTCTTATCTGTTGACTCTTTCCTTTTTTCTGGACAGTCTGCAACTACATGTCCTTGTCTGTTACAGCAATAGCATACAATTTTTGATAAGGTTGCTTTGCTTGACTTGGGCTTTCTCCTGTCTTTCTTTGATGACTTCTTGTTCTGATAATAGTCATCTTTTCCCTGTGAAGTGGATGGCTTTGACCTCCACTGTTTCTTCTTTAGAAACTTCTGAAAGTGTCTTGTGAAGGCTGCAAAATCCTCATCACTCTCACTGCTTTCAGTATTTCTACTTTTAGATTCATCTGACTCAGTCTCAGCCACTTTTGGAGGTGGAGATGGAGACTTACTTTTGTATTTCCTGGTGCCTTCTGTCTTGAATGCCACTGTCCTTTCTTTATGCTCATTTCTTGTAGTCTTCTCCTCCTCCTTCCTTACCATCAACTGCATCTCATAGGATAGCAGTTTTCCAAACAATGTTGGAGGAGTGATATCTGCTAACTTGGCCATTTCCCTTATGGCACAGATCTTGGTGTGCCAATCCTTTGTTAGAGACCTCAAGAACTTATCATTCAGCTCATAGTTGCTGAATTCTCTTCCATAAGACATCAACTCATTGACAATCCTATAGAATTTCTTATAGCATTCTGTTATGCTATCAGACCTGTCTTGCCTGAAACTTTCATATTCCTGGTTTAACAAAGACTTTTTGTCCTTCCTAACTTCTTCAGAACCCTTCATATACACTATCAAAGTATCCCACATCTCCTTAGATGTCTTACAGTGTATCAAATTCTGAAATGTAGCATCATCTATGGCACTTACAATGATATTATGAGCCCTCTTGTCCATAGTGGCTAGAATAATCTCATTTTTTGTCATTTCAGAAAAATCCTTAGGCATTCTCTGATTTGCATCCAAGACTGAAACCTTCATAGGCACATATGACCCTTCTTTAACTGTGATATAGATTCTAGGGTCTGAAACTTCCATAAACAGTCTCACCCTTTCTTTCCAGATGCCAAAAATCTCTTTTCTGCAAATGGGCAATTTCATGGATCCAAGTTCCTTATGATTCTCTGTTGAACTCATTTTCTTGATTTTCTTGATTATGCTGAATCTGTCTTTGATTTCACTGAATCTGTCAACAGGATCTACTCAGACAGTTATGTCCTTTTTGAGGAACCTCCCTCTGATACCACTTGAAAGAAATTGTACCCTAATCACCTAGAGGGGGGGGGGGTGAATAGGTGACTAAATCTTTTTTTAAAACTTTTAGGCAGATTGCAGATAATATCACAGATTTATAATTACTTCTTCACAGCAAACAATTAGCAATCACAGAATAAACATGCACACATTGAACACACAGATTTATAGTGGTTCCCCAAGGTTTGGGTACATCCACTTTCCCCCTTCGCCTATCTAGTAGTGTACTAGATTCGGCCAAACTCCTCCACTATATCTCAGATCCACAGATCTTACACTCAGAACCCCAAATGGTTCCTACAGCTCAGGCCCAAGGCCCTACAACTCAGTCTTCTCCAAAGACCTACACTCAGCCACAAGGCCTACACTCAGCCACAACAGGCCTACACTCAGAGAAATAGATCTCCTACACTCAGACACTCAGGCCCTACCACTCAGTATTTATAATTACAGGCTTACAACTCAGATCCCTAAGGATCCTACAAGATATTAAGAATACAAAGTGTATATACCTACAACTCTGAATAGAGAGAAGAGTTGACAGGTTCTTGATGAGTTCTTGAAAGAACTCTGCTGAGATCAATCACACTTGGCTTTCTTCAAAGCTTCTTGAATGTAGAACACAATAGGGTTGATACTCTCTGCAGCTGATCTTCAATCACTGCAACTTAAGAATCAGACCTTGATCTGAAACCTTCTTCACAGCCTGGTTCTAATGGCTGTCTTCTTGGAAGGAGCTCTCTCTCTCCAACTTCTTAGATCTTCACTTGAATTGATTCTTCAATGAATAGCTTGATCTTGTGTGAATCACTTTGATGTGTTGATCATCTTCTTCTGTTGACAGAATAGGCCTATATATAGGCCTTCTCCATGGTGACCGGCTGATCCGGTTCCTAACAGCTTTTTGACAACTCTGACAGTTGTAGTAGACCGGCTGGAATGGCAGCTATCATGTCATCCAGTCACTTCTTGAAATATCTGTAACTGTCTGAAAGTGTCGAGACAGTCTGTCTTTAAGTGTCGACACTTATAGACTAAGTGTCGACACAAGTAGACTAAGTGTCGACACTAGCCTTCAAGGTGTTGACATAACTCCTTGTGTTGTAGAAATTTCTTCTCGACACTGCTTCTTCATCATGTGTCAACACTGATATCGTGTGTCGACACAACTCCTTGTTCTTCAGTGCTTTGTTGATTTCTTGTAAGTGTCGACACAACTCCTTTGTGTCGACATATCTTCTTGTGTTGAACTTATTCAGTGTCGACACATCTTCTTGGTGTCGACACATGCCTTCTGTGTTGATACTTTCTGAGTGTCGACACATCTGCTTGGTGTCGACACTTGTACTTAGTTTTCATAGAAATTAGCTGAGTGTCGACACAGCTCCTTGTGTCGACACTTTCTTCATGTGTTGAGACTTCTGCTGTGTGTCGACACTGATCCTTTGTGTCGACACATTCTTCATGTGTTGAGACTTTGGCTGAGTGTCGACACATCTCCTTTGTGTCGACACTTGTACTTAGAATTTATTGAACTTTGCTGAGTGTCGACACAGCCTCCTAGTGTCGACACTTTCTTCTTGTATTGAGTATTCTGCTGAGTGTCGACACATTCTTTATTATGTCGACACATTCTTCATGTGTTGAGTCTTCTGCTGTGTGTCGACACATACTTCATTATGTCGACACTTATACTTAGACTCTGCTGACTTTTGCTGAGTGTCGACACAGCCTCCAAGTGTCGACACTTTCTGATGTAGACATAGTTCCTCTAGGTGTCGACACTGCTGCTAAGTGTCGACACAGCTTCACTGGACTTTTCTTCATTGAGTGTCGACACAACCTGTATGTGTCGACACTTTCTGTCTGGTGTTGACTCTGCATCCCTGGTGTCGACACAATTACTCCAAGTGTCGACACTACTTCTCTGGCTGTCGACACAAGTCTTCTTAAGTGTCGACATATTGCTTCTGGGTGTCGACACATGGACTTAGAAACTTTTCAGCTTTCCCTGCAAATACTTAACCTGCACAACTAAACTCAAAAGACATCAAATACATTTTGATGTATATCATTGAGTAGGGTGAGGCTTCTTCAAATCAGGTACATTCATTTCAATGTACCCAACAAGCCGCTAGGTGGGCGGCCTCCACTCGCTAACCGCCCGATTAGAGCGGTTACCTTCAGCAAGCAAGGGCTGACTCGGCAGACTCCTTGTCTACTCGCACAACTCACCGACATAACGAGGGTAACGTTACCAAGACCGTCTTCAGTCCGAGCCTATAAATAGGCCCCCATACCTCTTCAGCGGGGGAGGACAGTCAATGGGGAAACTTGGAGCGTCAACTATGCGGCTACAAATTTCTACCTGCCGGCACTTGGAGCGGACAGTCTTCAAGTCTACCCGGGCATCATATGGCCTAGCGACCTGCCCGGCTGGGCGAACTGTGTGGTCTGCGGCATCAAGCCGAGTGTCCTGAGTAGCCTGTAGCGGTCTACTCTTCTCTAGCTGTCAGCTCCTTTTTTCCTCTATAGTATTTTCCTCTTTATTCTCTTTTCTATATAAGAGAACTTAACCCCATCTGTAATATAGGTTTTTATATAAAGGGAAAGCCCGTCGCAAGAGTGGCATTTGTCGCGGCGGGCGAAGTCTGGTCTCGCCACATGCTAGCGGCATCTCTTTTCTCTCTCCCTCTTCTCTCGTTTTCTTCACTCGTGGCTCAAAGTAGACAACTACTCGGCATTCTCATCATCTTCTCTCCCATATCCCCGCAATCTCTCTATCTTTCTCGTGAGAACGAACGATGTTAACTAAGTGGTGCCATTTCCGCACCAATAGTGCACATGGTGGTGGGCCAGTCTAGTACGGGAGCACCAGCTCCTAGCTCCGTGAGTGTTAGTTTTACTTAGCTTCCGCGAGAGTGTTGTAGTGAGGTCATGATGTACCGGGCATGAGCCCGTTTATATTTCTACGTTTTCGTTCGATTTCGGAACTTTTATCGTAATTATTCTGCTTCTATATCATGTGGACTTTGCTGTGATTTTCATGCTCATTTATATATCTAATGTGATTTGTGGACTTGACTTAATTGTCTCCTTTATGTACTTCTACTTCTTTGGTGATTACTAATGCCGGCAGGATCGGCGTTTTGTAGTGATGACCTCTCCGAGTGATGGCGTCACCGCAAAATGGAGATTCTAGGCATAAGACCCGGTAGCATAGCAAAAAAATGGGGTCTTACAAACTGGTATCAGAGGCAACCTCAATCCAAAGAGAAGAAGTCCACAAAACCCTAGGCCACCCCACACGAGCTTAGTTTGAGGACAAACCAGCAGTGGAAGCAATGGTGTGCCAATTAGGGGAATCGCACATAAAAGTCCCCTTTTTCATTAGGCCCACTTGTACATCTACTAACAATCAGAATTTTCCTTATAGCCTTCGGCGAACCGTAGCCCTCAATAGGTTACACCTCAGGCACAGATCATAGTTCCACCCTCGCCGGCTCCGACTCCATTCCAGCAGACGGAGATGGGACAGACACTAACGAACATCTTGGAGGACTTCAGGGCTCAGCAGGCTCCGACTTCTCATCTAAATCTCGGGACTAACTGGTTGAGCATCTTCCGGGGCTTTCTCCTCCATCCTACCTCGGGACGGAGTCAGCTGTCCGTATAGACGAGTGGCTGGACATTATCTACGAGATGCTGGCTGGAATTCGATGCCTGACGGAGGAGGCAGTAGCCTTAGCAATTTCCTGCTTGGAGCCATACGTGAAGAGATGGTGGAAATCACTATTAGACACCACCTTCGCTGGAGTGGATTGCGCGGACATTTCATGGGAGGAGTTCAAAGCAGCTCTATTGGAGCATTTTGTACCACAGTCGATGAGGGATGAGTTGGAAGATAGGTTCCTGCAGTTGAGGTAGGGCAATAGGATGGTGTTGGAATACTACCGGGAGTTCATACATCTAGCCTGCTTTGCGGACTCATATCAGCTGGACGGCGTGGGCTACGCAAAGAGGTTCTATAAGGGCCTTCATGATGACATGAGGCAGGCTCTCCTCTTCGTTTCTGACAGGAGCTTGGCTAGGATCTTAGAGATGGCCAAGAAGCTAGAGGCATACCAGCTTACAGTCCGGATCTGGAAAAGACCGGCTAATGACTCAGTGATTGGTGGCAGGAGAGATCAACCTAGAGGTCGTGTCATAGGGGAAAGGGGGAATGAGGATCAACCACTCCAGGAGGACAGGCAGGAGTAGAGGAACCAGGTGGTGTTAGCTCCTCAGCCTTTGTAGATGCGGGAGATGCCGATGGTAGTGGAAGAGGCACCGACATGATTCTGGTCCAACCAGTCGGGGCACATGCGGAGGAACTACCCCATGAGGTAAGCACCCCCACCAGTACTTCAGGATGCCCCACCCATACAGCAGTTTGGTGGTTGAGGACGCGGCCGAGGACGTGGATTTCAGGGTGTTGACCGCAGACAGGATAGAGGGTAGGTATATGCCTTAGATCTGGCTCAGCCCTAGAACCCGGAGCGGGTGATAGCAGGTACGCCGGTGATTTAAAGTTTCTTTCTCTTCTAGAAGTTATATTACATGAATATGGAACTATAGAATTAGGGAAGAATCTGAAACTAGATATCTAAGATTAAAAACTTAACTAACTCAGGGATAGTGATGATCTGTGACAAGCCCGCCCACACCCTATTCGACACGGGAGCATCACATAATTTTGTCTCGGAGGAGTTTATTAGAGACCTGGACCAGATCGAGAGCATTGAGGGAGTCGTTAGGAGGGTGCGTATCCCCAACGGGATGGAGATCCAGTCTACGACCAAGTGCATTCTGAGAGTGACCATTGATGGTTTAATCTTCGAGGCCCCGACAACGATCCTAAGGATTCCGGATTTTGATCTTGTCCTGGGCATGACATGGCTCACCTGGAACCATGCGCAGATTGATTGCCCAACAAAGAGGGCCGTGCTAAGATACGACGACACTTACCCGAACTTCGAAGGTATTGTCCCAACTTTTTGTCTTCTAATCTCTTCTATTCAGGTCGTCAAGGCCCATCTGCAGGGAGACGTAGTCTATAAGGTTCCATTTGAGATGGCCGAGACCAAGGATTCCATTGCTAGTATCCCGGTGGTGCGGGACTTTGCTGATGTATTTTCGGAGAAGTTACCAGGATTGCCGCCACATCGAGAGAAGGATTTCCAGATACATCTCATGTCGGGGGCTAAGTCGGTATCCAGAGCTCCTTATCGGATGGCCCCGAAGGAGTTTGTGGAGTTTTGAAGCCAGCTATAGGAGCTAGTGGAAGCCGGATTTGTGCGGCCAAGCTCTTCGCCATGGGGAGCTCCGGTGCTGCTTTTGAAGAAGAAGGATGGGATACTCCGACTATACATTGACTACAGGGCACTGAACAGGCTGACGGTCCGGAACACGTATCCTCTGTCGAGGATTGACGAGCAGTTTGACCAGTTAGAGGGAGCTCATTGTTTTTCGAAGCTGGATCTGAGATCAAGATACTACCAGCTGCGGATTCAGGAGGAGGACATCCCGAAGACCGGCCTTTAGTAGTAGATACAGGTTGTATGAGTTCACCGTGATGCCTTTCGGGCTCACGAATGCACCATCCACGTTCATGAGTTTGATGAATTGGGTATTCGAGGCCTATCTGGACGTCTTCATCATAGTATTTATTGACGACATCCTCAACTATTCGAGGACCGAGGAGGAGCATGTGCGCCATCTGGCACTGACTTTGGAGCGGCTCCGAGAGCACAGTCTGTATGCCAAGTTCAGTAAGTGCCAGTTTTGGCTGAAGGAGGTGGCTTTCTTGGGCCACATTATTAGTGGTGCAGGACTGGCAGTGGATCTGGCAAAGGATCAGGCAGTACGGGATTGGCCACCGCTGAAGACGGCCACCGATGTGAGGAGTTTCCTAGAACTTGCCAGTTACTACCAGAAGTTCGTAGAGGGATTCTCCCGGATTGCATTTCCGCTCACATCTCTGACAAAGAAGGATACGCCTTTTGTTTGGACTCCGCAATGCGAGGCTGCTTTCCAAGAGCTGAAGGGTCGCTTACCTCGGCTCTTATCCTTGCCCTCCCATCTGGTAAGGAAGGATTTCAGGTTTATATGGATGTGTCATATCATGGGATTGGTGCCATTCCAATGCATAATAGGCACGTGATAGCTTACGCCTCCTGCCAGTTAAAGAAACAAGAGCAAAACTGCCCAGTACATGACCTGGAGATGAGGGCAGTTATCTTCACTCTAAAGATCTGGCGGCACTATATCTACCGTGTCCGCTATGATATCTTCTCGAACCACATGAATTTGAAGTACGTGGACACACAAAAAGAGCTGAACATCCGACAAAGACGCTGGGTAGAGTTTTTGTCGGACTATCAGTACACCATGCACTATCACCCCGGGAAGGAAAACATGGTGGCAGACGCTCTGAGCTGGAGAGCCACTACATCAGGAGTAGGGACTCAGCTAATGGCTATGGAGCTGGTACAAATGTTGGAAGAGATGCAGATATCTCTCGTATCTGAGGATGATCAGAGCTGTATAAGGAGTACCTGACATCGATGAGCACTACCATGGACATCCGAGATCGCATCAGGGACGAGCAGAGGTTGGATGCGAGGATGGAGCTGATTTTCAGGTCCTTGGAGGAAGGTGCAGTAGGGGATTACTCTCTGAAAGATGGGCTACTGTGCTTTAGAGGCCAAATTTATATACCAGCAGGAGGCCTAATTTGGGAGGATATCATGACTGAGGCTCACTACAGGAGATATTCAGTGCACCCGAGGATAATGAAGATGACAGCGGATCTGAAGAGGACTATGTATTGGCCGGGCATGAAGAAGGATATCACATACTTTGTGATGCATTGCGAGACTTGCCATCTCGTGAAGGCGGAGTATAAGTGCCCGACCTGGATTATTGCAACCACTTCCGGTGTCGGAATGGAAGTTTGAGGACATAACCGTGGATTTCATACATGGGCTACCTCAGTCTCATGAGGGAAACGATTTGATCTGGGTGATCGTCGACAGATTGACGAAGGTGGATAGGTTTATTCCAGTTAGAAAGGATGCTCCGGTCGGTGATCTGGTGCGGATATTTGTGGAGCAGTTTGTCTGATTCCATGGAGTGCCCAGGACGATCGTGTCAGATCGAGATGGATGGTTTACATCCAAGGAGTGGAGGTCGGTCCAGGCTTACCTGGGCTCTCGGTTGATATTTAACATATCCTTCCACCCTCAGACAGACGGGCAGACGGAGCACACTAACTGGACATTGGAGGATCTTCTGCGCTTATGCATTTTGGACCGTAGAGAGCCCTGGGAGAGACTGTTGTCGCTGATCGAGTTCTCCTACAACAACAATCACCAGTCCAGCATAGGCATGGCCCTTTACGAGGCATTGTACAGACAGAGGTGTAGGACCCCACTATCTTGGATCCAGGATAAGGATCCAAAGGCACTCGGCTCGGAGTTCGTGGAGGACACCGATGCTCAGGTGAGATTGAACCGGGATAGGATGCTGGAGGCCCAGAGCAGACATGCCAAATACTATGATGCGCGGCATCGGCAGGTGGAGTTCCAGGTGGGAGACCAGGTTTTCTTGAAGATACGACCAATGCATTGAGTCTCGCGGGTACGCGGGTAGAAGAAGCTCAGTCCGAGATACATGGGGCCTTATAGGATCCTGGAGCGGATCAACCCCTTAGCTTACAGACTGGAGCTGCCGATGGAGTTAGCGGGATTGTACCACATCTTCCACGTCTCTTCACTTTGGAGGGCTCTACTACGGCCTGATCAACTGATTTCTACTATTGATGGCCCAGTGGCTTCAGATCGATCAGTTAGCATGGAACGGGTCAGGATTGATGATACAACAGTAAAGGTCTTGCGATGCAAGAAGGTTCCGTTGGTCAAGGTCATGTGGAGGAATCATGGGCAAGGAGGAACACAACCTGGAAGCCACGGGACCTAATGTAGAAGAGGTACCCGGATCTCTTCGAGTCAGCTATACATTCAATTTTCTAGGAATGTTACATACTTTTAGTTCAGTAGAAACCCCGTAGGCCTAACCTTAATTTCAGGGATAAAATTTTTATTTTTATGTATTGAGATTTGTAACATCCCTCAAATAACTAGATCCCTAAGAGTGGTTTTATCATGACTAGGTCATGATAAAATCCTAGGAAGCTCAAGAGACCAAGTGAACTTAGGCATGAAGGTGAAAACCACCTTGGTCTGTAAATAGTAATTTCTAATTACCCACCCTAGGGTTTGACTTTAGGGCTTCAACTTGACTCCAGGACCTCACCACAACACCCCTAACCCTTTAAGAGGTCCATAGGGTCACCAATGACCCATTGGGGTCAACCCAAAGGTCAATTTGACCAAAGTCAACTCAACCCTAGTTTAGGTCAAATTAACTCAAGTTGACTTAACCTAGCCCAATCCATTTGGGTTAAGCCCAATTTGAGTGGCCCACTAGATATAGGAGGCTGATATTTACCTAAATGTCTCTCAAATTTCTAGATATAGTGACTAGGAGAGAGAAAGCTTTATTGCTCTTTAATGGAGGAGAGAGAAAGTGAGGAGAAAGAGGCCATTCATGGCCAAGGAAGGTCAAAGGCCTCTCCACTCAATTCCAATGGCTTGATTCATCTTCCCTGGTCAATTAGGAGGAGATCAAAGGTTTTTCCAGGCCATGACAGTGGCTAGAGAAGGAGAATTCAGTTGGCTGAAATTCTCAAAAATGGCCATTAATGGTGCATTGAAGCTTGACCCCTCCCCTCCCCAATTTGATTATTTGAAATGCTTCACCAGGCTGTGAGGAGTCGTTTCCACTCTTTCCCTGAAAAAATCGAAGCCTCTAGCTGTATAGTTACAGTGCACTGACCAACACCACCACCGACAATGACAACCCGACGATCGGCTAGGCTCCTGCCCTCCCCAAAAGTCCTATCCTCTTCTCCTCTTCTAGTAGATAGATCCAATCTCATTGGCTGCATGGTTTGGGGGCAATTGGTCCTAGATCTGGGTGGCCAAAAACTCCATTTTTGGAGCTTTTCATCCATGCCTAAACCCCTGTTCCGGCCACCTCCGGCCGGCCAACCACCGCCAATCGTCGATCACCACCTCAACGAAGGTGGTGGTGGCACTGGCCAGCCAGGGACGAGCTCAAGTGGTCGGGAAAATGCCTCTCAAATAGGCCCAAGATGGTACAATCGGGACGGTTGGCTCAAGGAGAAGATGAGTCGATTCCGTCCATTGTCGCTTTAAGATTCGTGCGTTGATTTAATATTAATATTTGGAATTATTTCATTTTTGTCAAATAAATTGTTGTAGTTAGATTTAATTATTAAAAATACTTAGATTCCTTTTCTAGAAACATGACTAACATCAATATTGTAGCCCTTGAAGTCTAGTTTATTTTAAAATTTGTTTCAACCAATTTGGGTCAATGGTTTGACCACAACACTTAATATGGTGCAGCCTATACATAGGATTGACCAGAGAATAAATTGAGTGCCCCCACTAAACCAGCTAGACAAATGCTTTGAAATTTGGAACATAGGCTAGTATACAGACACACTCATCATGTGCAAAAATGGGAATTTTTGCAAAATATTTTCCTATAGTTTTTGTAAAAATTTTATAAATCATGTATGATTTAATTAGATGGTCTAATTACCCCACAACTCCCCAAAATTTTGGTGGATGACCCTTAAGATCATGATAGGTCACTGGTAAAAATTTCAGCCTATTTGGGGCTGATTTGACTAGGTATTGATGTGATCAAAATTTGGTCCCTTAAGGGTAAATTAAGGCAAATGTGTATTTGATGGGTTGAGTAGCCAATCCTCATCCAAAAGGGATGAAACTTGGGCCAATGCCTCAAAGTCATCTAAAACACCCCCTCAAGAGAATTTGAGTGGGTTGGGTTGGAGATGCCCTAAGACCCTAGTGCAGGCCCTAAATTTGAGGTTTGGGGCCTAGTGAAGGACATGAGACTGTATGTCCTTGGATGGTCTTGGAACTTGGTTGGTGAGTTTGTAGAGTAAAAATAGATTCTAGAAAATGGTTTTAGGATTTTTAGGAACTTACACCCTCTTTAAAATAATTATGGATAGTTTAGGGCACCTAGATCCAATATTTAATTACATGCTCAAATGAACTTGGATACTTATGAAACTTAGGCTGTAAACTTGAATTGATGATATTGTTCCCTAGAAATTTTATTGTTAATTTTGGGTTGATAATTTTAATACTTTATTCACGAAACCTAAGTTTGATTTATTCACACGATAATTATTTTAGGGTTATTTGCTTACTGGAAAGTTATGAAACTTGGTCAGGGAACATTCTAGGACATAATCATGCTCTGGAAATGTTTATAAATATATTGAAAGAATTTTCATATAGGATCCTTCACAAAGTGCCCTTAGATGAATAATTTTAAATAATTCATTTAAGTGACCAAATGGTGTTGGAAAATTATAATTTTTAGTTGTATCTCTTTCTAGTCATATTTATCATCTAGTAATTTTCTCGTAATTTTTGGATTGATGGTTTAATTTTTCCCTATTTATCTTAACATTGTGGTTAAATATCCAAAAATTTGTTGAAGGTCAAATCCACCTTGGAAAATTGGGATTTTTGGTATTTATGTTACTAGTTTATCATAATTTTGTTAAGACTATACTTAGTCAGAAAAGTGTACTTGGTGTTCAAAAGCATAGGTGGCCTGATTTTGCAGAAAATATAATAAATACCAATTAAAGTAGAACAATTACAATCTTCTGTATTTATTCATAAAATATCATAATAGACCCCCAATAATAATCTTAGTCATTTGGATGATTTCTTGGAGTATCACCTTTCATGCTCATCATGTAGCTCATTAGGTCTACATATAATAAAACGGTAGAAGGTAACATGTAAGCCTTTGTATGAGAAGGTGAGATAGTTGGTGTACCTGGTCTGATTGAGAATGAATAAGGTCACCAATGGAAGGCAGGTAGTGAGAGCCAAGTTGACTAGAGACAAGGTTATACTCGAGATTGACGATGGATCGTCTTTCCCTAGAGATAGAGTCTAAATACACTTAGCGGTTAATTCAAGTGTAATGCCAAGAGGGTTTGGACATGGGTAGTTCACCAATAATAATAATTACCTTGCGAAAAGGAGCTTTGGGCTTCAGTCCATCGTAGTTCCTACTGCTCTCGAGAGCCCTTCACAAGGAATGCCCTAAGCAGTACATGGTTAACCTTAAACCATAAGATTAAAATATTAAAGAACAATTAGAAATACTAGGACTTCACTTTCACTCACCCCGATGACTCGAGAGGTTAGCTTGATTGGGTTATCTGAGCGGTAGGCTCGGTGGTTGTGGAAATGGGTAAGTTAGCCCTGCGAGCCGTAGGCTCGGAAGGTAGTTGTAACAGACGGGTTAGTCCGAGGAGCATATGGCTTAGAAATTCATGGTTGTGTGTGCATAAAGTGGTAGGTCTTCGGTATTTGACGGTCGTTCACACCGACGTCGATACGATGACTCGACGGGTGTGGTTTACACATAACCAAGGAAAAGACTGGCGGTTGGTAGCATAGTATGTGGTGACTCTGGTGTGTCCTCCAGAAGAATACATAAGGGCTAGGCCTGGTAGTGTGAATACCTGACTAGGAGTGGGGTGACCCAACCCACTATCTCTGTTGGCCACTATAGAGGCTCCTGGGAGTGAAGCTAGCTTCCAAAATTGGGGAACTAAAGGTTTGTGCGCGTAGAGTCGTGTGTGTGTGTTATACTTGCATGAATCATGGCATAACATATCATAACACACATACCTGCATATAACCTGACACTCCATCGTATAAACTAGTATGTGATAGCTTATACTATGGGAGCTTTGCAAAAGTCCCCCTAACTTATAAGTTTGTATGAGCATTCATATAAGTTAAGGTTAGTTATTTACCCGCTACTTTTCATTATGGTGCACCTTACTTTTTACTCCTTATTCTACTCTTACCTAATATAGAATTGCTAGATTAGACTCTTGTACATGTTATACTATATAATCTGTTAGATTAGGACCATCGTCACCTATTTTTGTCTACTCTCCACCATCAAAGCTTTCCTATCATTCCTCTCGTACGGTGCCTAAGAACCACTAGGGGAGGGGTGAGGGAAATCAGGCTTAGTATTTTGACTAACGGTTGGTGGACCAAACATTTCAGGGGATCCGGATGGGAGACAGGGAGCAGTAGCAGGAGATGCAGCACCAGCGGAGTGCAGTGCACATGGAGGTGGGCCAGTCTAGTACGAGAGCACCGGCTTCTAGCTCCGTGAGTGTTAGTTTTACTTAGCTTTCGCAAGAGTGTTGTAGTGAGGTCATGATATACCGGGCATGAGCCTATTTATATTTTTATGTTTCCGTTTGATTTCAGTACTTCTATACTTATTATTTTGCTTCTATATCATGTGGACTTTGTTGTGATTTTCATGCTCATTTATATATCTAATGTGATTTGTGGACTTGACTTAATTGTCTCCTTTTATGTACTTCTACTTCTTTGGTGATTACTAATGTCGGCAGGATTAACATTTTGTAGTGATTACCTCTCTGAGTGTTGGTGTCACCGCAAAATGGCGATTTTGTGCATAAGACCCGGTAACATAGCAAAAAAAGGTCTTACAAACTGATATCAGAGACAACCTCGATCCAAAGAGAAGAAGTCCACAAAACCCTAGGCCACCTCGCGCGAGCTTAGTTTGAGGACAAACTAGTAGCGAAAGAAATGGTGTGCCCATAAGGGGAATCACACGCAAAAGTCCACTTTTTCTTTAGCCCCACTTGTACATTTACTAACAATAGAAATTTTCCTTGTAGCCTTCGGCGAACCCTAACCCTCAATAGGTTACAACTCAGGCATAGAACACTGTTCCACCCCCGCCGACTCCGACTCCGTTCTAGCAGATGAAGATGAGACAGACACTGACGGACATCTTGGAGGCCTTCAGGGCTCAGCAGGCTCCGACTCCACAGCCAAATCCCGAAAATAACTAGCTGAGCATCTTACGAGGGCTTTCTCCTCCATCCTACCTCGATACAAAGTCAGTTGTCCATACAGAGGAGTGGCTGGACATTATCTATGAGATGATGTCTAGAATTCGATGCCTGGCGGAGGAGGCCATAGCCTTGGCAGTTTCCTACTTGGATTCGCAAGCGAAGAGATGGTTGAAGTCACTATTAGACACCACCTTCGTTGGAGTGGATTGCACGGACATTTCATGAGAGGAGTTCAGAGTAGCTCTATTGGAGCATTTTGTACCACAGTTGGCAAGGGATGAGTTGGAGGATAGGTTCCTAAAATTGAGGCAGAGCAGCAGGATGGTGTTGGAATATTATCGGGAGTTCACCATAAGGAGTTTAGCTCTATGAAACTTCCTATATATAGGAAGAAAATTTTGGGATCTAGAAGGAAAGGGTAAGGCTATATATGGAAGCCTCAAATCCTAGAATATTCATAACTGCTCAAGAGGGACCTTTCATTCACATAAAGGTCTCCGCTATAGATGCCAATATCTAGACACACAAGAAATACATTGAGATAACCAAGGATGAAGTCATTCTGGAAACTATTGACAAAATGGCTCAAAATATTATTGTTAGTGTCATAAATGACTCCACATTCCAGAACTTGGTCCACTACAGAACTGCTAAAGTGATGTGGGTTTCTCTTATAGTGTATATGGAAGGGCAGAGGAGGTGAGGGATTACATTAAATCCTTCCTGAATCAACATTATGAGGCCTTCAAGCAAGACAAGAAAGATTTCATAACTGACTCATATGAAAAGTTCTTCATGTTAAGGAACAGTTTGATCACCTATGACAGACAATTCACAGACTATGAGCTGAATGACAAGTTCTTGAGATCTCTCAATAAAGAATGAGATATCAAAATCTGTGTTATTAGAGAGGTTGGTAACTTGGCCAACACCATGCCTCAAAACCTGTTTGGGAAGCTGTTGTCTCATTAGATGCAGCTGAACTTCAGAAGGGTAGAAGAAGATGTTGCAAGAACTCTCTGAAAGATAATAGTTGCCAACCTAAATCACCTAGAGGGGGTGAATAGGTGAGTTGTGCGTCTTTTTGCGGAATAAAAAAAATCTCAACCAAAGCACAGAACTATCTACCAAACAAACACACACAAACGAGGCAAGATTTATAGTAGTTCCCCAACCCTGGGTACATCCACTTTCCCTCACCGATCTAGCAATATACTAGACTCGGCTACTCCACTATCTCGGATTGGAAAACAATCCTACCCTCGGAACAAGGTTCCTACAAACTCGATCCACAAACGGATCTACACTCGGAAGACAAAACTTCCTAAAATCTTGGAGTTGAACACTCCTACACTCGGAGAAATATTCTCCTACAATAATGAAATACAGCAGTACAGAAATACAAACAGTGAATATCTGGTTCAGATCTGCAACAAAAAATCAGAAAATCCTTCTTCTAGGCGTGCTGCTTTATCAGAATATTGAAGAAGAATTTCGGCAAGATCAGATCTGGAACTTCTCGACTTTACACGATCGAAAGAGTAGATGAATCGTTGAGCGAAGATCTCGATCTGTAGAGTCTTCTTAATCTGAATCCTCTGAAAAGAAGAAACCCTAGCCGGTCGGAATATAGCGATGGCAGCGGCGGCGAGGTTCCGGTTCTTGCAGAGAGAGAGAGAGAGGAGAAGAATCCTTTTGGAAAGAGACGGCTGCAAAACTTAGAATTATTTTCTTCTTGAAAACTTAGGGTTTGTCGGTTTGACAAGACCTTTTATAGGAGACAAGAAGATTAGACTTAAATGATTCATAAAGAGAAAGACACGTGGACCAATCACGTCAGAGTTTAAGAACAAGACCGTTAGGTCTGGACTTAAGGAATTTCTGAAAATAGTCAAAGTAAGTTACTCGAGTCAAACAGGATTACTCGAGTATATGCAACACTACTCGAGTAGGTAGAAGGGACTACTCGAGTACATGAGAAAAAGTACTGGGAGATAAAGAAATCATTACTCGAGTACATGGAGTCAATTCCTCGAGTAAATAAGAATGAGAGGGACTCAGTTACTCGAGTAACCAAAATGACTTACTCGAGTACTTAAGTACTTACACGAGAGGTGGAGTATATTACTCGAGTTCAAGAAGTACTAATCGAGTATGAACTACTCGAGTATATCAGAAACTACTCGAGACTAACACTTGGAAAAATTCTGGAGCAGGAAAAATTGAACTACTCGAGTATGAAACATGGACTACTCGAGACAGAATGATCTACTCGAGTATATAACATGAACTACTCGAGTAATTCACTTAGTGAAATGTTTCTGGAATAGAATTTTGAGTTACACGAGTAAAAGCATTTGACTACTCGAGTAGTAGATGAACTACTCGAGTATATGAGTTAGACTACTCGAGTAACTAGAAACTACACGAGAGTCAGAATACCATTAACTCGAGATAGAAGATAAAACTACTCGAGTATATATAATACTACTCGAGTATTTCACTTAGACAAATCTGAGAAGAGAGAATCTGGAAACTCGAGAGATAAGAGGAAATTACTCGAGTATATAAGATGAATTACTCGAGAGCCATAATTGGACTACTCGAGTATATCTGAACTACTCAAGTAAGTGAATTACTACTCGAGTATAAACTCAGTAACTTACTCGAGTAAATAAGAAAGTACTCGAGTACTTTACTTGGGAAATATTTTTCTGATAGATTTTCTTCTTCTAAGGGAAATCAGCATCAAGTCTTTTCTCATAGTCCTAGAGTTTGAATATGAAGTGTATCTCAATAGAGAGGCTACACATGAGTCAAAACTTTGGAACACACAATGAGGGATTACATTGTATGGTCCTGTGTTTGGTGACCCATTGTAGACTGACATTGGTCGACACTTCCCATTAGAATCCTGCAAACACATAACTCAAACCAAGCATCAAATACAACTTAATTCATCTTAGTTCAAGGGTGACTTCATCAAATCTGGGTTGGTGTGGATACAATACCCAACAATCTCCCCCTATTTGTAGAAGTCAGAACCCTTTACACTAAGGTGAATTATAGACATAAAAAGAATGCTAAGTAATCAAGTAGTGTAAGCAAACAAGGAACTATGAAAAAGATAATAAGATCCAAAACTTTGAATTATATAAATATGATTATCCAGAAATATCATTAACAACTAAAATCCATTTCCATAGCTCATGAGTCTTTTGGGCTAGCTCTGATGATGTTGCTTGTCTTGTTTCTCTTGCTGTCTTCTCTGATAGCTGTAGGGTTTAGGATAATATTTGGGTGGTCTGGGAGGAGCAGCTGGATTATTTCTTCCATATTCTCTGTCATAGATTCTCCTTTTGGTCATGGACTTCTCATACAACTCCCATTCATGGGAACTGTAGTGAATGTTTCTGCTTTCATGGAAGTCCAGAACTAACTTGAGAGTTTCCAGGATGAGAGACTTGGAAGTAGGAGACCAGACCTCAACATGTTCAGGAGCTTTAGCAGGAACAGACTTGCTAGCAGAAGGACCTTCATCATATTTCCTTTTCTTCTTATAAGTCAGTATCACAGGAGGGGCTTTGAGAAAGATATCAGCAGGATCATCTTCCCAATCCTGAGCATAAGAATCTGGAGGAGCAACAGAATCACCAGGCCTTGGAGAGAATGTGGGTTGCAGAGGAGGAGTAGGAGCATCAGCAGCAACTAGTGGATTTAGGTGATGTGGAATAATGGTGGGATCAGCTGCAAATTCTGGCAGAATCTGGTTGTGCATCCAAACAGCAGTGTCATAAGTGTGGAACTTGACACTCTGTATCTGAGCTAGAACATCATCATGAATCTCTTTAACTTTGGCTTCCCATACTTCTTTCTGGATGACATCAGATTTTTCTAAATATTCTTTTACCAACTTCTCCCCCTTTCTGACTTCAACAGATAGCTGGGAGATGGAATCATCTTTGAAAATTCCAACTTCCTCACATATCTTCATCTTAGTTGCCTCAGCCCTTTTGTCCAGTTCCATTTGATTGTTAGCAAGAGTCAGGTCTTGCTCCATAACCTGTCCAACACTGGTGATGGTGTGGTCTAAAGCTTTGCCACCAATCTGGAAGAGATGTTTGAGCTGATTAGTGTTGTGCTGGATCTCAGCAAAACCTCTTCTCATCTTAGTTTCTAGAGCAGTAACTTTGTCTGTGACAGTCTTGAGACAAGTATCAAAGTATGTTTTCTGGTTCTGAAGAAGAAGTACAATCTGATTCAGCAAATCTGTGGAGGCAGGAGCTGGAGCAGCAGTAGGAGCAGAAGTTAATGGAGCAGAGGGAATGGGAGGAGCCACCCATGGAGCAATTTCAAGAGAGTGACTGAGCTCTGAGCTCTTGTAGTGGGTATCATGGCATCCTCCTCATTCATAACCTGAGGGAGAGAGAAATCCAAATTTCTGAGAGGAGCTTCAACTGGCTCAGGTGAGGGCTCATCAGAAATGAGAATTGTGGCTTGCTATTCTTTGGGGGCATCAAGAGATGTTGCTGGTGTCCTTGCTGGAGAATTGTCTGGAGATTGTCCAGGAGTTGGGTCCTTGTGAATTTCAGTGGATGGAGCTGGAGGAGATAGAGGAGGAGGACGAGGTACACCTGCAGTTAACTCTTCTATCATTTCATTTATAGCAGCATCAGTAGAAATAAGTGCTTCTTGAACCTGTTGATCTGAGAGGAAATCTTCTGGAGTGATTGGAGGAGGAGTAAGTGGCCTGGACTGAACAGTAGGAGCAGGCTCCCCCTTAATAGGTGCACCAGAGGAGCTGGGGACCTGAGATGGAGAAGGAGATGGGGTCCTGTCCTCTGTGTCTGCAACTTCAGTAATTTTGGCAGCTTGAGAGGGATTTTGCAACTTCAACTCCCATCTCTGGATGGAGGATATGGAGACCTTCTTCATGTGGTGAATGATACTTCCTTTGGAGAAATTAAAAACCTCTGGATTGGTCTCATGGAGAAGCAGGAAAATGATCCTTGCATAGTTTGGGGACTTTATACTCTCCTTAATCTTAGTCAGAATCAACAAGCCAAATTGAAAGGCTTTTCTACAGACTATAGCTTGCATCAACTCAAAGAAATAGAGGGGTATGACCTTGATGGAGTTAATTTTGCATAGAAGAATCTTACCAATCACATCAACCAGGAATTTCCCTTCAGCATGCATATCAGACCTATTGATGTGTCTAGCATCAGCAGAAAGTCCACAGAATGAACAGGTTCTGGAATAGTCTTCATCACTCAGAAAACCGTCTGCATCTGGGGCTGGCAGTCGGAGAAGTCGACAGACAGAGGTTGCAGTGAGTTTAATGGTGATACATTTGACTGAAGACTTCAAGACTGTTCCATGGTGCTTGACTTTGACATTCCTGAAAAACTCTGCAACTTCGGGGAAGAGGATACGACATGGTTCTTGGAGAACAAATGTTAAGCCGGCGGTGTCGAGCAAAATCAGAAGATTATGGAAATCGACGGATAGGTCTGCAATCCCTGCGGCGACTAATTCCGAACCAACACCAATCTTAGATGAGGCGGCCATGATTCAGAAGTCTTGGAGATGGCGAAACCCTAGAGAATGTCGACGGGGAGACGGAAAGAGGCGTGGCTCTGCAACTGAAGGAGGAAGGCGAAGAGGCAGCTGGGGTACTCGAGAGACGGAAATGATTTCGTGTAGATGAAATTTCCGAATTTTCTTATTTATATAACCCTAGGTTTAGGTCTAATTATTTGAAAATTAAAGATGAAGTAAACCATAGAATAGGCGGCATAAGCCTTTGGTTTGCGCATAAGATAGTTTGAATAAGAGATGACTCGGCATATACACGAACTGGGATCGACGATCCCCGGCTGTCTGAGTTCGACGAAGATCGTCGATCGGAGTTCGACGACAATCGTCGAACTGGGATCGACGATCCCCGGCTGTCTGAGTTCGACGAAGATCTCTAGTAGATAAGTCTGGGTTTCTCGGGTAAGAATACAGAAGTAATCGAGTAGGTGTATGGAAGTACTCGAGTAGGTCAATGAGGTACTCGAGTATGTCAGTTTGCGACTCGAGTAGGTCAAGTCGACTACTCGAGTATAGCATTTCACTACTCGAGTAGGTCAAGTCAAGTACTCGAGTATGTCATTCTACTACTCGAGTAGATCATATACTTACTCAAGTATGATGTTACTTACTCGAGTCAAATACTTGAGCTTTTGGAAAAATCCAACTTTTAACTAACCTCTGAGCCTTGAGCCTTCTTGAAAGTCCAGCATCTTCTAGTCTTCCTTGTTGAGCATCCCAAGTTCTGTTTTGAAGAACGAGAACTTGGTCTCGTCCAGCGGCTTCGTGAGAATAACTGCAATTTTCCCATCTGTAGGGACATATTGAAGGTCTATGTCCTCATGCTCCACATGCTCCCGGATGAAATGATACCTTAGCTCTATATGCTTTGTCCGGCTGTGCGAGACTGGGTTGTTGGCTATTGCTATTGAGCTGGAGGAGTCGCAAAATAATGGAATCTTTGCAAACTTCATGTTGTAGTCTTCGAACTGATTCTTTATCCAAAGTAACTGTGCACAGCAACTGCCTGCAGAGATGTACTCTGACTCGGCTGTTGAGATTGCCACACAGTTTTGCTTCTTACTACTCTAGGAGATAAGCCTTCTTCCAAAGAATTGGCAAGTCCCTGAAGTGCTTTTCCTGTCGTCTTTGCTACCTGCAAAATCTACATCTGAAAAACCTATCAGTTCGATGTCATTACTTCTTGGGTACCATAAGCCAAGATTTGGTGTACCTT
This sequence comes from Platanthera guangdongensis, assembly GCA_039583875.1. Lineage (NCBI taxonomy): Eukaryota > Viridiplantae > Streptophyta > Magnoliopsida > Asparagales > Orchidaceae > Platanthera > Platanthera guangdongensis. The sequence goes on from CM077164.1 coordinate 145,740,132, forward strand.
TAAGGTATCTCAAAATCTGCTTCGCAGCAGCGTAGTGAGATTCCTTAAAGCTCACTTGAAATCTAGCACATACACATGTTGAGAAAATTATGTCAGGTCTACTTGCAGTAAGGTAGGCTAAGGATCCAATAATGCTTCTATACTTGGTTTCATCAAAAGGTTTCCCTTTTTCATCCTTGTCTAGAGACATTGTTGAACCCATTGGAGTCCTCATCGAGGTTGCGTTCTCCATTCCGAATTTCTTAATCAGCTCTTTGGTAAACTTAGTCTGCGAGATGAAAATTCCATCTTCAGACTGTTTTACCTGAAGCCCTAAGAAATACTTCAGCTCGTCCATACTGCTCATTTCAAACTTCCCTTGCATAAGTTTTGAAAACTTCTTGCAGAGGTTGTCATCAGTAGAGCAAAAGATAATGTCGTCCACATAGATTTGTACTAGCAAAATCTTGCCCTTAATTTCTCTAAGAAATAATATCTTGTCTATCTTTCCCCTTGTGAACTTGTTCTCAAGTAGAAAGATAGACAATGTCTCATACCAAGCTCGAGGAGCTTGTTTCAGACCATATAATGTTTTATGCAGTAAATAAACGTAATCAGGAAAGTTATGATCAACGAAACCTGGAGGTTGTTCCACATACACCTCTTCCTTTATGTCACCATTAAGGAAGGTAGACTTCACATCCATCTAGTAGACAGTGAAGCCTTTAAGTGCAGCATATGCTAGGAATAACCTTATAGCCTCCAGTCTTTCCACTGGAGCGTATGTCTGGTCGAAGTCGATTCCTTCTTCTTGACGATAGCCTTTGGAGACAAGTCTGGCCTTGTTCTTTACTATCGTTCCATCCTCGTCCATCTTTTTCCTGTAGACCCATTTTGTCCAAATGACGTTCTTACCTTTGGGTCTTGGAACAAGCTTCCATACTTTGCAGCGCTTGAACTGGTTCAGTTCTTCTTCCATTGCCATTATCCATGATGCATCTGAGTTTGCTTCATCAAACTTCTTTGGTTCAACCTGCGAGAGAAAACTTAAATAAAGATTCTCATTAGTTGTACCTCTACGAGTTCTGACACCATCTCGGGAATCTCCTATGATCTGGTCCATGGGATGATCCTTCAAATGTCTGAGCTCTAGAGTTCTTGCATCTGGATTGTCTTCTATCACCAGAGTGACTTCTTCATCTTGGATGACTTCTTCATCTTGATCATCAGCCTCTCCAATAGGGGTTGGAGTGGTGATCTTGATGAATTTTTCACCTTTGTCTTCGGACGGTTCATCCAAGCTAATTTCTTTCAGCTTTGCACCTGCATCTTCAATAAGCACACTGGAGGAGTTGCTTTGCAGAAAACTCGTCTCATCAAATACAACATGTATCGATTCTTCTACCTCCAGGGTTTTTCTATTGAAAATCCTATATGTCTTACTATGGCTACTATAACCTACAAAAATACCTTCAAAACTATTTTCGCTAAACTTAGTAGTGTGATACTTGTCATTGTTTAGCACGAAGCATTTACAGCCAAAAATTCTAAAATATGAGATTGTTGTTTTCCTGCCTTTCAGAAGTTCGTAAGGTGTCTTATCGTGGTTTTTGTTTATGAGGGCTCGATTTTGCACGTGGCATGCAGTGTTGACGGCTTCAGTCCAGAAATATTCCGGAAGTGAAGCATCACTCAACATGGTCCTACAAGCCTCTATGAGCGTTCTATTCCTTCTCTCGGCCACTCCGTTTTGTTGAGGAGTGCGAGGAGAGGAAAACTCATGAAAGATACCTAAGCTTTCACAAAATTCTGTCATGGCCCCAGACTTGAACTCTGTTTCATTGTCACTTCTGATTTTGACTATGGAGCAGTTGTACTCATTCTGAACTTGCCTGACAAAATTAGTAAAGATATCGAAGGTATTTGACTTGTGTTTCAAAAGAACACACACGCAAAGCACGAGTAATCATCAACAATTACCAACGTATAATCCTTACCTCCCAAACTTCTAATTTGCAGTGGACCAAACAAGTCCATGTGCAGTAGATGAAGACATCTATTAGAGTCTTTGCCAATAACGCTTTTAAAGGTAGCCCTTGTTTGCTTGCCTTTTACACATGCATGATAAGGTCTATCTTTGACGTACTTGACATTTGGGGCGTCACATACTAAGTTCATTGAAAATAATTTGTTTATAGTTTTGGAATTAATATGTGCTAATCTCTTGTGTCATTGGTCACCAAGAGACGCACTATCTTTTGTTAAAAGGCACACTGGTGTCGAAGAATCTATACAAATGAAATTCAAACAGAAGATGTTTCTGCTTCGAGTGTCGGATAGAATCGTTTTCATATTGTCAATGGATTTTATCAAGCACTTGTCAGCGTGAAACTCAACTATGTATCCTTTATCGCAGAGTTGGCTTATACTTATAAGGTTATGTTACAAACCTTCAACGTAAGCCACATCTATGAAGGATACATTTCTGTTAGTAATCATACCATAGCCTCTAGTAATTCCACGGTCTGAACCTCCAAAGATGACCTTCGGTCCGTTCACAACTGGAGTAAAGTTCTGAATAAGGCTTCTTGTCTCGGTCATATGCCGAGAGAATCCACTGTCCAAATACCAGATTGGCGTTTTGTTGGCCTTTGGACATTCCTGCAATCACAATCAGTTAGCCTTAGGAACCCAAATACGTTTGGGTCCTTGGTCTCGGGTTAGATCACTCCCCCTATAAATATTAGCATTAGGAGTGGTCTTCCTCATATTACCAACATGCGGGGTTGCAGTATTTCTAGGATTAAACCAAAAATCAATGGCAAAGTGACCAATTCTGCCACAACACCAACAGTCAAATCTGTTGTATCTTCGCCTTAAGTTCTCCTGCTTGACCTTTTGGAATTGTGGTCTAGCAGGGGCAGCATTCTTGGAGGAAGATGTCTCATGATGATGACAATCACATGGCTTCTTCTCCTTTACAGGCTTTTCTACAACAGGCTTTGTATTTGGTGCCTTCTTTAAGTTATGTCCATGATTGAAAGGGCCATAGTTCTGAAGAATAACTTCTTCATAAGGTGCCTTAAAGACACTTTCGCCAAAGTTTCTGGGTCGAGTCCATCCTTGATAGCGGGACTTTGGATCTACATAGGTAGGCCTAGCAAAGTGCCCATAGGATGAGTCAAAATCAAACTCATTTGAAGAAAATATAACCTTCTTGAACGTGGTCTGATCTTGAGGGGCTTTCCCCTTCTTTTTGTTTAAGGCCTTTTTGGCAGCCTTATTCTTCCATTGAGCCTTATTTCTCCTAGAGGATTTACTAGGAGCTTCTTTATGGCCTAATCCGGCACCCTTGGCCTTGGCTGAGAATTCAGCAACGAATGGAAGAACTGTCTTGGGCTTCGAGAAACTTTCAACAAGTTTCTTTTCAGCAGCAAGTTGGGCTTCCAATTCCTTGGTGCTCAAGAGCCTTGTTATATTCCTCAATAGCATTATTGAAGTTTTCTTCGAGGCAGTCAGTCTTTGCGACTTTCTCTCTCAAGATGCTCTCTTCAGCTTTGAGAGACTTTATCTCCTTAGCCTGAGTTTTCACAACTCGGCGACATTTGTCGTAAGCCATGATTAACTCCTTATATTGGGTCATGAGTTCTGACTCATCGTCAGAAGAGCTATCCTCACAATCATGTTCAGAAACTTCAGAATCAGAGAGAGGAGTGTGAGAGTTTACCTTCCCAGTGAACTGGGGCTCTTGTTCATCATCAGTTTGAGTCATGAGTCCAAAATAGGCTTCTTCTTCTTCACTCGACTCAGATGAGTCAGAGTCACTAAGAGTCTTGCCCTTTTTGGCCATCAAACTCTTCTCTGTCCTCTTCTTGCTGTATGAGGACTTCTTTTCCTCTCTTCTACCAGCCTCCTTCTTCTTGTGAGGGAAGTCAGCGATGATGTGTCCTGGCTTATTACAATAGTGGCAAATAATATCAGTCGAAATATGTTTGTTCTGTTTAGTATTATCCCTGTCATGGCTGCTTGAGCCTTTTCTTTGACGATCACCATCGCGTCATGATCTTCTATAAGAGGCATCCTTGCCTTTCCATTGCTTCTTCTTGTTCAAGAATTTCTTGAACTGCCGAGAGAGTAGTGAGAACTCTCCTTCTGATAGTTCAGATCCTGAGGTGCTTGGCTCTGAGGTTTCTTCTTCACTAACTTCTGGTGCTGGAGTAGGAGGAACAGCCTTGGACTTCTTAGAGGTGTCTGCCTTTAAAGCGACAAACTTCTCTTTGAATGCAGATATGTTTTTCTCTTCTTCAGCATTCCTGGTGTTGAGTTGGAGCTCATAGGACATCAGCTTCCCGAAGAGATTCTGAGGATCTGTCTCAGCCAGTTTTCTAAACTCCCTGATAGCACAGACCTTGTTATCTCATTCCTTAGTCAGGGATCTCAAGAACTTATCATTCAGCTCTCCATTAGTGAAGACTCTGTCATATACCCTTAGCCTATTCACTATCTTGAAGAAGTTCTCAAACGTGTCAGCAATGGATTCTTTGTTTCCTTGTCGGAAAGCCTCATACTTCTAATTAAGTAGGGATCTTCTATTATCCCTCACTTCCTCGGTACCTTCCATCAAGGTAACTAATGACTGCCACATCTCCTTTGCAGACTGGCAGTGAATCAGATTTTGCAGCATTGAATCATCGATTGCACTTGCTATGATATTTTTCACCTTTTTGTCCATTGAGACAAGTGCAATCTCATCCTTGTTTAGATCCATAAGTTTCTTGGGGACTTTCTTAGTAGCATCTATAGTGGAGACGGTCATGGAAATATAAGGACCTTCTTCAACTATCATGAAGATCCTTGGATCCACAGCTTCCATGAAGAACTTGATTCTCTCTTTCCACATAGGGAAATTATTTTTGTTGCACAAAGGAAGCTTGGCAAAATCTTTAGCCTTGTCCATTTGGTAGATCTCAAATGACAACTATTTAAGGATCTGATCAAGGTGTTAACCTTTTAACGATCAACCTCCCTCTGATACCAATTGATAGATAATAGTTGCTAACCTAAATCACCTAGAGGGGGGTGAATAGGTGAGTTGTGCGTCTTTTTACGGAATAAAAAAATCTCAACCAAAGCACAGAACTATCTACCAAACAAGCACACACAGACGAGGCAAGATTTATAGTGGTTCCCCAACCTTGGGTACATCCACTTTCCCTCACCGATCTAGCAATATACTAGACTCGGCTACTCCACTATCTCGGATTGGAAAATAATCCTACCCTTGGAACAAGGTTCCTACAAACTCGATCCACAAACGGATCTACACTCGGAAGTCAAAACTTCCTACAATCTCGGAGTTGAACACTCCTACACTCGGAGAAATATTCTCCTGCAATAATGAAATACAACAGTACAGAAATACAAACAGTGAATATCTGGTTCAGATCTGCAACAGAAAATCAGAAAATACTTCTTATAGGCGTGCTGCTTTATCAGAATATTGAAGAAGAATTTCGGCAAGATCAGATCTGGAACTTCTCGACTTTACACGATCGAAAGAGTAGATGAATCGTTGAGCGGAGATCTCGATCTGTAGAGTCTTCTTAATTTGAATCCTCTGAAAAGAAGAAACCCTAGCCGGTCGGAATTTAGCGATGGCAGCGGCGGCGAGGTTCTGGTTCTTGCAGAGAGAGAGAGAGAGAGAGAGGAGACAGAATCCTTTTGGAAAGAGATGGCTGCAAAACTTAGAATAATTTTCTTCTTGAAAACTTAGGGTTTGTCGGTTTGACAAGACCTTTTATAGGAGACAAGGAGACTAGACTTAAATGATTCATAAAGAGAAAGACACGTGGATCAATCACGTCAGAGTTTAAGAATAAGACCGTTCGGTCTGGACTTAAGGAATTTCTGAAAATAGTCACAGTAAGTTACTCGAGTCAAACAGGATTACTCGAGTATATGCAACACTACTCAAGTAGGTAGAAGGGACTACTCGAGTACATGAGAAAAGTACTCGGGAGATAAAGAAATCATTACTCGAGTACATGAAGTCAATTACTCGAGTAAATAAGAATGGGAGGGACTCGGTTACTCGAGTAACAAAAATGACTTACTCGAGTACTTAAGTACTTACACGAGAGGTGGAGTATATTACTCGAGTTCAAGAAGTACTACTCGAGTATGAACTACTCGAGTATATCAGAAACTACTCGAGACTAACACTTGGAAAAATTCTGGAGCAGGAAAAATGGAACTACTCGAGTATGAAACATGGACTACTCGAGACAAAATGATCTACTCGAGTATATAACATGAACTACTCGAGTAATTCACTTAGTGAAATTTTTCTGGAATAGAATTCTGGGTTACACGAGTAAAAGCATTTGACTACTCGAGTAGTAGATGAACTACTCGAGTATATGAGTTAGACTACTCGAGTAACTAGAAACTACACGAGAGTCAGAGTACCATTAACTCGAGATAGAAGATAGAACTACTCGAGTATATATAATACTACTCGAGTATTTCACTTAGACAAATCTGAGAAGAGAGAATCTGGAAACTCGAGAGATAAGAGGAAATTACTCGAGTATACAAGATGAATTACTCGAGAGCCATAATTGGACTACACGAGTATATCTTAACTACTCGAGTAAGTGAATTACTACTCGAGTATAAACTCAGTAACTTACTCGAGTAAATAAGAAAGTACTCGAGTACTTTACTTGGGAAATATTTTTCTGACAGATTTTCTTCTTCTAAGGGAAATCAGCATCAAGTCTTTTCTCATAGTCCTAGAGCTTGAATATGAAGTGTATCCCAATAGAGAGGCTACACATGAGTCAACACTTTGGAGCACACAATGAGGGATTACATTGTATGGTCCTGTGTTTGGTGACCCATTATAGACTGACATTGGTCTACACTTCCCATTAGAATCCTACAAACACATAACTCAATCCAAGCATCAAATGCAACTTAATTCATCTTAGTTCAAGGGTGACTTCATCAAATCTGGGTTGGTGTGGATACAATACCCAACACTCTCAACATAGAAAATGCTATGGCCTTTAGAGCTGAAATAACAAGGAGGAGCGGAGAAAAGACTCCTTCTCCATCAAGGAGAGTTGTAGAGTCAGAGTGCTCAGATCCCAGCTCCTCAGGCAATGAACTGTCAGATGGAGAACTGACCCTATTCTCCAAACAGTTCAAGAAAATATTGAGCAGGAGAAGTTAATAGAACAACAAGGGCTCTTCAAGCTCCACCTCAAGAAAGCCTTATTCCAACATAGAGAAGTCCAAAAAAGACCCCTTGGGGTAAAGGTATGATTCTAAGCAGAACAAACATAATAAGACTAATATTATTTGCTATTATTGCAACAGAAGTGGACATGTCATTGCTGACTGTACAATCAAGATGAAGGAGCACAAGAAATCTGATGACAAGAAGCATTACAAGGACAAGAAGACTGAAAAGAGTTTCTTGGCCAAGAAGAAAATCAGGCAGTCAGATAGTGATTCTGAGTCTTCAGAATTAGAGGAAAAAGAGGCCTACATTGGTCTCATTTCTATTAATGTGGAGGCTAATCATCCAACTGCCTCAACTAGCATAAGAGCTTCACTGTCCTTTGTTGACAGTGACTTTGGAGAGGATGATGAGTTCTATAACACCCCAAATTTTTCCAGAGCGTTAGTGTCAGGAAGCTATCGCGCGGCGATAGGTAGTTATCGCTCGGCGATAGCCTTATTTCGTCAAATCCAGGCGTTGAGTGGAAAGAATTGAGAGCATTGAGTGCGAGTGCGTGGTGTTAGCTAGTTACCGCTCGGCGGTAGCTTGGAGTTGAGTGTGTTGAGTGGCTGGCGTTGAGCGGAGGCGTTGAGTGGTAGGCATTGAGTGAGCTACCGCGCAGCATTAGTACTACCGCCGGCGTTAGCACAGCCTTATTGTTTTGGCCGAGCTCTCGGGAAGCTACTTCCCGGCGGTAGGAAGTTAACGCTCGATGATAGTGCGCGGGAGCAGTTCCGTCGTTTGGCATTTTAGCCGTCCGATTTCTCTTAGGATTTTATCTTATGGCCCAGGATACTCCATCCAAAGGGCATATATAAAGCTGAAATGTTCTAAACCCTCATTCTTCTCATTTGGAGTGGAAGTTAGGGTTTGAGTCTTAGAGTTTGGCGGCGGAATAAGAAGGACTTTCTCCGCCATTGACGAAGCTTTGGGGCTCCGATTGTTGATCCGAGGCCAGATCCGCGGAGAGGACTTGAAGGCACACATTTTCATCTGTGCAAGTCGAGGTTTCCATGGCAAGGAAGAAGAGCTGTAAGGTAACGACACTTCTCCTCTCGGTCTTTAGGATGCATGCATGGCATCCATTCTTTTCTTGCTTTCTTTCAAGTGTTTAGGCACCAGATCTCTCAAATAAGAGGGGTTCAGGTTACCATGGTTCAAGAGGAACCACTAGGTCGATTGTGTTCATCCCGACATGATATTGCACTAGAAATCCGCTCCACTAGTGTATTAGGCATTGTTGGTGAAGTCGTAGTCGTGGTCGTTAGTCCGACTCAGTGATGTTGCATAGCGAGCTTTAAGGATTTTGTTAGAAATCTGTTAGCGGCAAGATGTCGTTTGTGATGATTTTCCCCTGTTTTCGTGTGAGTATGAATGGTGGATTGTGGCGGGAAAGGCTTTCGATTGTGATGTGCTAAGGCGCGACTTTGTCTCTATAGTCGGCTGGCTAGCCCGTGACATTGCCAGCTGGGTCTCCTTCGGTGGACTTGGTACCAATTTGGAGCCGGGCCTGGGTCGTCATGAGCGGGTGGGGTCTAGCAAGGGTTCTTATCATCGGTTTGTGGTTTGTGAGACATAATCCTGACGTGAGAAGTCCGAGATTACAGGCAAGCCCGAGTTTTGAGACTCACGAGCGGGTGGGGCCTTGGCAAGAGTTGCGTGTGGCGGCTTGTGTCCCGCTAGGGAAAATTGGAAGTACCCATGTGTTTGCGGCTTGAACACCAAAGGGGAAATTGAAAGTACCCGATTGTTGATGCGTGATGATGTCTTAGAATTATGCGGTATAGGGTGACTTGGGTGGTACCCAGGTTTGCATACAAGCTACATAGTAGGCCCCATTTTATTATATGTTCAACATAGAAACATGTTTGTTGTATGAGACATCCAAACCTATTTTTCTACTCTCTATGTTCATGTATATTTGCATACAAAGTGCTGACCTACAGGGTGATGGAGTGCTCCGGGGTCCACTAGAGACGGTCGGGAGGAGATGTGTTGGTTACACAGTTGATGTCAGCCTTTGCTGACCCATGTTACCACCAATTTTTACAATGCAAGGATCACAAGCGGAAGCAAGCTGGCCGGACAAAAAGGCCTAAGCCTCATGAAATGATCTCTTTGTTTGGTAGCTTTGTTTGGGTGAATGTTATGCTTAGTGCACTGTGACCTAGCTTGCATGACGTGGTAGCCTAGGAGTGCTTTTGCACGTTGATATGTTATTGTTTCAGTTTTGGACTCAAAATGTTGTAAGGCATTAAGGAAAATTTGATACTCTTGTGCTAGTGGAAAACTTCTAGTCTTGTTATTTGTTTTCACTGTGTTTAGTCTGAGTTTTGAGTTGGGTAGTTTATATCATCTTATAATGCTTAAGTTGTAGCTTATGTATGTTGTGTGTCCCTGACTGAACCCATATTATACAGTCATTACAGGGGAGGTGTTACAATTTAGTATCAAAGGGAGGTTAGTGTTCAAGGTAAGGATTCATGATCAAATGTCATAATCGGATCACGTTAAGAAGTTATCCACATAGGAGTATCGCGGGACTCCGAGTGTCATTGTGTCTAAGTTTTGCGAGAGAAGCTGATTCTTGTTTTATCTTGCTTTTGCTAAGGGTGCAAGCGACGATGCAGAGACGTCGAGGACACAAGAGGAACCTTCAGCGAGCAGTGCTACTGCTCCAAGTCCGATGGGCATGGGTGTAACCCCAGCCGACTTCTGTCGTATGCTAGCAAAGGCAATGGTAGCGGCCCAAGCCGTAGCGACATCACAAGTTGCGACCCCTGTTGCATAGGTAGCGACTCCTGTTACCCCGAATGCGGCACCAGTCGTACCGGAGGAGGAGCCAGGCCAGCAGAGTAGTTGGTTGAGAGAGTGGTCGTCAGGTAGGGAGACCGATAGACGAAGTATTTTATGATTTTCCATCCTCCAACATTCAAGAGAGTCGGCACGCCGACCGATGCAGAGGACTGGTGGGCGAGGATCCAAGAACTGTTGAGGGCAGCAGAGACACCAGAGGAGAAGCAGTCTGAGTTTGCGACCATCATGTTAGAACGTGATGCCAAGTTGTGGTGGGTGAGCCATAGCGACCGCCAGTTTTCTGGACGCACCCCGTCCATAGAAGAGTTCGAGAATGCTTTCTTGAAAAAGTATATACCTTTATTGACAAGTTTAGCCCTTCAGAGACATTTTTTGCACTTGGTGAAACACGACAAGACTGTGGATGAGTATGTTCAGGAGTTTACTCAATTGTGTCGTTATGCTGGAACTACCATGGCCGACGATGAAGAGAGGGACAATGTCTTTTACCATGGGTTGAGAGAGAATCTGAGACAACCCCTCATAACTATGAAGAATGCAGGCTTGAACGAGTTGATTGAGGCGGTCAGGATGTTGTAAAGTGATATAGAATGAACCCAACGTTGTAAGGGATTTACGATAAAGCAAGGAGAAGGAAAGCCTTCTCAATCACAAGGGAAGTCGGAAGGGAGTAAGTGGAAAAAGAAGCCACATCCTTACAGATCTTGGGAGAAGAGTAGTACGATGTTGGGGGGATCTCGCTTCAAGGGACCACCATCGTGCCACAGGTATGGCAAGTCGGGACACATAGTTTGTTTTTGTAATGAAGGTGGAGCTAAGCAGGATCCAAGGTAGGAGCAGTCCGTGCATTCCGGCCCCAGCGCTACAGAGAAAGGAAAAATGGCGGAGTCGAGCGCTTCACGTTTCCAACCTATGGAGCCAAGGACATAGAGCCTTGGGCAGCAGGAAGCGATTCGACAGCCCGATGTGGTGACATGTATGAGAAAGTTTAAGTTTATTTAATTGCTTTAAACTTTCGAGACTTTTATGTGTGTCGCCTATGTTTTAGGCTTCGTACTATTTTTCGGATATCTCACTAGGGTATTATTCGACATGGGAGTGTCACACTCCTTTCTTGTGAAAAGCTTTATCCAGAGAATTGGAGTCGAGTCCTTTTCAACGGACGCAAAGCTTAGGGTGAGCATGTAACAAACACATCTCCTCCTGGCCGCCCCTAACGGACCCCGGGGTACCCCTCCAACCTGCAAGTCAGCACTTTGTATACCATATACATAAATAAGTAAAGTACTAAAAGAACAGGCTTGGATGTCTCAAACAACATACACGTTTTCTATGTTGAACATATAATAAAAAGGGGTCTACTATGCAGCATGTATGCAAAACCCGAGCTTCACCCAAGGCACCCTATCGCGTATGCATCTAGCACATCATCAAACATCTAGGTACTTCCAATTTCCTCATTGGCATTAAGACTCAAACAAAAAGGGGCACTGCATTTCCCCTCACGGCATACAAGCCGCCACACGGAACTCTTGCCAAGGCCCCACCCGCTCAAGGTCTTAGACCTGGGCTTGCCTACAAGCTCTGACTTCTCATGTCATGATTCCGTCTAACACACTGACCGATTCTAATAACCCTTGCAGGACCCCACCAGTTCATTGCCTCATTGCCCGACCTTGTCGCATGCTTGGCGTTCTCGTCAGTCTCACAGAAGGGGACTAGTCTCGTCGGGACACTCTCCCCACAAGACCTACACGTCACGGGATAGCCAGCCGACCACAGAGACACAACCGCGCCTTAGCACATCGTAATCCAATATCATTCCCACCTTAATCCCTCATTTGTACTGCAACGTCCATGCACACCAAGGAAACCATCTACCGTCAATGCGGAGCTAACCTTGTACACAAAGGAAACCATCTACCGTCAATACGGGGATAACCTTGTCCACCAAGGAAATCATCTACCACCATTGCGGAGCTAACCTTGTCCAGTTCCGACTACACGTACTCACTCGAGGAAAGGGGAAAAACACAAATATCACAAACGACATTTTGCCGCAATGGATTTCTACAAAATCCTTAAATCTCGCATGCAACATCATCGAGTCGGACTAACGATCGCGACCATGGCTTCACCCACAATGCATAATCCACTAATGGAGCGGATCTCTAATGCAAAAACATGCTGGGGACGGAATCAATCGACTCGGAGGTTCCTCTTGAACCATGGCGACCCAAACCCCTCTCATTTGAGAGATTTGGTTCCCAAAAGCTTGAAAGAAAAGATGTTAAACACCCATCCTAAAACCAAGAGGAGAAGTGTTGTTACCTTACGAGCTCTCTTCCTAGCCATGGAAACTTAGTCGGATGAAAACCACCGCAACGGACTTGTCTATGCGGATCTGAACTCGGCTCGCGATTTGGGGCTTCGAAGCTTCTCCGGCAGCCGGATCTCTCCTTCACCTTCTTCCTCGCTCTCCCTTCTCTCTAGAACTTAGAAAGAGAGTACTCGATGAAGAATGAGGGTTTCCAAACCCTATTCCCGGACATAATTCATCAAGGACAACCCTGGACCATCAGATCTCATTAGAAGGAAACGAACGGCCACGATCCGAACTTAAAACAAAAACACCTGGGCCGAACACAGCTTGCGACATGCCTGTGTACAAGGCTAACACGCCCGTGTCATGCAGTACACGCCCGTATTGCTGGGCGTGTTCCTCCGTCGACACAGGATCAAAAACCACCTGAGAAGGGCACGGGTCATCGACACGCCAGTGTCGAAATTGACACGCCCGTGTTTTGCCGAAAACGCCTGGGCTCCAGGCCGTGTCCTGCTCACGAACATGCCCTGCAATACGGGTGTGTACTGCATGATAAGGGCATATCAGCTTTGACATGGGCATGTTCAGAGCTCATGTCCTTTTTTGGGTGCGACAGATTCGGCATCGATTGAGGCACACGGCCTTGGACACGGGCGTGTCGCAAGCCGTGTTCGGCCCAGGTGTTTTGGTTTTAAGTTCGGATCATGGCCGTTCATTTCCTTCTAATGAGATCTGATGGTGCAGGGTTGTCCTTGCCGAGTTATGTCCGGGAATAGGGTTTGGAAACCCTCATTCTTCATCAAGTACTCTCTTTCTAAGTTCTAGAGAGAAGGGACAGCAAGGAAGGAGGTGAAGCAGAGATCCGGTTGCCGGAGAAGCTTCGGAGCCCCAAATCGCGAGCCGAGTCAAGATCCGCGGAGGCAAGTCCGTTGCAGTGGTTTTCATCCGGCTAAGTTTCCATGGCTAGGAAGAGGGGTCGTAAGGTAATGACACTTCTCCTCCTGGTTTTAGGATGCGTGTTTAGCATCTCTTCTTTCAAGCTTTTGGGCACCAAATCTCTCAAATGAGAGGGGTTTGGGTCGCCATGGTTCAAGAGGAACCTCCGGGTCGATTGAGTCCGTCCCCGGCATGTTTTTTTCATTAGAGATCTGCTCCGTTAGTAGATTAGGCATTGTGGGTGAAGCCGTGGTCGCGACCGTTAGTCCAACTCGGTGATTTTGCATGCGAGCTTTAAGGATTTTGTAGAAATCCGTTGCGGCAAGTTGTCGTTTGTGATGTTTGTGTTTTCCCCCTTTTCTCGAGTGAGTACGTGTAGCCGGAATCGGACAAGGTTATCTCCGCAATGGCGGTAGATGGTTTCCTTGGTGGACAAGGTTAGCTCTGTATTGGTGGTAGATGGTTTCCTTGGTGGACAAGGTTAGCTCCGCATTGGCGGTAGATGGTTTCCTTGGTGTGCGGGGACGTTGCAGTACAAATGAGGGATTAGGGTGGGAATGATATTGGATTGTGATGTGCTAAGGCACGGCTGTATCTCCGTGGTCGGCTGACTATCCCGTGACGTGCAAGTCATGTGGGGAGAGTGTCCCGCGAGACTAGTCCCCTTCTGTGAGACTGACGAGAACGCCAAGTATGGGGCAAGCCCGGGCAATGAGGCCATGAGTGGGTGGGGTCCAGTAAGGGTTCTTAGAATCGGTCAGTGTGTTATACAGAATCCTGACATAAGAAGTCAGAGCTTGCAGGCAAGCCCGGGTCTAAGACCTTGAGCGGGTGGGGCCTTGGCAAGAGTTCCGTGTGGCGGCTTGTATGCCGTTAGGGGAATTGCGGTGCCCCTTTTTGTTTGAGGCTTAATACCAATGGGGAAATTGGAAGTACCCAGATGTTTGATGATGTGCTAGATGCATAGGCGATATGGTGCCTTGGGTGAAGCCCAGGTTTTGCATACATGATGCATAATAGGCCCCTTTTTATTATATGCTCAACATAGAAAACGTGCATGTTGTTTGAGACATTCATGCCTATTCTTTTAGTACTTTACTTGTTTATGTATATGGTATACAAAGTGCTGACTTGCAGGTTGGAGGGATACCCTGGGGTCCGTTAGGGGCGGCCGGGAGGAGATGTGTTTGTTACACAGTTTGAGGTCAGCCTTTGCTGACCCACGTTACAACAAATTTTTATAGGGCAAGGATTGCAAGCAGGAGCTAGCTCGCCGGCCAAAAGGGCCTAAGCCTCATGAAGTGTTTCAGTTTATACTAGCTATATTTTGGTGATATTGTATGTTTTGATACTCTTGCTTTCCGGCAAGCACGCCGAGGTAGTTTAGGAGTGCTTGTGCACATTGATGCTTAATGTTATCTTTGAGTTGTGAACCCTCTCTATTGTTGTAAGGCCTTAAGGCCGTTTTGATACTCTTATATGTGGATAACATCTGGTCTTGTTGATGTTTTCGCTGTTGTTTGGTTTTAAGTTTTGAGATTGGGTAGTAATATCATCTTTTAATACTAAAGCTGTGGTGTCTGTAGGTTGTGGGCCCCGGCCGGACCCATATTATACGGTCATTACAGGGGAGGTGTTACAATTTGGTATCAGAGCCAGGTTTCGATCGTGGCCGTTCGTTTCCTTCTAAGGGGATCTGATGGTCCAGGGTTGTCTTTGCTGAGTTATGTCCGGGAATAAGGTTAGGAAACCCCCATTCTTCATCAAGTACTCTATTTCTAAGTTCTAGAGAGAAGGGAGAGCAAGGAGGTAGGTGAAGGAGAGATTCGGCTGCCGGAGAAGCTTCAGAGCCCCAAATCGCGAGTCGAGTCCAGATCCGCGGAGGCAAGTCCGTTGTGGTGGTTTTCATCCGGCTAAATTTCCATGTCTAGGAAGAGGGGTCGTTAGGTAACGACACTTCTCCTCTTGGTTTTAGGATGCGTGTTTAACATCTTTTCTTTCAAGCTTTTGGGCACCAAATCTCTAAAATGAGAGGGGTTCGGGTCGCTATGCTTCAAGAGGAACCTCCGGGTCGATTGAGTCCGTCCCTGGTATGTTTTTGCATTAGAGATCCGCTCCGTTAGTGGATTAGGCATTGTGGGTGAAGCCGTGGTCGCGACCGTTAGTCCGACTCGGTGATGTTGCATGCGAGCTTTAAGGATTTTGTAGAAATACGTTGCGGCAAGATGCCATTTGTTATGTTTGTGTTTCCCCCCTTTTCTCGAGTGAGTACGTGTAGCCGGAATCGGACAAGGTTAGCTCCGCTATGGCGGTAGATGGTTTCCATGGTGAACAAGGTTAGCTCCGCATTGGCGGTAGATGGTTTCCTTGGTGCGCGGGACGTTGCAGTACAAATGAGGGATTAGAGTGGGAATGATATTGGATTGTGATGTGCTAAGGCACGTCTTTGTCTTTGTGGTCGGCTGGCTATCCTGTGACGTGCAAGTCATGTGGGGAGAGTGTCCCGGCGAGACTAGTCTCCTTCTATGAGACAGACGAGAACACCAAGCATGGGGCAAGCCCGGGCAATGAGGTTATGAGCGGGTGGGGTCCAGCAAGGGTTCTTAGAATCGGTTAGTGTGTTAGACGGAATCTTGGCATGAGAAGTCAGAGCTTGCAGGCATGCCCGGGTCTAAGACCATGAGCAGGTGGGGCCTTGGCAAGAGTTCCGTGTGGCGGCTTGTATGCCGTTAGGGGAATTGCGGTGCCCTTTTTTGTTTGAGGCTTAATACCAATGAGGAAATTGAAAGTACCCAGATGTTTGATGATGTGCTAGATACATACGCGATAGGGTGCCTTGGGTGAAGCCCAGGTTTTACATACATGTTGCATAGTAGGCCCATTTTTATTATATGCTCAACATAGAAAACGTGCATGTTGTTTGATACATCCAAGCTTGTTCTTGTAGTACTTTACTTGTTTATGTATATGATATATGAAGTGCTGACTTACAGGTTGGAGGGGTACCCCGGGATCCGTTAGGGGCGGCCGGGAGGAGATGTGTTTGTTACACAGTTTGAGGTCAGCCTTTGCTGAACCACATTACAACAAATTTTTTCAGGGCAAGGATCGCAAGCAGGAGCTAGCTCACCGGCCAAAAGGGCCTAAGCCTCATGAAGTGTTTCAGTTTGTACTAGCTTTATTTTGGTGGCCTTGTATGTTTGATGCTCTTGTTTTTCCGGCTTGCATTCCGAGGTAGTTTAGGAGTGCTTGTGCACATTGATGCTTAATGTTTTCTTTGAGTTGTGGAATCTCTCTATTGTTGTAAGGCCTTAAGGCCATTTCGATACTCTTATATGTGGACAGCTTCTGGTCTTATTGTTGTTTCCGCTGTTGTTTGGTTTTGAGTTTTGAGATTGGGTAGTAATATCATCTTTTAATACTAAAGCTGTGGTGTTTGTAGGTTGTGGAGCCCCGGTCGGACCCATATTATACGGTCATTATAGTGGAGACATCCAAGCCTGTTCTTTTAGTGCTTTACTTATTTATGTATATGGTATACAAAGTGCTGACTTGCAGGTTGGAGGGGTACCCCAGGGTCCGTTAGGGGCAGCCAGGAGGAGATGTGTTTGTTATACAGTTTGAGGTCAGCCTTTGCTGACCCACGTTACCACCAAATGTTTACAGGACAAGGATCGCAAGAAGGAGCTAGCTCGCCGGCCAATAAGGCCTAAGCTTCACGAAGTGTTTCAAGTTTTGTACTAGCTTTATTTTGGTGGCCTTGTATGTTTGATGCTCTTGTTTTTCCGTCTTGCATGCCGAGGTAGTCTATGAGTGCTTTTGCACGTTTTGTTGGATGTTATCATGTGAGTTTTGGACTCTCTTTTGTTGTAAAGTCATAAGGCCGTTTCGATACTCATGTGTATGTGGATAACTTCTAATCTTGGTTGATGTTTCCACTATAGTTAGATATGGAGTTTTGAGATTGGGTAGTTATATCATCTTTTAATGCTAAAGCTGTGGCGTCTGTATGTTGTGGGGCCCCGGCCGGACCCATATTATACGGTCATTATAGGGGAGTTTCCTTAGACTAGCAGGGTACTATCAAAGGTTTGTGGAAAACTTTTTGCTGGTAGCTCTTCCCCTCACTACTCTAACCCGTAAGGACCAGAAGTTTGTGTGGACTTAGGAATGCAATCAGGCATTTGACACCTTGAAGGAAAGGCTGATGACTGCTCCAATCCTAAGTCTTCCTAAAGGGACTGAAGGATTTCAGATTTTTCGTGACGCATCAGGTTGCGGTTTGGGTTGCGTCCTAGTGCAACGTGGTAGTGTGATAGCCTTTGGATCTAAACAGTTGAAGTTTCATGAGAGGAATTACCCCGTCCATGACTTGGAGTTGGCTGTGGTAATTTTTGCATTGAAATTGTGGCGGCACTACGTGTATGGTGCGAAGGTGGAGATCTTCATGGACCACAAAAGCATGAAGTATCTTCTAGATCAAAACGACTTGAACATGCGACAATGCAGGTGGGTTGAGTTCCTTGGAGACTACGATATGGCGATCCAGTATACGCTGGGCAAGGACAACGTGGTGGTCAATGCCTTGAGTAGAAAGTTTTCAGGACAAGGGAATTGGATTGAAGTTCATGATGAGAGGTTTGTGCGGGACTTTGAGCCCCTTGGCATTGAACGTGTAGCAAGAGGCGAGTCTAGCATGTCTCGATTGAATTGGATAGAGTTACAGAATGACTTGTCCGACCGTGTTCAGGAAGCGACCAATATGGATATGGAGTTCCAACCATTTGTGGTGGAAGCTCAAAAAGGCAAGGGTAGTGCCTGAGAGATGATTGATGGGATCTTAAGGAAGGACAGATGGATTTGTGTGCCGCAGTTCGGTAAGTTCCATGATGAGTTAATGTTTGTGGCTCATTTCACGAAGTACTTCATTCACCCAGGCAATACAAAGATGTACTTGGATATCAAGAAATCCTTTTGGTGGTCTGGTCTGAAGTAGAGTGTAGCTTTGTATGCGAGTCAGTATCAAACTCGTGCCTTAATGAAGGTGGAATATCAGAATTTGGGCGGGTTCCTGAAGCCTCTTCCTATTCCCGAGTGGAAATTTGATGACATCTCTATGGATTTTGTGCATGGCTTACTTCGCTCGCAGCAGGGAAATGATGCGATTTGGGTGATCGTGGATCTGAAAGAAACAGTGTCTAATCACCTAGAGGGGGGTGAATAGGTGACCTATCTCTTTTTTAAACTTTAAAGGCAGAAATATAATACAATAATTGCAATTCTACAAGTATCACAGCACATCAACCATACAAGCATACATTCACAGAGAACACACAGGATTTATAGCGGTTCCCCAAGGTCTGGGTACATCCACTTTTCCCCTTCGCCTATCTAGTAGTGTACCAGATTCGGCCTAACTTCTCCACTTCTCCTCAGATCCTCAGATCTTACAACTCAGAACCCCAAATAGGTTCCTACAACTCAGAGTGATCCCACTCCTACAACTCAGGCACCAAGCCCTACCACTCAATCTTCAACAAGACCTACACTGAGGCACAACAGCCCTACATCAGCCTTCAATAAGGCCTACACTCAGAGAAATGATTCTCCTACACTCAGGCTCACAAGCCCTACCTCAGCCTTTATAGATTTAGGCTTACAACTCAGATCTATACAATATCCTACAGAAATTAGAAAATACAAAGTATATAACCACAACTCTGATAGAGAGAGATGAGTTGACTGGTTTCTTGATGAATTCTTGAAAGAACTTGGCTGAGATCAACCTCCCTTGGCTTTCTTCAAAGCTTCTTGAATTAGAACACAGTAGGGTTGTATCTCTATGCAGATGATCTTCAATCAACTGCTGACTTGAGATTCTGATTTCAATCTGAATCTTCCTTATCAGCCTGGTTCAACAACTGGTCTTCTTAGTAGGAGCTCTCTCTCTCCAACTTCTTAGATCTTCTCTTGAAGGTCTACTTCTTGTTGTGTTATTTTTCACTTTATTGATCGATCCTCTTTTCTGTTGAAGGAATAAGCCTTTATATAAGCTTTCTTCACGGTGACCGGCTGATCCGGTTTCTAACAACCTTCTGACAGCTCTGACAGTAGCAGTTGACCGGTTGAAATGGCAGCTGTCAAGTCATCCAGTCACTTCTTGAAATCTCTGTCACTGTCTGAAAGTGTCGAGACAGATAGTCTTTATGTGTCAACACAAATAGACTAAGTGTCGACACAAGTAGACTAAGTGTCGACACTAGCCTTTATGGTGTCGACACAACTCCTTGTGTTGTTGTAACAGCTTCTCGACACTGCTTCTTCAGAATGTGTCGACACTGATCCTGTGTGTCGACACAAGTCCTTCTTCTTCAATACTTAGTTGATTTCTGCTAAGTGTCGACACAACTCCTTTGTGTCGACACATCTTCTTGTGTTGAAACTTGTTAAGTGTTGACACATCTTCTTTGTGTCGACACATGCCTTCTGTGTTGAAACTTTTGCTGAGTGTCGACACATCTCTTTTGTGTCGACTCATTCTTCATGTGTTGAGACTTTGCTGAGTGTCGACACATCTCCTTTGTGTCGACACTTGTACTTAAACTTTGTTGAAGTTTACTGAGTGTCGACACAGCCTCCTAGTGTCGACACTTGTACTTGAACTTTGTTGAAGTTTGCTGAGTGTCGACACAGCCTCCTAGTGTCGACACTTTTGCTGTCGACAAAGTTTCTCTGGGTGTCGACACTGCTTCTAAGTGTCGACACTGATTATGTAGACAATTATTCATTGTGTGTCGACACTACCTGTATATGTCGACACTTTCCTTCTGGTGTCGACTCTGCCTTCCTGGTGTCGACACAATTACTCCAAGTGTCGACACAGCTTCTCTAGGTGTCGACACAAGCCTCCTTAAGTGTCGACACTTTTATTCTGGGTGTCGACACATGGACTTAGAAACTTTTTTGCTTTCCTTGCAATTACTTAATCTGCACAAATAAACTCAAAGCACATCAAATACACCTTGATGTATATCATTGAGTAGGGTGAGGCTTCTTCAAATCAGGTACATATTTTCCAATGTACCCAACAATCTCCCCTTATTTGGAGAAGTCATAACCCTTAGTCAATGATATACACCATACATAACAAATTTTCAATATGATGTAAAACAATATTATATGACAGGGAAAATACTTAAACATGTATGAACAAAACATGTATAAAACAATTATCTCAGAACAATTAATGTAATAGATTTGAACATATAACATTGTTCTTACAACTCCAAACATTTTCATTTATCAAAAGTTTACATAGAGTTTAATACAAATGATTACAAATTGTAAACTTAAGAAAATATTATCCTATGGCTGCTCTGGTTGCTTGATTACAATGCTCTTTCCAGATTGAATCTTTGCTTGAACTGGAGCTTCATTGTCATCAGCAGCAGCAGGCTTCTTCCCTTTAAGATCTTTCTTTTTCAGCTCTTCAGCCTTTATCTTCTGCCTTTCAAAATAGTGATAAGGCTTAGGGAAATACTTGCTAGGCTCCTGTGCATTAGGAGGTAGCTTTCCCAGTTTAGCCTTCCTTCTATATTGTACTATGGCATCTTGCCTATTCTTATGTTTTCTCCACTCCAGGTCAGAATACCACTTGCCTCTATCCAGGACATTGTCCTTAGCAGCCTTCCAAGCAGTCAATATGATATTCCTGGATGTGGGGCTCCATTGTTCAAAATCTGGCCTTAATTCAGCTTGTTCTCTGAACCTTTTCTTAGATAATTGGGCCTCTTGTTCTTTTAACAAAGCATCTTGCTCTTTTAAGATTGCCTCTGGCACAGGCTGGATAACTTCCTCAAGAATTATATTCTGATTACCCTCAGGAGGACTATACATAGACTGTACCTCCTGATGTATCATGTCAAAATCTGCAGGAGGATATATCACTTGAGCCACTTCAGCTTGCTCTCCTCCAAAGTATACATGATTTATTCCAGACTCTGCCACATTGTCATCATCACATAAAGGTGGATATCCAAGGGTGGCTCTGATGGAATTTGAAATCCATTTAGCATGATCAGAGCCTGCCTTGACTAATACTCTCTCCCCCTTTATGACTTCTCTCTCTATGTGATCCCTCGGATCATCTTTCTGAAACCTGATTTGTGTATTCAGATAGTTAACTCCATCTTTATAAAAAGGTTTCAACCTTTGGAGCTTTTCAGTGATTAGCTTCTGTGAATCCTGGATGGCAGATGTAACAGCAGTGAGACCTTCTTGTAATGCCTGATCAAATTCTGCCTTGGCTGTAGTCATGGCTGCAGTGTGGGCAGTAGCTAGATTCTTCATTTCAGTGACTATCACATTATGTAATTCAGTCAAGTTTTCATTCATTCTTATTTGATTTTCTAGAACATATCCTTGCTTTACTGCTAGGTCATCAAGTTGTGTCTTTATCTTCTCTTGATGTGTAGCCAGATAGACCACTACATTGCCTCCTTTATGGAAACAATCAGTCATTTCTTTCTTGTTGAAATTTACTTCAAATCTGATTGATTTGATGTCTTGTGCCAGATCAAATTGCAGGGATTTATGCCCTTCATCCATATATTTTTCTAGAGCTTGCCTTTGCTCATCCAGCTTAATCTGCAAAGCCACCATCAGTGAACTATAATCAGTAGATGGGGCAGGCTGTGGAGCAATGATCTGTAGTACTTTCTTGTAGTTCTGGCTCCTTCTTTTGAAGACCTGAAACTTCCTCTTCTTGGCTCTAGCAGCCTCTTCATCTTCTGAAGCAGAAGTGCTGACTATGTCCACTCTATCCTTAGGACTAGGAGGTAACTCCTTCTCAGTCCTTTGTGGTTCCTCAGCATCCTTTGGCTCCACAGTCTCCTTGCTTGCAGTTTCTACATTCTCCACATGCTCCCCCTCAATATTGACCTTCTCCCCCTCAACAGCAGCTATTTCTCTCTCAAGGTCTGTCTGTACAAGATCAGGGAATAGATCTTCCAGTGTAAACTCCTGTTGAGGATGGACTGGTGAATCTCTGATCTCAGGAGCAATTGATTCCCCTTTATCAGTAATTGATGTGTCCTCCATGACCACATCCTGGCTTTGTCTATGTATCTGGGTTTGTTGATTAACATTAGGTAATGAATCAGTCAAAACTTCATCCTCAATATGGAAATTTAAGTGATTTACTTCAGTAATTACCTCAAGAATGATTTGGGTAGCCCTGTCACTCTCTAATGGAGTTGGCTCATCCATATGTAGAGGCTCCACCTGGAGTGGATCCAGGAGAATTGGGTTAGCTGATGGTAGCTCCCCCTGCCTTTGTGCATCTTCTTGTCTTGCTGGTGTCTGTCCAGCATTTCCAGTCTCTTCATCATCAGGACTAAAGACCATTTGCTCTTCAGAGCTACTGGAGGATTCTTGAGCCACAATGGATGTCTTCTTCTTCTTCTTCTGAGGTGTTTTCTTTTCTGGAGATGGCAGTTCCTTTGTCAGCACCCTATCCCACCTTGAGAAAATTCTCAAATCCATTCTCCTCATGTGGTTTATCTTTGAACCTGCAGCTTGGTTCATCACTTCAGGTATACTGCCAGCTAAGTATAGACTCAGAATCCTTCCCAGATTGGGTTTCTTCAAGCTCTCTTTTATCTTATCAAACATGACTGCAGACCAATCAGTATTAAGTTTGAAGATTATCCTTGTCATCAAACTGAACATATAAGCTGAAATTCTGTCATGTCCTCCAGGCTTGCTCAGAATTACCTTGCCAACTATTTCAGATAGAAACTTTCCTTGTATGTTCATTCCTTTTCTGTTGAAAACTGATCTAATTTTCAGATTTGAGTCTAATCCACACCATTTCACTGCCTCTCTGGTCTTAGAAGCATATACATCTTCTTCCTCTTTTGTTCTTGGTAGTTGAAGTACCTTTCTTAGATTTTTTTGTGTGACCTTGAATTTTGTCCCATGGACTCTGGACTTAATCTTGAGTCCAGATTCATCAATAGTAGCTGCACTCAATAATTCAAGGACTTCCTTCTTCCAGATCTTGATTGGTTCTGATACAAGGTATTCTAGTCCAGTCTCGGCAATTAGGGTTACCACACCTTTGATTTCGGGTTCCGCATCATCAAAGGCGTGTCACACGAGCTCATATCCTTCATTAATATTCTCTTCTAGCTTGGGCGCCATTAGGGTTTGAAGAAATTTTGAATTTAGAGAAGAGAGATGTCGACACACAAGTTTGGTCTCGAAACTAAGGTGAGCGTGTCGACAAACAATGGGAAAAATCTATTTATACCTTTCTAAAACTGAAGGTGAAAAGGCGCGTTAATATACTTGAATTGTGTCGACACTGTTGAAAAGTGTCGACACTTACTTATAATGTCTCGACAACTATGTGTCGACACAAATATAGTCGACAGAATATATGTGTCGACACTTATATATCTCAGCTCGACACTTAGTCGAGACACTACTAGACTAATTCTGTGTAAATCCTAAGTGTCGACACCACCTTGGATGTGTCGACACCTACACTGCATGTGTCGACACAAATTCTCTGAAGTGTCGACACAGACTTCCTAGATGTGTCGACACCATTTCTCTGAAATTTCGACACCACTTCTATGTGTCGACACAGACAACTCTGTGTGTCGACACCATTTTCCTTAGCCAAATTTTTTTTGTAAACTATTCTAAGTTTATCATCCCTAATTCAATTTTAAATTTATTGAATTTGGTTTCATCTAAGGGCTTAGTATACATATCAGCTAACTGATTATCTGTATTTATATACTCTAAGGAAATGTCTCCCTTTTCTACATGTTCTCTTAGAAAATGGTATTTTATTTCTATGTGCTTAGTCCTACTATGGGAGACAGGATTATTTGCAATATAAATAGCACTAGTAGAATCACAAAATAAAGGTATTCCACTTACTTGAATACCATAATCTTCTAGCTGATGTTGAATCCATAGAAGTTGAGCACAACAACTTCCTGCAGCCACATACTCTGATTCTGCTGTGGAGATAGCCACACTTGTTTGTTTCTTGCTACTCCATGACACCAGCCTGCCACCTAGGAATTGACAAGTTCCTGTAGTACTCTTTCTATCTTCCTTGCAGCCTGCAAAATCTGCATCTGAATAACTTGTCAGTTCAAAATCTCCATTCCTAGGGTACCAAAGGCCTAGATAAGGAGTGCCCTTAAGATATCTCAAAATTCGTTTAACTGCTGTCAAATGAGATTCTTTAGGGCAAGCTTGGTACCTAGCACAGACACATGTAGCATACATGATATCTGGTCTACTAGCAGTCAAATAAAGTAGGGAGCCAACTATCCCTCTATACAAAGTTTCATCTACAGGTTTCCCTGCATCATCTTTGCTTAGAGACATGCTTGACCCCATAGGAGTTTTCATGGTAGTGGATGATTCCATACCATACTTCCTTATCAATTCTAGGGTGAACTTAGACTGGCATATGGATAATCCATCTTCAGTCTGTCTAACTTGGAGACCCAAGAAGAACTTGAGTTCCCCCATACTGCTCATTTCAAATTGTCCTTGCATAAGTTTTGCAAACTTTCTGCAAAGACTATTTTCTGTAGACCCAAATATTATGTCATCTACATATATTTGGACTAAGATAGTCTTGTCTCTGGATTCCCTAAGGAATAGAGTCTTGTCTATTTTCCCCCTTGAGAAATTGTTCTCAATGAGGAAACTAGACAGGGTTTCATACGAAGTCCTAGGGGCTTGTTTTAACTCATACAAAGCCTTCCTAAGTCTATATATATAATCAGGTTTAAGAGAATCTACAAAACCTGATGGCTGCTCTACATAGACTTCTTCCTTCAGGTTTCCATTCAGAAAAGTTGACTTAACATCCATTTGATATACCTTAAATCCTTGATAAGCTGCATAGGCAAGGAACATCCTTATTGCTTCCAGTCTTGCTACTGGAGCAAAGGTTTGATCAAAATCAATACATTCTTCCTGTCTATATCCTTTTGCAACTAGTCTAGCTTTATTCTTTATAATAATTCCATTCTCATCCAACTTGTTCCTAAAGATCCACTTAGTTCCAATAATGTTGTGGTCTTTTGGTTTAGGAACTAGCTCCCAGACCTTGCATCTTTTGAACTGGTTCAACTCCTCTTGCATGGCCTCAATCCAATGAGGGTCTAGGATTGCTTCTTCAAATTTCTTTGGCTCTACTTGGGATAGAAAGCTGGAGTAGAGAACTGAACTTAGATTCCTGCTCCTTGTTTGTACCCCTTGACTGAGATCTCCAATAATTTGATTGGCTGGATGATCTTTTAAATGCCTATTTGCTGGAGGCAGCCTATCTTCAGGTTGTACACCTTCATTCTCTTCATTTAGCTGCACTTCTTGATCCCCTTCAGCTTCAGGAGTATCTTGTACTCCCCCTGGACAGCAACCACCTTCTTCTACTTGCTGACTTGTAGTAGGACCTTCTGCAATAGTAAGCTTGTCCATCTTCTCAGTTACACCTGTGGAGCTGCAAACACTTCTAGGCAATTCATTGTTAATGAGTCTAGCTTCATCAAAAACTACATGAACAGACTCTTCTACAACTTGAGTAATCAAGTTGTAGACCCTATAAGTCTTACTATTGTTGCTGTACACAACAAAGATCCCCTCTTGGGATTTGGCAGTAAACTTGGTTAGATAAGACTTACCATTGTTAAGGATATAGCACTTGCAACCAAAGATCCTGAAATAGGATCGATTTGGTTTTCTGCCCTTCACAATCTCATAGGGGGTCTTCTTGTGGCTCTTGGTGATAGTAGCCTTATTGATTACATGACATGCAGTATTGATTGCCTCAGCCCATAAATATTCTGGGAGAGAAGTGTCACTCAATAGGGTTCTACCAGCCTCTATCAAGGTTCTATTTTTCCTTTTAGCAATGTTATTTTGCTGAGGTGTTCTTGGTGAGAAAAATTCTTGAAAAATTCCAAACTCTTCACACAGTTTTGTCATACTTTCAGACTGAAATTCAGTACCATGGTCACTTCTGATTTTGACGACTGTACTGTTCAATTCATTCTGAATTTGTTTAACAAAACTATACAAGATGCTTGGTGTTTCAGATTTTTGCCTTAGGAATAACACCCAGGAATACCTTGAGTAGTCATCAACTACCACAAATGTGTAGACCTTCCTACCTAGGCTGTGAACTGGCATAGGACCAAAAAGATCCATATGCAAGAGGTATAGACACCTCACAACATCTTTGTTCTCAAGGCTATGAAAGGTGTATTTGGTCTGCTTGCCGTTTTGACAAGCTGAGCATATCCAAACCTTTATACATTTAACCTGAGGACCATTCCTCACTAACTCTTTGCTAAAGAGTTGGACAATTGTCTTATAGTTAAGATGAGCCAGCCTCTTGTGTTATTTAACACAATGTGAGACTTTCTCATCAGCTACAAGACAAATAGGAGAAACAATGTTCTCACACATAATGTCTAGACAATAGACATTTCTCTTCCTATATCCTGTCAGAATGATCTTTTGATCACTTGACCTACTGATATGACAACCATCCTTGACAAATGAGATGTCATATCCTAAATCACTCAGCTGACTTATGCTAATGAGGTTATGTTTCAAACCCTTTACATAAGTCACTTGAGTAATTGTAATTAGGTTGCTAGAAATGTTACCAAAGCCTTTGATGATTCCTTTTTCTGAACCACCAAAGGTAACTTTAGGACCTTCCTTGATTGGTGTATAGTCCTTTAGCAATCCCCTAGTTCCAGTCATGTGCCTGGAACATCCACTGTCCAAGTATCATATAGGGGCATGGTCACTTGGACTCACCTGCAAAACAGATTACTTAACCTTAGAATCCAAATAATTCTTGGGTTCTTGGTGCAGGTTAGTTTGACTTTTAACAAGACTACCTGTAGCTCTTCTAGCAGGTAGTTTGCTAATCTCCTTAACACTAGAATTGTGCCAACAATCTATGGCAAAGTGGCCTACCTTGACACAACACCAGCACTCAAATTTGTTGTACTTTTGTTTAGGTACAACCCTGGCTGTTTTATCTACAGCAGGCTTCTTGTTGAGTACTGGGGCTTTGCCCTTAGACTTGGGCCTAACTGTCCTGACAGGTTTTGTAAACTCCAATCCAGTCTTACCCTTTTGAGGGATAAACTCATCTATCAAAGGTAAAATTGATTTTGGTTTAGAAAAACTTGCAACAATCTCTCTCTCCTTCTGAAGTCTAACCTCCAGATTCATAATTTGATCATTCTTAAATGTAATAGTTCCCATCTGAATAACTGTAATGTTCTTCAGCCTGGCTATTTCATTTAGTTTTTGATCTAACACTTTATCTGAATCAGCAGCTGCCAACTTAAGATTAGTAATTTGCTTAGTCAGTGTTTTGACCAGATTTTTGCTCTTCTTAAGTGCCTGCAATACATCTCTATATTCATCCATCAACTGATGAATATCTCCCTCAGATTCAGACCCACTCACATCACTTGATGCAGATGTATCTGATTCTGAATCAGTACTATAATCTGGAAAACATTGTACCTTACTTGGTCCATGCTGATCCTGGATCTTGTCTCCTTCTGTTAAGGTCATCAGTCCATTGCACTGATTGTCCTCATGCTCATAAATTGAGTTCATTAGCTGCAAGAACTCATCTTCTTCCTCTTCAGCAAACAAGCCTATATAGGCTTGAGCTTCTGAATCTGTTTTTGATGATGATTGATAAGTCAGACTTTTGTCCTTCTTGCCAACAAAGGACCTTTCTTTTTTGCCCTTGAACTGAGTCTTCTTCTTGTCAGTTGACTCTTTCCTCTTTTCTGGATAGTCAGCTACTATATGTCCTTGTCTATTGCAACAATAACAAACTATCTTTGAGGATGTATTTTTACTTGGCTTGGACTTTCTTTTGTCATTCCTTGATGACTTCCTGTTCTGATAATAGTCATCTTTAGGATGTGAAGTGGATGGCTTAGATCTCCACTTCTTCTTTTTCAGAAACTTTTGAAACTATCTTGTAAAGGCAGCAAAATCCTCATCAATTTCACTGCTATCTGAGTTCTGGTTTTCTGAATTTTCTGAAGCAGTCTCAGCAACTATTTGTGGTGGAGATGGAGACTTGCTTCTATACTTCCTAGTGGCTTCAGTCTTGAAGGCCACATACCTTTCCTTGTGCTCCACTCTAGTAGTCTTCTCTTCCTCCTTTCTAACCATTAACTGCATTTCATAAGATAGCAGTTTTCCAAACAAGGTTGGAGGAGGTATATCAGCTAATTTGGCCATTTCCCTAATGGCACAAATCTTGGTATCCCAGTCCTTAGTCAGGGATCTTAAAAACTTGTCATTCAGCTCATAGTTGCTGAATTCTCTTCCATAGGACATCAACTCATTAACAATCCTATAGAATTTCTTGTAGCATTCAGTAATGTTATCAGACTTGCCTTGTTTAAAGCTTTCATACTCCTGATTTAACAAAGTCTTCCTGTCTTGTCTTACCTCTTCAGATCCCTCCATGTAAACTATTAGAGTGTCCCACATTTCTTTTGAGGTTTTACAATGTATTAGGTTCTGAAATGTGGCATCATCAATTGCACTTACAATAATATTCTGGGCCCTCTTGTCCATAGTGGCCAGAATTATTTCATCTTTAGTCATTTCTGAATAGTCTTTGGGAGTTCTCTGATTTGCATCCAGAACAGATACTTTCATTGGCATATATGGCCCTTCTTTGACTTTGATGTATATTCTTGGGTCAGATACTTCCATAAAGAGTCCAACCCTCTCTTTCCATATGCCAAAACTTTCTTTTCTGCAGATTGGCAATTTCATGGATCCTAGCTCTTTGTGATTCTCAATTGAACTCATTTTCTTGATTCTTGATTCTGCCTACAGGATCTTTACTCAGACTGTTATGTCCTTTGTGAGTAACCTCGCTTTGATATCACTTGAAAGAAACAGTGCCTAATCACCTATAGAGGGTGAATAGGTGACCTATCTCTTTTTTAAACTTTAAAGGCAGAAATATAATACAGTAATTGCAATTCTACAAGTATCACAGCACAGCAACCATACAAGCATACATTCACAGAGAGCACACAGGATTTATAGTGGTTACCCAAGGTCTGGGTACATCCACTTTCCCCATTCGCTTATATAATAGTGTACCAGATTCGGCCTAACTTCTCCACTTCTCCTCAGATCCTCAGATCTTACAACTCAGAACCCCAAACAGGTTCCTACAACTCAGAGTGATCTCACTCCTACAACTCAGGCACCAAGCCCTACCACTCAGTCTTCAACAAGACCTACACTCAGGCACAACAGCCCTACCTCAGCCTTCAACAAGGCCTACACTCAGAGAAATGATTCTCCTACACTCAGGCTCACAAGCCCTATCTCAGCTTTTATAGATTTAGGCTTACAACTCAGATTTATACAAGATCCTACAGAAATTAGAAAATACAAAGTATATAACCACAACTCTGATAGAGAGAGATGAGTTGACTGGTTTCTTGATGAATTCTTGAAAGAACTTGGCTGAGATCAACCTCCCTTGGCTTTCTTCAAAGCTTCTTGAATTAGAACACAGTAGGATTGTATCTCTATGCAGATGATCTTCAATCAACTGCTGACTTGAGATTCTGATTTCAATCTGAATCTTCCTTATCAGCCTGGTTCAACAGCTGGTCTTCTTAGTAGGAGCTCTCTCTCTCTCCAACTTCTTAGATCTTCTCTTGAAGGTCTACTTCTTGTTGTGTTATTTTTCACTTCATTGATCGATCCTCTTTTCTGTTGAAGGAATAAGCCTTTATATAAGCTTTATTCACGGTGACCGGTTGATCCGGTTTCTAACAACCTTCTGACAGCTCTGATAGTAGCAGTTGACTGGTTGAAATGGCAGCTGTCAAGTCATCCAGTCAATTCTTGAAATCTCTGTCACTGTCTGAAAGTGTTGAGACAGATAGTCTTTATGTGTCGACACAAATAGACTAAGTGTCGACACAAGTAGACTAAGTGTCGACACTAGCCTTTATGGTGTCGACACAACTCCTTGTGTTGTTGTAACAGCTTCTCGACACTGCTTCTTCAGAATGTGTCGACACTGATCCTGTGTGTCGACACAAGTTCTTCTTCTTCAATACTTAGTTGATTTCTGCTAAGTGTCGACACAACTCCTTTGTGTCGACACATATTCTTGTGTTGAAACTTGTTAAGTGTCGACACATCTTCTTTGTGTCGACATATGCCTTCTGTGTTGAAACTTTTGCTGAGTGTCGACACATCTCCTTTGTGTCGACTCATTCTTCATGTGTTGAAACTTTGCTGAGTGTCGACACATCTCCTTTGTGTTGACACTTGTACTTAAACTTTGTTGAAGTTTACTGAGTGTCGACACAGCCTCCTAGTGTCGACACTTGTACTTGAACTTTGTTGAAGTTTGCTGAGTGTCGACACAGCCTCCTAGTGTCGACACTTTTACTGTCGGCAAAGTTTCTCTGGGTGTCGACACTGCTTCTAAGTGTCGACAATGATTATGTAGACAATTCTTCATTGTGTGTCGACACTACCTGTATGTGTCGACACTTTCCTTCTAGTGTCGACTCTGCCTTCCTGGTGTCGACACAATTACTCCAAGTGTCGACACAGCTTCTCTAGGTGTCGACACAAGCCTCCTTAAGTGTCGACACTTTTATTCTAGGTGTCGACACATGGACTTAGAAACTTTTTTGCTTTCCTTGCAATTACTTAACCTGCATAAATAAACTCAAAGCACGTCAAATACACTTTGATGTATATCATTGAGTAGGATGAGGCTTCTTCAAATCAGGTACATATTTTCCAATGTACCCAACATGATCGCTTAACCAAAGTAGCTCGCTTCATCCCGAATTGGAAGGAGGACATTGTGGAGAAGCTGGTAGAACTGTACATTCGCAAAATTGTGTGGTTGCACGGAATTCCCAAGAGTATTGTTAGTGATCGCGATGGACGGTTCACGTCCAAAGACTGGAGATTAGTACAAAAGAGTCTGAGCACAAGGCTCAAGTTTAGTATGACATTTCATCCTCAAACCAATGGTTAAACGGAAAGGACGGATCGTACAATCGAAGATATGCTGAGTATGTGTATCCTTGACTTTGGTAAGAAGTGGGAAGATAACCTTTTCGTGGTGGAGTTTGCCTATAACAACAGTTTCCAAGCAAGTATAAAGATAACGTTATATGAGGCTTTGTATGGAAGGCGGCGTCGAACACCGATGTCATGGACAGATGTGTGAGACACTAAGATTTTGGGAAAAGATGTGGTGGCTGATGCTTGCGAGTTGGTGCGAACCATTCAGGAGTGTGTGAAGTTTGCTCAAGATCGGTAGGCAAAGTATTTCAACGCTCGCCACAGGAACGTGGAGTTTGCGATATGCGACTGAGTATATTTAAAGATTAATCCATTCAAAGGCGTTTCACGGATTTGCTGACTCAAGAAGTTGAGTCTGAGGTTCTTGGGACCGTTCGAGGTCATTGAACGTATTGGAGGAGCGGCCTGCTATCGGTTGGCGTTGTCCACAGAGCTGAGTGGATTGCACGATGTCTTCCATGTCTTAGTTTTGTGGAAAGCCTTGATGGAGACAAACATTATGGTCGAGGTGGCAGTGGTGCCGATAGAAGATGACTTAAGGACGGTGAAAGTCATTATTTCAAGGATAGCTAAATCACCTAGAGGGGGGGAGGTGAATAGGTTTCTTAGTCTTTAGTGACTTATCTTTAATTTTCCTTCCTTTAGGTGCTTTATTAGTTGTTTGGATTTTGCTTTCAAGATATGTAACCTGTAACACAACAAACACACAAAACACACACAAGATTTATAGTGATTCCCCTAACAAGGGTACATCCACTTTCCCTCCAACCTATACAACCATCTTATTGGACTAGGCACTTCATCAAAACTCTGCTCCAAAGTGCTTACACCTCAGATCCCTCGGGATCTCTCAGTCTCCTCCAAGAGTTACAGCTCAACCACAAGGGCCTACAACTCAGTGATCAGCAAATCACCTACCTCAGGCCAAAGTCCCTACACTCAGGCTGGGAGGACAGCCCTACCTCAGATCCACTAGGGATCCAACCTCAGATAGAATAACTCTCCTATAATCTCAGGCACAAAGGCCCTACCTCAGATATGCAGCCAGATCGTACATCAGACACAAGTGTCCTATAGCTCAGTGACAATGACTTACCTACCTTAGATCCAAACTAGATCCTACAGCTCAGGAAAATTTGCCCTACTTTAGGCTAAGAGAGCCTTATAACTCAGATCCAAAAGGATCCTACATGATGGAAGTGGGTTGTATGATTGATCTTGACACAAGAGATGTTTCTCTGCGCCAAGGTTCTGGACAGAGATAAACTCAGCCCCACTATGACTCCAGGAAAATATTTTTTGAGTCTACTTTTACCTGAACTGAGATATACTCAGTCCTAACTTTTTCTTCTCAACACCAGGGATTTTTCTAGCTGGAACTGAGAAGTGACTGCAGTAAAACTTGCTGCAACCTAAGCTGAGAGAATCCCAGCCCTACTTTCTTCATAACAACAAGTATTTAGATCTTCAGGATGCTTTGACTTGTGTTGGAAGTAACTAGCAGTAAACTGCTCTGCTTCTTCTTCCTTTCCTGAGCTGAGGAGATTCAACCCTAACTTCTTCTTCACAGCCTCCAGTAAATGTTCTTTAGAGTTATACAACTGAATCTGTGAAGAACTTGCTGGTGCAGATGGAAAATGACACCAGCTAACTTTCTTTCTCCTCTTCAGAGATCTGCTCTGATCTTGCTGTAGTCGATGATGAAGACAAACAACTAACTTGTTGAGCCTTTAGACCTTCAGTCTTTTTGTTCTCTATTCTTCTCTTCACAGCAACAAAGGCGATGAGGAAGAACTGCTTTTTCAACTCTCTATTTTGTCACAAACCTTTTTCTTGTATTGATTGCAACCCAACAGCTATCTTAGCAATGGGCCCCACACCATTGATGGCCAGCTACTATCTTGCTTTAACGTTAACGGTCATACAGTAGATCTGTGACGCCTTTTGTCATATACTGTAGCTTTGCCGCTAATAATTTGAATAAGGTTGACTTGCTGACGTAAACACTCGTGGACTTAGTCAAAAATCAAGTATCAGTAAAATAGGCGTTAAGTGAATGAGCTTCACTCAACTCCAAAGTACTTAGACAGAATTCTGTCTATCTAGGCGTTGATAGCGTTGAGTGAGCAACCACACTCAATGTTTTATGCCTTAGCTTATTCTTTAGCCTCTTCTGCATGCTTGGCGTTGAGAGCGTTAAGTGAGCACGCCTCATTCAATGCCTTGTACCATATCCAGGCTTTCTATAATTTAAGCGTTGAGAGCGTTGAGTGAGCACTCCTCACTCAATGCTTTCTGCCTTAACCAATTTTCTGCTTCTTCAGCATCTTAAGCGTTGAGTGAGCACTCCTCACTCAACGCTTTTTTTTTGCTTTAGCCAGATTTTTTGAATCATGGCATTGAGAGCGTCGAGTGAGATGCCTCACTCAACGCTTTCTGCCTTAACCAGATTTTTCTGCTCCTTAGCGTTGAGCGTGCAAGCTCCACTCAACGCCAAACTACTTAACAGATTTTATTTTGTTTAACTAGCATTGAGTGAGTAAGCTACGCTCAACACATTTGGACTTAGCCAAATTTCTATGTCGGAAAACGCAGACTCTGACTGGATGAGATTCAGTCAACACTATACCATATGACGTTGAGTGAGCTTGCCTCTCTCAATGCTTATGGACTTAGTCAAATATCAGCACAATTTTTTTGTAGCTTTGACTTACATGGCAATACTCAACTAATATAGAGTATAATATTGAGTGAGTGATACTCACTCAACGCCTATGGACTCAACCACTTTTCTGCCCATTTCCTCTTAGGCTTTTACTACATTAGTCTGTCTCACAGCCTTTTGCTGTATGACATTGAGTGAGTTGACTTCACTCAATATACGTGGACTTAGCCACTTTCTCAGCTTGCCACTACTTTGGCTTTGACTATATAGGCACCACTCAGCACTATAAGTCATCTGACGTTGAGTGAATGACCTTCACTCAACGCATGTGGACTTGAACAGTTTTCTGTCTATCCACATTTTAGGTAAGTGTTTACCTGACCAAGCCACTTAGGCTACCTGTCTCATCATTATTACTAGGACATCCTGCAATCACTAAACTTGAGCACAAGTTAGATCACCACATATGTATACATTGTTTGCTAGGCCTTCTTCAAATCTAGGACATTGGGATTAATGAACCTAACAATCTCCCCCTATTTGAAGAAGTCAAAACCTATGTCAATGTATACACTAACATACTTATGCAACATATACAAAAATCACTAACACTACATGAATCAGAAAAATAATAAACATAATCATAACAAATGATATTTAATTTAACATATAAGAGTTATAATGTTTGTGGATGAATTAAAATGTCACATTCCTTAACCCTCTAAGCAGAACCTGAATTTTTTGAAGTTTCAGGTTCCCTTATCACAATCTCACTGCCCTTGGATTTATTTGTAGGTTTGTCTTCTGGTCCAGCTATCTTCTTTCCCTTCTTGTCTGCTTCATCAGTTGCCTTTGCCTTAGTTGCTTTTTCCCTTTTAGCTTCAGCTTTATCTTTCTGCCTCTAAAAGTAGCCGTGGGGCTTGGGGAAGTACTGGGAGGGTTCAACTACGCCAAGAGGCAAAGTGTTAGCATTCTTGTTCTTCTAGTAAATTCTCCTTTCAGTTTCCCTCTTTTCCATCTTGTCCCATTCCATTTTGTTGTACCACTTTCCTCTGTCTGGCCTTTTGTTTTTGACCTGATCCCAAGCAAGCAGAATGATGGATCTGGATTCAGGGTTTCATTGCTCGAAATCAGGCCTTTTTCTCCATTTCCTACCTGTATCTCTTTTTCCTTAGCCTGACTTCCTCTTCAGTTTCAGCAGTTGATGTCATTTCTTTGGTCTTTAATGCCTGATCTACAGTGGGGCTGAAGGAAGGAATCTCAAGAACAGTAGACTACCCTCCCCACTGATCACCATCACTATCATATTGTTCTATGTACTGATAACTTTGATGATCTTGCTGAGTAGGCTCTTTGTTCAAAACCTTTAGCACGTAAGTAGGCATCATTGATATGTTATCATATTGCACTAGCTCTATTCCCAATGACCCTCTCACCACATTGGTTGCCCAAACCATATTTTCTATGTTAGTCCTTATAGCTTCACTCTCCCGCTTTTTGACTTCTTTAACTATTTGAATGGTCTGGGAGATGCTTGCCTTACTTCTTTCTTTCTCTAGGTAGTTAACTTCAGCAGTAACATGGTTCTTGACTTCTAGCATATGGTCATCAAGTAGCTTAGTACAGGAGTCCATCTTGGTAAAGATTTCAGTATTCTGTTGATACCTTAGAATTTTATCATTTTCATGAATGGTCACCGTGTTCTGAGCCTGAATCTTTTGATTTTTTATGACAATGGCTATACTTTATCTTGACACATCCACCTTCTCCATGGTGTAGTCTACAGCCGGTGGTGCCCTAGTGAATAAATTTATAGTTTCACCCTCCAGTAGGTTTACTTCAAATCTGATTGATTTGATTTCTGTGGCTAGATCATTTCTGATATCTGTAAGGGCTTCATCCACATAATTTTCTAATGCCCTCCTCTGCTCATCTAGCAAACCTCTCAGTTGGGAAAGGAAGGTAGCTGGAATCTGGTATGTTTGAGCAGAGGTGCCTTCAATCTAAGGTTCTACAGGTTGTTTGACCTCTTTCTTCTCACCAGAGTCAGTCTCATCTTCATCTATCTCTTTTTCTGGAGCATCTGTCTCTTCTTCTGATATTGAGTAATCAATGTCGTGAACTTTTATTTGAGCAGGTAGTTCAGAGTGAATCTCCCCCTCAGCCTCTGCCATGCCTTTATTGGCATTCAGTATAGCAGTAGCAACATCTGTATCACTTGCAGCAGTCTGAACTACTTTTGGAGAGACCTGTAGTTGATCCCCAACAATTAATGCTTCTTGCACTATCTCTTCTGTCAGTTGCTCCCCCTCAACCGGTGCATTATTTTCCTCAGCAAATGTAGCATCCATAACTTGAGCCAAGAGTTGCTCACCTTCAGACAGTGCAGTCTCTATTTCAGGAATCAAATTGATCTCCCCCTCACTCAGATGATTGTGTTCATCCAGAGACTCTTGGGGTGGTGAGAAGTCAACAACAACATCAGTTGGGATCTTTGAAGACTCCCCCTCAATCTCTGCAGAGAGCTTGTTGACAATCTCCTTTGCCACTGCTTCAGCCATCTCAGCAGTAGGCACATCATCCCCAGGGATAGTATCTGACTCAGGTCTGCTTACGCGACTTTGTGGAGTAAGTTCAGAAGAAGCTGATACTTGAGTGTCCATATCCTTCCTGGACTTTTCTACAGAAGATGTCAGTTCTGGATCGTGAGGCTCTTCCTCATCAGAAGAACTAATAGTGGGGTTGGGCTCGGGAACAACAACATTCTTCCCTTTCTTCTCTATAACTAAAGGTCCATGAGGCTGTAGGACCCTGTCCCACCTGTCAAGCATTTTGATGTCCATGCTTTGCATGTGATGGACTCTTGCTCCAAGCTTCAGATTCAGGATTTTTGGGACAGTCTGTTGTAAAAATAAGGACAAAATTCTCTCTAAATTTAGTACAGTCACACATTCAGTAATCCTTTCAAATATAATTCTTCCCCAGTCAGTTCTTCTGGTCAATATGACCCTGCTCATCAGGTCGAACATCCTTTTCGAGATCTTGTCATGAGAGACTGTTTTACATAATAGAGCCTTCCCGATGACGTCTGCCAATAACTTACCTTTCATGTTCAGTTCCTTCCTTAGGATTGATCCGGTGGAGTGCTTGGACAACCCACACCATTTCATGGCAGTCTTTACATCATCCTGTGACAGTTCGTCTTCGTCATCAGTTGCGGAGAACTTCGCTAGCTTTAGGGCTTTGACCAACCTTCTTGGTTTTATCTTGACTTTTGTTCCACTTACAGTCGTCTTGATTTTCTCAGCTGTAGCATCTTCCTTGACATTGGAGAATAATTCTAGAACCTCCCGTTTCCATAGTAAACAGGGTTCCGACATGATGAACTCTAGGTCAGATGTTCAGAGAAGATGAAAAACATATTGTACCTCTTTAGGAGCATCTTTGAATCCATTTCTCACCAATTCTGAAACCTCGAATAGGAAATCTTAACTTTTGGGCGCCATTTTGCTAGAGAATTTGTGAGGGCTAGTGAGAATGTCTTTCCGTCGATTCGGCGAATACGGGCGGGAGAGGGCAAGGAACAGTGCTTTTGTTTTATGAACAAGTTTTTCTATTTATAGTTAATTATAAAGAGAAGATGGAAAGACACTTATCTGTTTTGGTGATCAAATTTTGATCAACGGCTGGAGTGAACTCTTTTTACTTAGCTGCACATGGAAATTTCGCCCTTAGCACTTAGTCTTAATGGGTCGTCCATACTACAGGGTTAAAATTTTCTTGCAATATATATTTTTAATGTGTGTCTTAGTGGAGTGCGACTAGACATAATTTCAACACACGCAAATTAAGTTAGAGGATGTTGAGTCCAGTTACATCAAGTGACATAGTGAGTGTGATACCCACAAACTCAATTGTTAAGACAAATTTTGATACTTGTCTAACATCTTTTCTTGACTAACTTATCTCAAACTTGTAATGCACATGTAATAGGTGTCCTAGTGGAGTCCAACTAAATTTAACATGCCAATGTCAATTTTGAGGATGTTGGGTAAAGTTGCATCTAGTGGCAGAGTGAGCATGAGAGCCACTAACTTAGTTATTAAGACAAGTTTTTAGTCACTTGTCTTATTAATTAAAATAATTTAGTTAATTAACATATCTTAAAGCTGCAAAGTTCTTGCAATTTAGAGAGCATTTAGTAGACTCATAAACAAGATGAATTCTACCTATCTTTGCCCTGTAGACTTGAAGCAGGTGTTGGATTCACAGTCTTTGAGCACACTAGCATCCTTGCTCCTAAACTTTAGCCTTTGATGTGCATCTTACTTTCTTTTTCTAGCTCCCCCTCAACAATTGCACTTGTCTTTGACATCTTGAGCTTGATGGTCAGTACATCCACTGCCAACTTCTGGTGAATTATTCAGAAGATGGCTTTCTTGTACCAGTTCTAGGTCCGGTACATCTCTGTCCAATGACTACAAATGGGCATGGCCACTTGGACTATCCTGCAAAACATTGTTTATCTTACCTTAGGAACCCAAGCTGACTGGGGTCCTACGTTCCTGTTAGCATAAGAATGCATATGTCTACCTAAAGGAGTCCTGTCAGGAAGATAATGCCTTGCCTTTGGCACATAGGGGTTGTGCGAACAATCTATGACAAAGTGACCCACTTTGCCACAACAACAACATTCATGGATGTTGTATCTCCTTTTCTGAACACACCTTGAAGTGTGCAAGCCATTTCTGGCTGCCTGTTCAGTGGGGAGAACTGAGGTCTTCTTCTTGTTTCTTTTAGTAAGAGCTTGACCAGAAGTGGGTCTGCCAGTAGAGGAACTTCACTTACTCTGAACTCCATTACCAACGGCATTCTTTGCAGTTGGCATGTTCTTAATGGCTTCAGAGGCAGCCAAGTCAGCCTTACTGACTGAAGCACTATTGATTTGTGTTGTTGCTTGAAGAACCTTAGAATAGACCATTGCCTTATCCTTGAATGAGGGGGCTGAGACACCAAATACAAAAGGTCCAGAATGGGCCTTTTGGACTTTTACATGGGGATCCTTCTGTGCACTCAATCCCATAACCTCTCTTCTTTCATTGTAAGGTACATTTATAATCTTATAAGGAAGATTCTCACACCTCCAGTCACCACACTTACAGTCTTGGTCATACTTGTTGGATGAGAGAATTACCTTGTGAGAGATTGACTGAGGCCTGACAGGAGCTTGACCTCTCCTCTGAGATTGGACAACTTTAGAAATCCACTCAGACTCAGATTTTCTCTTAATGGCATCCATCTTAGAGAAATTTTCCACAATCCTCTTCTCACTTTCAAGTTTATCTTCAAGATCCTTGATAATAAAATCCTTATATTTGATGGACTCAACATGAATATCTACCATGATCTTCAAATGGGCTACTTCTCTCTCTTTTAGACATAGCAAAGATGAAGTCTCATCTTGTTGGGAAGCAGCCAACTGTAGGGAGGTAATTTCCTCTGCTTATTTCTTAACAAGCATCTCATTTTTCTTGAAGGCCTTCAGAAGCATACCATGATTTTCAATCAATTGATTGATATCATCTTCTGAAGGAGGACTCTCATTATCACTTGATGAGGATGCATCAGAATCTGAGCAGGATTCATATCCTGACTCTGAGAATGAGCTAAGTGGGGAATAAACCTGATTTTGTCCACGCTGATCATGACAGAATTCTTCTTCTGGTGTAGCTATCAGCCCATAGCATCTGCATCCACCTTCCTCACCTTCATCCACCTCTGAGTCACTATCTGAATGTGATAGAGGGGCCCTGATGTTTGCTCTTATATCTGAATAAACTTTGTCTTCTGTAAGAGCTACCAACAGTCCAATGCTATTCTTATTCTTTCTGCAGATTTGAAGCTCCATTGATCTCCACACCTTATGGTTCACTTTTGAACACAAAAGTTTAAACTTTTTAAGCTATCCTTTGAGGTCTTCTCAGACTGTTAGGTCCTTTTTTTGATAACCTCCCTCAGATACCATTTGAAAGTATTTATTTCAAGGATAGCTAAATCACCTAGAGGGGGTGGGGGTGAATAGGTTTCTTAGTCCTTAGTGACTTATCTTTAATTTTCCTTCCTATAGGTGCTTTATTAGTTGGTTGGATTTTGCTTTCAAGATATGTAACCTGCAACACAACAAACACACAAAGCACACACAAGATTTATAGTGGTTCCCCTAACAAGAGTACATCCATTTTCCCTCCCACCTATCCAACTCTCTTGTTAGACTAGGCACTTCACCAAAACTCTGCTCCAAAGAGCTTACACCTCAGATCCATCAGGATCTCTC
Organism: Platanthera guangdongensis; assembly: GCA_039583875.1. Classification (NCBI taxonomy): domain Eukaryota; kingdom Viridiplantae; phylum Streptophyta; class Magnoliopsida; order Asparagales; family Orchidaceae; genus Platanthera; species Platanthera guangdongensis. The sequence goes on from CM077164.1 coordinate 145,780,654, forward strand.
AGTCTTCTCCAAGACTTACAGCTCAGCCACAAGGGCCTAAAACTCAGTGATCAGCAGATCACCTACCTTAGGCCAAAGTCCCTACACTTAGGCTGGGAGGACAGACCTACCTCAAATCCACTAGGGATCCAACCTCAGAGAGAATGACTCTCCTACAATCTCAGGCACAAAGGCCCTACCTCAGATCTGCAGCCAGATCCTACCTCAAGCACAAGTGCCCTACAGCTCAGTGATAATGACTCACCTACCTCAGATCCAAACTGAATCCTACAGCTCAGCCAAATTTGCCCTACCTCAGGCTCAGAGAGCCCTACAACTTAGATCCAAAAGGATCCTACAGGATGGAAGTGGGTTGTATGGTTAATCTTGACACAAGAGATGTTTCTCCGTGCCACAGTTCTGGACAGAGATAAACTCAGCCCCACTATGAATCCAGGAAAATATTTCCTGAGTCTACTTTTACCTTAACTGAGATATTCTCAGTCCTAACTTCTTCTTCTCAGCACCAAGGTTTTTCTAGCTGGAACTGAGAAGTGACTGCAGCAAAACTTGTTGCAACCTACGCTGAGAGAATCCCATCCCTACTTTCTTCACAACAATAAGGATGTAGATCTGTAGGATGCTTTGACTTATGCTGGAAGTAAGTAGCAGTAAACTGCTGTGCTTCTTCTTCCTTTCCTGAGCTGAGGAGATTCAGCCCTAATTTCTTCTTCACAGCCTCCAGTAAATGTTCTTCAGAGTTATACATCTATAACTATGAAGAACTTGCTGGTGTAGATGGAAAATGGCGCCAGTTAACTTTCTTTCTCCTCTTTAGAGATCTGCTCTTACCTAGTTGTAGTCGATGATGAAGATAAACAACTAACTTGTTGAGCCTTTAGAACTTCAGTCTTTTAGCTCTATGTCCTTCTCTTTACAGCAACAATGATGATGAGGAAGAACTATTTTTCAACTCTCTCTTCTGTCACAAATCTTTTCCATTTATTGATTGCAACCCAACGACTATCTTAGTAGTGGGCCCCACACCATTGATGGTCAGCTGCTATCTTGCTTTAACGTTAATAGTAGTACAGTAGCTCTGCGGCGCCTTTTGTCATATACTGTAGCTTTGCCACTAACAATTTGAATAAGGTTGACTTGTTGACTTACTAACGTCAGCACCTGTGGACTTAGTCAAAAATCAAGTATCAGTAGAATAGGCTTTGAGTGAATGAGCTTCACTCAACGCCAAAGTACTTAGACAGAATTATGTCTATATAGGCGTTGACAGCGTTGAGTGAGCAAGCCTCACTCAGCGCTTTATGGCTTAGCTTATTCTTCAGCCTCTTTTGCACGCTTGGTGTTGAGAGAGTGAAGTGAGCACGCCTCACTCAACGCTTTGTACCATAGTCATGCTTTATGTAATTTAGGCATTGAGAGCGTTGAGTGAGCACTCCTCACTCAACGCTTTCTGCCTTAACTAATTTTCTGCTTCTTCATCATCTAAAACGTTGAGAGCGTTGAGTGAGCACGCCTCACTCAATGCTTTTTGTTTTAGCCAGATTTTTTGAATCATGATGCTGAGAGCGTTGAGTGAGCATGCCTCACTCAACGCTTTCTGCCTTAGCCAGATTTTTTGCTCATTGGCGTTGAGTGAGCACGCTCCACTCAACGCCAAACTACTTAACAAATTTTATTATGTTTAACTGGCATTGAGTGAGTATGTTGCACTCAACGCATTTGGACTTAGCCAAATTTCTGTGTCTGAAAACACAGACTCTAATGGATGAGATTCAGTCAACGCTATACCATATGTCGTTGAGTGAGCTTATCTCTCTCAACGCTTATGGACTTGGTCAAATATCAGCACGGTTTTTTTGGTGGCTTTGACTTACAAGGCAATACTCAACGAATATAGAGTATGACGTTGAGTGAGTGATACTCACTCAATGCATGTGGACTTAGCCACTTTTCTACCCATTTCCTCTTAGACTTTTACTGCATTAACCTGTTTCACAGCCTTTTGCTGTATGGCGTTGAGTGAGTTGACTTCACTCAATGTCTGTGGACTTAGCCACTTTCTCAGCTTGGCACTACTTTGATTATATATGCTCCACTCAGCGCTATAAGTTATCTGGCGTTGAGTGAATGACCTTCACTCAATGCCTGTGGACTTGGACAATTTTTTGTCTATCCACATCTTAGGTAAGTGTTTACCTGACCTAGACACTTAGGCTACCTGTCTCATCATTGTTACTAGGACATCCTGCAATCACTAAACTTGAGCATAAGTTAGATCACCACATATGTATATATTATTTGCTAGGCCTTCTTCAAATCCAGGACATTGGGATCAATGGACCCAACATACAGAAGTCCATCCGGTTGGCATAGAGGACTCAGAAGTTCGGCAGCTACGGAACAAAGAGGTCAAACTCGTGAACGTGCGGTAGAATAACTGCGGGCGAGAAGAGTTCTCTTGGGAGCGTGAGCAAGCAATGCAGGTGGACTTTGTAACACCCTCTATCCGTCGCATAGCATATAGCAGTAGGTCCGGCCGGGGCCCGACGCCATATACTACAGACAGACCGGGTGGTTACTCAATGGAAACCATCCAACCAATCCAACGTCCTACACAGAGCATTCTAGCAGAAATAGTTTTATAAGTTGCAATTAAAGAACCCAGCACAAAGAGCACGAATGTCCACTAAATATACCAAATAGGAATGTAGTACATACACAAGTACTGGCCTTAAGGCCTTACAAAATTGTTTACTTAATATTACATGATTTGTAAACCACGGCACGCATGCCGTTCATACATGAATAAAAGCAGTAAACACTCCAATTAGGCCTTCGAGGGTCGGCTTCGCAATTTGGGCTTTAGCCCGCTAATGACCGCTTGGTCCAGCAGCACCTGCAAGCAACAAACCACCGCACAGTGACAAACAAAAGCAACGGTCAGCAATGCTGACCAAATTATAACGATCCCGCCCCCAACTCGGGGCGGCGATGCTCTTTCCCTGCATTTTATTAGCATAAGCGAGTAGTAAATAAATATTCATTTCATCACAGGCGTAGGCTCGCACGGCCACACACCCCGTGCACTCAGGGCACATTCTCGGTGAACACAGTCTAAGTCTCCCGACTCACCACCGTCCCTTTGGACGGCCAAATAATGAGCAATTTGTCTTCCCGGCATGGGTCACAGTAATTAAAACCATAAACCGCCGAAGACCCTCATCTATGCCAACAACAAGTGCCACGTAACCTTAGGTCTCTTTAACCGAATGACATAGAACGGGTACGGTTCCATCTAACTCGTGCTCACATCGCAACGGTAATTTAAACCATATGCGCAGGTCAAACTTCTCCCGAGTCTCGTTTCCGTCACACATTTCACATAACTCAGTTATGTTCAAGTTGGCTCTTAGGCCTCCAAGTTGGCAAGATCACGCATCCGCCCAGTTTTCCGGGTGCATCTTTGGGTTAATCCCCAAGGCTCCCTGTTGCAATCTACCGTGTAGAAAAACCCGAAAAACAATCAATCACACAGAGTCTTCTCCAGCATTTATGCAATGCAACATCACCGATCCAGACCAACATGTCCGGGTAGGATTCACACATCATGCCTATGTCCGTTCTTGCTTACGGACTCTACACAACGGGGACTTTACAGTTCTACCCGAAGGAATGCCTCCAACTCACCGCAAACTCGCGAGAGCGGGCTTCCTATGCAAAGAAGGAGAGTTTCATATGCTCAAGAAGAGAATCGTTACCCTAGCGTTCTTCCTTGGAGCCATGTAAAAGTAAGCGGATGAAAAGCACCGTACTCTCTTCGCCTCCGTGGATCCGAAGTCGGCTCGCGATTTAGAGCTTCGAAGCTCCTCCAATGGCCGGATCTAGCTTCTTCTTCCTCCTTTGCTCTCACCTCTCTCTTGACTTAGAAAGAGAACCACTCAAGTAAAAGTGAGGGTTTCAAAGGCCCAATCTCGGGTATATCCCAGTAGGAACAACCCCCAACCGTTGGATCCCAAATTAAAGAAACGAACGGCCTTGATTCGAGCCAGAAATGTACATTCTAGACCGAACATGGCCTGGCACACGCTCGTGTCCAAGGCTGTGTCCCCCATTCGCCATCAAAATCGACGTGCCTGGAACAACACACGGGCATCCAACACGCCCGTGTTCGACCAGACACGCCCGTGTTCCAACTGACACGGTCGTGTGGTCGGCCGTGTGCCCCCATCGATTTATTTCGAAAACAACCCGAGACTCACACGGGTTCTTGGACACGCCCTTGTCCTAACCCGTGTCCACTCGAACACACCTGGGCTCCAGGCCGTGTTCACGGTCTCGACACTTCGTCGAGCGAAGTTCGTCGACTGCCTGACACGGACTTGGACACGCCCGTATCCTAGGTCGTGTGCCTTGTCTCGACACATCGTCGAGCGAAAATGTCGACACCCCGGGCCGGTTGTCTACACGGGCTCGACACGCCCTGAGACACGCCCGTGTCTCAGGCCGTGTGCCCCGTCTCGACACTTCGTCCAGCGCAAAATGTCGACTTCGCGGCCAAGTCGTCGACTCCAGCCTGACACGCCATGTGACACGCCCGTGTCCCAGGCCGTGTGCCTCCTGCCAGATTCCAACTCTAGCCCAAAACATCTCCCGCCGCTCTTTTGAGTTTCGGGGTGTTACAACTCTCCCCCTCTTAAAATAATTTCGTCCACGAAATTATATAAAGGAAAGACAAGTACCAAAATTAAATTGTACCTGAGCGGAACAACTCTGGATACTCGTCAAGCATAGTATGCTCTCGCTCCCAAGAGAGCTCCTCACGACCGCAATTGTCCCATCGGACCTTGACCATCCTGATCTCTTTATTGCGTAGCCGCTTGACCTCCGAATCCTCAATCCGCACAAGCTTGACTTTTGTCATCAGCCCACTATCCACCGGCACTTGATCAACTGCGATCACTTGCGATGGCTCTTGCACCGCCTTCCATAGCACCGAAATATGGAATACATCATGTAAACCACTAAGCTCCACTGAAAGCTTCAACCGATAGGCTGCTTCACCAACCCGCTCCAAAACTTCAAACGGCCCAAGGTACCTCGGGCTTAGCTTTTTCAATCGCCGCACCCGTGAGACACCCTTGAATGGCTTGATCTTTAAGTACACATAGTCGCCCACAACGAACTCCACGTTCCTGTGCTTGGCATTATAGTACTTCGTTTGCCGGTCCTGAGCGATAAGCAACCTCTCCCGAATGGTACGCACCAACGAAGTAGCATCCTCCACTTTTAATCGCTTATACAACTTTGACTCACCCGTTTCTAACCAAGACAACGGCGTGCGGCATTTTCTACCATAAAGGGCCTCGAAGGGCGCCATCTGAATACTCGCCTGGTAGCTATTGTTGTATGCAAACTCCACCAAATAAAGGTGGTTTTCCCATTGCTTTCCAAAGTCCAAGACACACATGCGGAGCATTTCTTCCATGGTTCTATTGACCCTCTCGGTCTGCCCATCTGTTTGCGGATGGAAGGTTGTGCTGAATTTCAACTTTGTTCCCAACATTTGTTGCACTAGCCTCCAAATCATTGGACGTGAACCGCCCATCTCGGTCACTCACGATGCTGCGAGGCGCACCGTGAAGCCGTACTATATTATCCACATATAGTTTTGCCAACTTCTCCACCGGATCATCCTTCCTATGCGGGATGAAATGCGACACCTTCGTTAGCCGATCTACGACCACCCAAATGACGTCGTTCCCCTTTTGCGACCTTGGCAAACCGTGCACAAAGTCCATAGAGATGTCATCGAATTTCCACTCCGGAATAGGCAAGGACTTCAGAAATCCTCCCGGCTTTTGGCATTCCGCCTTCACCAAGGCGCAAGTTTGGCACTTCGCCACGTAGAGCACCAAAATAGTTTCTTTACATCGCGGTACATCTTTGTGCTCCCCGGGTGAATTGAGTACTTGGTATGGTGTGCCTCGTACAACAAGTCCACCCGCAAATTGCCCACACTTGGGACGCACAGACGACCGTCTTTCCAAAGCAATCCGTCCTCCACAACGAATTGGGAATTTGACCCATCCAGAGCCTCTACCATGAACTGCTTCATATGAACATCCAAATCCAAAGCCTGCCGAATCTGATCAGCCAGGTCATATTGGACTTCAGTCCAATTCAGTACTACTTCAGCACTTGATTGCTTATCCACACAAACAATCTCTAACGCCTCCAACTCCCGAACCAACCGCTCGTCATGGATCGACAGCCAATTGGCTTGAGCTGGGGTCTGGCGACTCAACGCGTCCGCAACCGCATTACATTTACCAGGCACGTAGTGGATCTTGAACGTATAGTCCCTCAGGAACTCCATCCATCTACGCTGCCGCATAGTCAGATCTTTCTGATCAATCAGATACTTCACGCTCTTGTGACCGGCGTAGATATCCATCTTCACACCGTACAAATAATGTCTCCACAGCTTCAAGGCAAAAATCACGGCCTCTAACACCAAGTCATGGACCGGATAGTTCCTCTCGTACACCTGCAGCTGCCTCGAGCCATATGCTATCATGCTTCCGTGTTGCAGTAGCACGCAACCCAAACCGCTGCCCGAATCATCGCTATAAATCTCATAATCTTCGGTCCCACCTGGCGAACTCAGCACAGGCGCAGTGGTCAACCGACATTTCAACTCTTCAAAAGCTCGCGTGCACTCCGGCGTCCAAATAAACTTCTGCTCCTTCCTCGTCAAAGTAGAGAGAGGTAACGCTATCCGCGAGAAGTTCTCTACGAAGCGCCTATAATAGCCGTCAAGCCCCAGAAAGCTCCGGACTTCCGCTATCGTAGAAAGCCACTGAGGATAACCAAAACTCGTACTTCGAGAACTTGACATACAACTGATTCCTCCGTAGCGTCTCCAAAACCAAATGAAGATACTTGAAGTGATCTTCCTCACTCTGCGAGTACACCAAAATATCGTCGATGAAGACGATCACAAAATGGTCCAAGTACTCGCTGAAGGTCCTGTTCATCAAATCCATGAACACTGACGGCGCATTAGTCAGCCCAAACGGCATGATCGTAAACTCATAATGCCTGTATCTCGTACTGAACGTTGTCTTCGGGATATCACTCTCCTTTATTCGCAGCTGATAGTACCCGGACTTGAGATCCAGCTTTGAGTACACCGTCGACCCGACCAACTGATCAAAAAGATCATCGATCCGGGGGATCGGGTACTTGTTCTTTTCCGTCAACTTGTTGAGCTCCCGATAATCAATACAAAGCCTCAAGCTTTCGTCCTTCTTCTTAACAAAGAGGACCGTCGTGCTCCAAGGCGAAGAACTTGGGCGCACATACCCTTGCTCCAACAACTCTTACAGTTGAACCTTCAGCACCGCCATTTCCTTAGGCGCTAGCCGATAAGCAGATCGTGACACAGGCTTTGCACCTGGCACTAGCTCAATCGTGAAATCTATCTCCCGTTGAGGCAGGGCTCCAGGAAGATCTCTAGGGAACACATCTGGGTACTCCGATACCACTGAAATACTATCCAACGCGGGCTTAGGATTTGCAACCTCCACTAGTGTAAAGAAAAGTTCTACACCGGCACGAACCGCCTTCACCACCTGAAGAGCAGACACCAACGTCTTGCTCGACCCCTTCGAGCCCGTAAAGGTCGTCTCACGACTAGCTCCCAGCTTGACTTCCTTGCTACCGCAATCGATATAGGTTTGCTGCTCCGAGAGCCAGTCCATGCCAAATATTACGTCGAACTCCCCTAGCGGTAGTAACGATACTTGGAAGTCAAAGTCTTGGCTCCCTGACCACACCTAAACGCAACAGATACTACCCGCGCGCAATATAATTCCTAAATAAAGGAATGCGAAGCTCACTAAACGAACGGTGCTCTCGCCAGAACACTAAAATCAGAACAAAGCTTAGCACAAGTAGTTCTAAGCTAACATGCACAAGGGCGACAAGTATTTAAGGCAAAACTATCTTTAAACCATACCTGTCCTCACGACGGCGTGCTTCCTCCAGGGCTTTAGGCACTCACGGGCATAATGCCCCGGCTCCCCATAGTTGAAACAAGCGCCTGAGCTTTGTCCTGTAGTTGCCCCCGAAGCACCGAAAGGAGGGACTAGACCCAAAGTCCTAGCCTTCTTATACCATTTTTGATATACAGACTTTGAGGTGTTCGGCACTTTGAATGTCGTCTCCTTTGCACTAAAGTCCTCTACTGCTCCTGACATAGCTTTCTTGGCCTTCTGAGCACCTTTCCAACAGTCTCGGGCAAAGTGCCCTTTCTTTCCACAAGTAAAACATGTGTAAGTAGCTTTGCTAGTCGATGTCGTAGCCCCTTTCTCCAGCATTCCGCCGGATGCAACTCTTATGGGGCTTGTATAATTCGATACCATGGTCGCTGGCATCGGGAGAGTCTTCCCCAAATCTGCCTCCAAAGATCTAGCTGATTCCACCAAGGCTCGGAATCCCAATAGCTTTGGTCCTAGCAGTAGCACTCGTAACTCGGCGCGCAGGCCATTATAAAATCTATCGACTATAGCTTGCTCATTATCCAACTCGAAGCATGGGTAGCGGCTTATCATAAGAAATGATTGCAAATATTCCTCAACTGTGTGCGCTCTCTGCACTAAATGCATATTTAGCTGCTGCCCTGATGGTCTACCAAAGATCATCTGCTCCATCGCGCCAACCGGCGTTGAAGCCACAACAGGGGCGCAGGGTTGTATATTTCTTCCAAGCTGTGCACCCGTCACAGCGAACACCGCTTCAACGATCCTTCTAATGGTTTCATACGAAGGAGGGGTCTCAAACACCTCAACGGGCGCACTAAACTCCTCAGAAACCGGACATTCTGGCGGTCTAGCACCGCTTCCGGTCACCTATAGTGGTACAAAACACCGTTAAGCGACCAAATAAAATTACAAACAGCAATTATAGGAACACGCAGGTTCCTCAAACACGTGTATTTTCATTCCTAAGTGGACATTCATGAGTTCTTTTGTTGTTATAACGATGACGCACACACATGTGCTCACCACCCCTTAAAAAGAATTCGTCCACGAATTCATTTTAAGTCTGACCGAAAGCAGTAGTCTGATACCAAATTGTAACACCCCCTATCCGTCGCATAGCATATAGCAGCAGGTCCGGCCGGGGCCCGACGTCATATACTACGGACAGACCGGGTGGTTACTAAATGGAAACCATCCAACCAATCCAACGTCCTACACAGAGCATTCTATTGGAAGCAGTTTTATAAGTTGCAATTAAAGAACTCATCATAAAGAGCACGAATGTCCACTAAATATACCAAATAGGAATGTAGTACATACACAAGTACTGGCCTTAAGGCCTTACAAAATTGTTTATTTAATATTACATGATTTGCAAACCACGGCACGCAGGCCGGTCATACATGAATAAAAGCAGTAAACACTCCAATTAGGCCTTCGAGGGTCGGCTTCGCAATTTGAGCTTTAGCCCGCTAATGACCGCTTGATCTAGCAGCACCTGCAAGCAACAAACCACCACACGGTGGCAAACAAAAGCAACGGTCAGCAATGCTGACCAAATTATAACGATCCCGCCCCCAACTCGGGGCGGCGATGCTCCTTCCCTGCATTGTATTAGCATAAGCGAGCAATAAATAAATATTCATTTCATTACAGGCGTAGGCTCGCACGGCCACACACTCCGTGCACTCAGGGCACATTCTCGGTGAACACAATCTAAGTGTGTCGACTCACCACCGTCCCTTTGGACGGCCAAACAATGAGCAATTTGTCTTCCCGGCATGGGTCACAGTAATTAAAACCATAGACCGTCGAAGACCCTCATCTATGTCAACGGAAAGTGCCACGTAACCTTAGGTCTCTTTAACCGAATGACATAGAACGGGTACGGTTCCATCTAACCCGTGCTCACATCGCAACGGTAATTTAAACCATATGTGCATGTCAAACTTCTCCCGAGTCCCGTTTCCGTCACACATTTCACATAACTCGGTTATGTTCAAGTTGGCTCTCAGGCCTCCAAGTTGACAAGATCACGCATCCGCCCAGTTTTCCGGGTGCACCTTTGGGTTAATCCCCAAGGCTCCCTGTTGCAATCTACCGTGTAGAAAAACCCGAAAAACAACCAATCACACGGAGTCTTTTTCGGCATTTATGCAATGCAACATTACCGATCCAGACCAACATGTCCGGGTAGGCTTCACACATCATGCCTATGTCTGTTCTCGCTTACGGACTCTACACAACGGGGACTTTACATATCTACCCGAAGGAACGCCTCCAACTCACCGCAAACTCCCAAGAGCGGGCTTCCTATGCAAAGAATGAGAGCTTCACATGCTCAAGAAGAGAATCGTTACCCTAGTGTTTTTCCTTGGCGTCATAGAAAAGTAAGCGGATGAAAAGCACCGCACTCTCTTCGCCTCCGTGGATCCGAAGTCGGCTCGCGATTTGGAGCTTCGAAGCTCCTCCAATGGCCGGATCTAGCTTCTTCTTCCTCCTTTGCTCTCACCTCTCTCTTGACTTAGAAAGAGAACCACTCAAGTAAAAGTGAGGGTTTCAAAGGCCCAATCCCGGGTATATCCCAGTAGGAACAATCCCCAACCGTCGGATCCCAAATTAAAGAAACGAACGGCCTTGATTCGGGCCTGAAATGTACATTCTGGACCTAACACGGCCTGGCACACGCCCGTGTCCAGGGCCGTGTCCCCCATTCGCCGTCAAAATCGACGTGCCTGGAACAAAACACGGGCATCCAACACTCCTGTGTTCGACCTGACACGCTCGTGTTCCAACTGACACGGCCGTGTGGTCGGTCGTGTGCCCCCATCGATTTAGACCGAAAACAACCCGAGACTCACACGGGTTCTTGGACACGTCTGTGTCCTAACCCGTGTCCACTCGAACATGCCTGGGCTCCAGGCCGTGTTCACGGTCTCGACACTTCGTCGAGCGAAGTTCGTCGACTGCCTGACACGGCCTTGGACACGCCCGTGTCCTAGGACGTGTGTCTTGTCTCGACACATCGTCGAGCGAAAATGTCGACACCCTGGGCCGGTTGTCGACACGGGATCGACACGCCCTGAGACACGCCTGTGTCTCAAGCCGTGTGCCCCGTCTCGACACTTCGTCCAGCGCAAAATGTCGACTTCGCGGCCAAGTCGTCGACTCCAGCCTGACACGCCCTGGGACACGCCTGTGTCCCAGGCCGTCTGCCTCCTGCTAGATTCCAACTCTGTCCCAAAACGTCTCCCGTCGCTCTTTTGAGTTTCGGGGCGTTACAGACTTCCTAGAACTTTTTGCTTCAAGTATGCTTTTTTGGTTTGAGTACATGCTAAATTTCGAGGATGAAATTCTTCTAAGGGGGAAGGAGTTGTAACACCCCAAATTTTTCCAGAGCGTTAGCCACAGGATGCTATCGTGCGGCGATAGGTAGTTATCGCCCGGCAATAACCTTGTTTTGTCGTATCCAAGCGTTGAGTGGAAAGTGTTGAGAGCGTTGAGTACTAGCGCGTGGTGTTAGCTATCTACCGCTCGGCGGTAGCTTGGCATTAAGTGTGTTGAGTGGCTGGCATTGAGTGGAGGCATTGAGTGGTAGGCGTTGAGTGAGCTACCATGCAGTGTTAGTACTACCTCCGGCGTTAGCGCGGCCTTATTTTTTTGACCGAGCTCTCGGGAAGCTACCGCCCGGCGGTAGGAAGTTACCGCCTGACGATAGTGCGCGGGAGTAGTTTCTTTGTTTGGCATTTTAGCCATCTGATTCCTCTTAATATTTGATCTCTTAATATTTGATCTTATGGCCCAGGACACTCCGTCCAAAGGGCATATATCGGGCTGAAATGTTCTAAACCCTCATTCTTCTCATTTGAAGTGGAAGTTAGGGTTTGAGACTTAGAGTTTGGAGGAGGAAGAAGGCCTTTCTCTGCCATTGGCGAAGCTTCGGAGCTCCGATCATTGATCCGAGGCCAGATCCGCGGAGAGTACTTGAAGGCGCGCATTTTCATCCATGTAAGTTGAGGTTTCCATGGTAAGGAAGAAGAGTCGTAAGGTAACGACACTTCTCCTGTCGGTCTTTAGGATGCGTGCATGACATCCATTCTTTTCTTGCTTTTTTTTCAAGTATTTAGGAACCGGATCTCTCAAATGAGAGGGGTTCGGGTTGCCATGGTTCAAGAGGAACCACCGGGTCGATTGTGTCCATCCCCGATATGATATTACACTAGAAATCCTCTCTGCTAGTGGATTAGGCATTGTGGGTGAAGCAGTAGTCGCGACCGTTAGTCTGACTCGGTGATGTTGCATAGCGAGCCTTAAGGATTGTGTTAGAAATCCGTTAGCGACAAGATGTCATTTGTGAAGATTGTCCCCCTTGTTTTCGTGTGAGTACGAATGGTGGATTAGGGCGGGAAAGGCTTTTGATTGTGATGTGCTAAGGCGTGACTTTGTCTGTGTGGTTGGCTAGCTATCCCGTGACGTTGCAAAGTCACATGTGGAGAGTGTCCCGACGAGACAAGTCCCCTTCAGTGAAACTGACGACAACGCCAAGATTTGGACAAGCCCTGACGATACCAGCTGGGTCCCGCTGGGTCTCCTTCGGTGGACTTGGTCCCGATTTAGAGCTGGGTGTAACACCCCCTATCCGTCGCATAGCATATAGCAGTAGGTTCGGCCGGGGCCCGACGCCATATACTACAGACTGACCGGGTGGTTACTCATGATGCCCATCCAACCAATCATAACGTCCTACACAGAGCATTCTAGCGGAAGCAGTTTAATAAGAGTTCCAACAAAAAACCCAGAACTAAAGCATGAATGCCCACTAATACCAAATAGGAATGTTATAAATACACCAGTACAAACCTTAAGGCATTACAAAATTGTTCACTTCATATTACATGTTTTACAAACCACGACACGCAGGCCGGTCATACATGAATAAAGCAGTAAACACTCCAATTAGGCCTTCGAGGGCCGGCTTCGCAAAATGGGCTTTAGCCTGCTATCGACCGCTTGGTACAGCAGCACCTGCAAGCAACAAACCACCGTACGGTGGCAAAACAAGGCAACGGTCAGCAATGCTGACCAAATTATAACGATCCTGCCCCCAACTCGGGGCGGCGATGCTCCTTCCCTGCAATTTTATTAGCACAAGCGAGAAATATACTAATATTCATTTCATCACAGGCGTAGGCTCACACGGCCACACACCCCGTGCACTCAGGGCACCTTCTCGGTGAACCGGTGGATGTCGCGTCAGTTAAATCCATAGACATTCCGGACCCACCACCGCTACTTTGTCGGCCAAACATATGAGCAATTTGTCTTCCCGGCATGGGTCACGTCAATTTAAGCCATAGACCGCCGAAGACCCTCATCTATGCCAACGGCAAGTGCCACGTAACCTTAGGTCTCTTTAACCCGAACGACATAGATATGGGTACGGTTCCATCTAACCCGTGCTCACGTCCCAACGACAATTTAAGTCATATGCGTAGGTCAAACTTCTTCCAAGTCTCATTTTCGTCACACAATTTCACATAACTCGGTTATGTTCAAGTTGGCTCTCAGGCCTCCAAGTTGGCAAGATCACGTATCCGCCCAGTTTTCCGTGTGCACCTCTGGGTTAATCCCCAAGGCTCCCTGTTGCAATCTACCGTGTAGAAAACCCGAAAAACAATCAATCGCACGGAGTCTTCTCCGGCATTTATGCAATGCAACATCACCTATCCAGACCAACATGTCCGGGTAGGCTTCACACATCATGTCTATGTCCGTTCTCGCTTACGGACTCTAAACAACGGGGACTTCACATATCTACCCGAAGGAACGCCTCCAACTCACCGCAAACTCGCGAGAGCGGGCTTCCTATGCAAAGAAGGAGAGCTACACAAGCTCAAGATGAGGATCGTTACCCTTGCGTTCTTCTTTGGCGCCATGGAAAAGTAAGTGGATGAAAAGCACCGCACTAGCTTTGCCTCCGTGGATCCGGAGTCGGCTCGCGATTTGGAGCTTCGAAGCTCCTCCAATGGCCGGATCTAGCTTCTTCTTCCTTCCTTGGCTCTCCTCTCTCTCTAAGATTTAGAAAGATAACAACTCATGAAAAGTGAGGGTTTCTAAGGCCCAATCTCGGGTATATCCCAACAGGAACAACCCCCAGCCGTTGGATCATCAATTAAAGAAACGAATGGCTTTGATTCGGGACTGAAATGTCCAATCTGGACCGAACACGGCCTGGCACACACCCGTGTCCAGGGCCGTGTGCCTCATTCGCCGTCAAAATCGACTCGCCTGGAACAACACACGGGCATCGAACACGCGCGTGTTCGACCTGACATGCCCGTGTTCCACTTGACACGGCCGTGTGGCCGGCCGTGTACCCCATCGATTTAACCTGAAAACAACCCGAGCACTGCACGGGTTCTAGGACACGCCCGTGTCCTTGCCCGTGTCTACCTCAACACGCCTGGGCTCCAGGCCGTGTACACGGTCTCGACACTCGACACTTTGTCGAGCGAAGATCGTCGACCTGACGATACGGCCTTGGACACGCCCGTGTCCTAGGCCGTGTGCCTTGTCTCGACACATCATCGAGCAAAATTCGTCGACTCCCCGGGACGAGTGTCGACACGGGTCGACACGCCCTGCGACACGCCCGTGTTGCAGGCTGTGTGTCATGTTTCGACACATCGTCGAGCGCAGAGTGTCGACTTTGCGGGCTGAGTGTCGACACGGGTCGACACGCCCTGCGACACGCCCGTGTCGCAGACCGTGTGCCCAATCTCGACACAATGTCGAGAGCAAAATGTCGACTTCGCCGGCTGAGTGTCGACACAAGCCTGACACGCCCTGGGACACGCCCGTGTCCCAGGCCGTGTGCCTCCTGCCAGAACCCAAAACTGGCCCAAAACGTCCCCCATCGCTATTTTGAGTTTCGGGGCGTTACAACTCTCCCTCTCTTAAAAGAATTTCGTCCACGAAATTATATAAAGGAAAGACATGTACAAAATCAAAATTTGTACCTGAACGGAACAACTCCGGATACTCGTCAAGCATAGTATGCTCTCGCTCCCAAGAGAGCTCCTCACGACCGCAATTGTCCCACCGGATCTTGACCATCCTGATCTCTTTATTGCGTAGCCGCTTGACCTCCGAGTCCTCAATCCGCACGGGCTTGACTTTTGTCGTCAACCCACTATCCACCGGCACTTGATCAACCGCGATCACTTGCGTAGGCTCTTGCACCGCCTTCCGAAGCACCGAAATATGGAATACATCATGTAATCCACCAAGCTCCACTGAAAGATTCAACTGATAGGCCGCTTCACCAACTCGCTCCAGAACCTCAAACGGCCCAAGATACCTCGGGCTTAGCTTTCTCAATCGCCGCACCCGCGAGACACCCTTGAACGACTTGATCTTTAAGTACACATAGTCGCCCACAGCGAACACCACGTTCCTGTGCTTGGCATTATAGTACTTCGCTTGCCGGTCCTGAGCGATAAGCAACCTCTCCCGAATGGTTCTCACCAAAGAAGTAGCCTCCTCCACTTTCAATCGCTTATACAACTTTGACTCACCCGTTTCTAACCAAGACAACGGCGTGCGACATTTTCTACCATATAGGGCTTCGAAGGGCGCCATTTGAATACTCGCTTGGTAGCTGTTGTTGTATGTGAACTCTACCAAATAAAGGTGGTCTTCCCATTTCTTTCCAAAATCCAAGACACATATGCGAAGCATGTCTTCCATAGTTCTATTGACCCTCTCGGTCTGCCCATCCGTTTGCAGATGGAAGGCTATGCTGAATTTCAACTTTGTCCCCAACATTTGCTGCACACGCCTCCAATCATTGGATGTGAACCGCCCATCTCGGTCACTCACGATGCTGCGGGGCACACCGTGAAGCCGTACAATGTTATCCACATAAAGTTTTGCCAACTTCTCCACTGGATCATCCTTTCTATGCGGAATGAAATGCGACACCTTTGTTAGCCGATCAACAACCACCCAAATGGCGTCGTTCCCATTTTGCGACCTTGGCAAACCGTGCACAAAGTCCATAGAAATGTCGTCGAATTTCCACTCCAGAATAGGCAAGGACTTAAGAAATCCTCCCGGCTTTTGGCACTCCGTCTTCACCAAAGCGCAAGTTTGGCACTTCGCTACGTAGAGCGCCACATCTTTCTTCAAACCCGGCCACCAAAACAGTTTCTTCACATCGCGGTACATCTTCGTGCTCCCCGGGTGAATTGAGTACTTAGTATGGTGTGCCTCGTACAGCAATTCCACCCGCAAATTGCTCACACTTGGGACGCACAGACGACCGTCTTTTCAAAGCAATCCGTCCTCCACAACGAATTGGGAGTTTGACCCATCCAGAGCCTCTACCATAAACTGCTTCATATGAACATCCATATACAAAGCATGCCGAATCTGATCAGCCAGGTCATATTGGACTTCAGTCCAATTCAGAACTGCTTCAGCACTTGATTGCCTATCCACACAAACAATCTCCAACGCCTCCAACTCCCGCACCAACCACTCATCATGCACCGATAGCCAATTGGCTTGAGCTGGGGCTCGGCGACTCAACGCGTCCGCAACCGCATTCCCTTTACCCGGCACGTAGTGGATCTTGAATGTATAGTCCCCCAGGAACTCCATCCATCTACGCTGCCGCATATTCAGATCCTTCTGATCAATCAAATACTTCAGGCTCTTGTGATCGGTGTAGATATCAATCTTCACACCGTACAAATAGTGTCTTCACAGCTTCAAGGCAAAAATCACGGCCGCTAACTCCAAGTCATGGACCGGATAGTTCCTTTCATGCACTTTTAGCTGTCTCGAGCCATAAGCTATTACACTTCCGTGTTGCAATAGCACGAAACCCAAACCGCTGCCCGAAGGATCACTGTAAATCTCATAGCCTTCGGTTCCACATGGAGAACTCAGCACAGGCGTCGTGGTCAACCGACACTTCAACTCCTCGAAAGCTCGCGCGCACTCCGGCGCCCAAACGAACTTATGCTCTTTCCTCGTCAAAGTAGTGAGAGGTAACGCTATCCGCGAGAAGTTCTCTACGAAGCGCCTATAATAGCCGGCAAGCCCCAGAAAGCTCCGGACTTCCGCTACCGTAGCAAGCTCAGGCCACTCCCGTATCGCAACAATCTTCGTCGGATCCACAGCAATACCCTCTCCACTCACTATATGCCCGAGGAACACCACTGAGGATAGCCAAAACTCGCACTTCGAGAACTTGGCATACAACTGATTCCTCCTTAGCGTCTCCAAAACCAAAAGAAGATGCTTGAAGTGATCTTCCTCACTCTACAAGTACACCAAAAAGTTGTTGATGAAGACGATCACAACATTCAGTCCAAGTACTCACTGAAGGTCATGTTCATCAAATCCATGAACACTGCCGGTGCATTGGTCAGCCCAAACGGCATGACCGTAAACTCGTAATGCCCATATCTTGTACTGAACGTTGTCTTAGGGATACCACTTTCCCTTAACCTCCACTGCTAGTACCCAGACTTGAGATCCAACTTCGAGTACACCGTCGACCCGACCAACTGATCAAAAAGATCATCAATTCGGGGGATCGAGTACTTGTTGTTTTTCGTCAACTTGTTGAGCTCCCGATAATCAATACATAGCCTCAAGCTTCCGTCCTTCTTCTTAATAAAGAGTGTCAGTGTGCTCCAAGGCGAAGGACTTGGACGCACATACCCTTGCTCCAACAACTTTTAGAAGTTGCACCTTCAGCTCCTCCATTTCCTTAGGCACTAGCCGATATAGAGAGCGTGACACAGGCTTTGCACCTGGTACTAGCTCAATCATGAAATCTATCTCCCGTTGAGGCGGGGCTCCAGGAAGATCTCTAGGGAACACATCAGGGTACTCCGATACCACTGAAATATTAACCAACGCGGGCTTCGACTTTGCAACCTCCACTAGTGTACAGAACAGCTCTGCACCAACACGAACCGCCTTCACCACCTAAAGAGCAGACACCAACGTCTTGCTCGACCTCCGCGAGCCCGTAAAGGTCGTCTCATGACTTGCTCCCGGCTTGACTTTCTTGCTACCGCAATCTATATAGGCTTGCTGCTCCGAGAGCCAGTCCATGCCAAATATAACGTCGAACACCACCAACGGAAGTAACGATGCTTGCAGGTCGAACTCCTAATTCCCAATCCAAAACTAAGCGCAACAAATTCTACCCGCGCACAATGAGTGTCATTAGACTATAACGCATCCAATTTGTCTCTTACCATCGAAGGAGGTACTCCGACGCACAATTAAATTCCTAATAAAGGAATGCGAAGCTCCCTAAACGATCGTTGCTCTCGCAGATAAAGTAAAGTCGTAACAAAGCTTAGCACAAGTAGTTCTAAGCTAACAAGCACAAGGGCGACAAGTATTTAAGGCAAAACTATATTTAAACCATACCTGCCCTTACGACGGCGTGCTTCCTCCAGGGCTTTAGGCACTCACGGGCATAATGCCCCGGCTCCCCACAGTTGAAACATGTGCCCGGGGTCCGACCCGTAGTCGCCCCAGAAGCACCATAAGGAGCTGGACCCGAAGTCCTATGCTTCTTATACCATTTTCGATATACGGACTTTGAGGTGTTCGGCACTTTGAATGTCGTCTCCTTTGCACTAAAGTCCTTGACTGCTCCTGACATAGATTTCTTGGCCTTCTGAGCACCTTTCCAACAGTCTCGGGCAAAGTGCCCTTTCTTTCCACAAGTAAAACATGTGTAAGTAGCTTTGCTAGTCGATGTCATAGCCCCTTTCTCCAGCATGCCAACAGATGCAACTCTTATGGGGCTTGCATAGTTCGATACCATGGTCGCTGGCATCGGGAGGGTCTTCCTCAAATCTGCCTCCAAAGATCTAGCTGATTCCACCAAAGGCTCGGAATCCCAATAACTTTGGTCCGAGCAGTAGAACTCGTAACTCGGCGCGCAGGCCATTATAAAATCTATCGACCGTAGCTTGCTCATTATCCAACTCGAAGCATGGGTAGCGGCTTATCATAAGAAATGCTTGCAAATATTCCTCAACTGTGTGCGCTCCCTGCACTAAATACATATTCAGATGCTGCCCCGATGGTCTACCAAAGGTCATCTGCTCCATCACGCCAACCGGTGTTGAAGCCACCACAGGGGCGCAGGGTTGTACATTTCCTCCAAGCTATGCACCCGTCACAGCAAACACAGCTTCAACGATCCTTCTAACAGTTTCATACGAAGGAGGGGTCTCAAACACCTCAACGGGCGCACTAAACTCCTCAGAAACCGGACATTCTGGTGGTCCAGCGCCGCTTCTGGTCACCTATAGTGGTACAAAACACCGTTAAATGACCAAATAAAATTGCAAACAGCAATTATAGGAACACACAGGTCCCTCAAACACGTGTATTTCATTCCTAAGTGGACATTCATGGGTTCTTTTACTGTTATAACGATGACGCACACACACGTGCTCACCACCTCTTAAAAAGAATTCGTCCACGAATTCATTTTAAGTCTGACCAAAACCAGTAGTCTGATACCAAATTATAACACCCCCTATCCGTCGCATAGCATATAGCAGTAGGTCCGGTCGGGGCCCGACGCCATATACTACAGACAGACCGGGTGGTTACTCATGATGCTCATCCAACCAATCATAACGTCCTACATAGAGCATTCTAGTGGAAGCAGTTTAATAAGAGTTGCAACAAAGAAGCCAGAACTAAAGCATGAATGCCCACTAATACCAAATAGGAATGTTATAAATACACCAGTACAAGCCTTAAGGCCTTACAAAATTGTTCACTTCATATTACATGTTTTACAAACCACGGCACGCAGGCCGGTCATACATGAATAAAGCAGTAAACACTCCAATTAGGCCTTCGAGGGCCGGCTTCGCAAAATGGGTTTTAGCCCGCTATTGACCGCTTGTTCTAGCAGCACCTGCAAGCAACAAACCACCGCACGGTGGCAAAACAAGGCAACGGTCAGCAATGCTGACCAAATTATAACGATCCCGCCCCCAACTCGGGGCGGCGATGTTCCTTCCCTGCAATTTTATTAGCACAAACGAGCAATATACTAATATTCATTTCATCACAGGCGTAGGCTCACACGACCACACACCCCGTGCACTCAGGGCACCTTCTCGGTGAACCGGTCGATGTCACGTCAGTTAAAGTCATAGACATTCCGGACCTACCACCGCCACTTTGTCGGCCAAACATATGAGCAATTTGTCTTCCCGGCATGGGTCACGTCAATTTAAGCCATAGACTGCCGAAGACCCTCATCTATGCCAACGGCAAGTGCCACGTAACCTTAGGTCTCTTTAACCCGAACGACATAGATATGGGTACGGTTCCATCTAACCCGTGCTCACATCGCAGCGACAATTTAAGCCATATGCGCAGGTCAAACTTCTCCCGACTCCCATTTTCGTCACACAATTTCACATAACTCAGTTATGTTCAAGTTGGCTCTCAGGCCTCCAAGTTGGCAAGATCACGTATCCGCCCAGTTTTCCGGGTGCACCTCTGGGTTAATCCTCAAGGCTCCCTGTTGCAATCTAGCGTGTAGAAAACCCGAAAAATAATCAATCGCACGGAATCTTCTCCGGCATTTATGCAATGCAACTTCACCGATCCAGACCAACATGTCCGGGTAGGCTTCACACATCATGCCTATGTCCGTTCTCGCTTACAGACTCTAAACAACGGGGACTTCACATATCTACCCGAAGGAACGCCTTCAACTCACCGCAAACTCGCGAGAGCGGGCTTCCTATGCAAAGAAGGAGAGCTACACAAGCTCAAGATGAGGATCGTTACCCTTGCGTTCTTCTTTGCCGCCATGGAAAAGTAAGCGGATGAAAAGCATCGCACTAGCTTTGCCTCCATGGATCCGGAGTCGGCTCGCGATTTGGAGCTTCGAAGCTCCTCCAATGGCCGGATCTAGCTTCTTCTTCCTTCCTTGGCTCTCCTCTCTCTCTATGCTTTAGAAAGATAACAACTCATGAAAAGTGAGGGTTTGTAAGGCCCAATCCCGGGTATATCCCAACAGGAACAACCCCCAGCCGTTGGATCATCAATTAAAGAAACGAACGGCTTTGATTCGGGACTGAAATGTCCAATCTAGACCGAACACGGCCTGGCACACGCCCGTGTCCAGGGCCGTGTGCCTCATTCGCCGTCAAAATCGACTCGCCTGGAACAACACACGGGCATCGAACACGCTCGTGTTCGACCTGACACCCCCGTGTTCCACCTGACACGGTCGTGTGGCCGGCCGTATACCCCATCGATTTAACCTGAAAACAACCCGAGCACTGCACGGGTTCTAGGACACGCCTGTGTCCTTGCCCGTGTCTACCTCAACACGCCTGGGCTCCAGGCCGTGTACACGGTCTCAACACTCGACACTTCGTCAAGCAAAGATCGTCGACCTGACGACACGGCCTTGGACACACCCGTGTCCTAGGCCGTGTGTCTTGTCTCGACACATCGTCAAGCAAAATTCGTCGACTCCCCGGGACGAGTGTCGACACGGGTCGACATGCCCTGCGACAGGCCTGTGTCGCAGGCCGTGTGCCATGTCTCGACACATCGTCGAGCGCAGAGTGTCGACTTCGCGGGCTGAGTGTCGACACGGGTGACACGCCCTACGACATGCCCGTGTCGCAGGTCGTGTGCCCAGTCTCGACACAATGTTGAGAGCAAAATGTCGACTTCGTCGGCTGAGTGTCGACACAAGCCTGACACGCCCTGAGACACGCCCGTGTCCCAGGCCGTGTGCCTCCTGCCAGAACCCAAAACTGGTCCAAAACGTCCCCCATCGCTCTTTTGAGTTTCGGGGCGTTACACTGGGCTTGGGTCGTCATGAGCGAGTGGGGTCTAGCAATGGTTCTTAGCATCGGTTTGTGGTTTATGAGACATAATCCTAACGTGAGATGTCAAAGCTTGTAGGCAAGCCCGAGTTTTGAGACCCACGAGCAGGTGGGGCCTTGGCAAGAGTTCCGTGTGGCAGCTTGTATGCCATTAGGGGAAATTTGAAGTACCCATGTATTTGCGGCTTGAACGCCGGAGGGAAAATTGGAAGTACCCGATTGTTGATGCGTGATGATGTGTTAGAATCGTGCGCTATAGGATGCCTTGTGTGAAACCCAAGTTTGCATACATGCTGCATAGTTGGCCCTTTTTTATTATATGCTCAACATAGTAACATGTTTGTTGTATGAGACATCCAAACCTGTTTTGCTACTTTCTATGTTCATGTATAGATATATACGAAGTGCTGACCTGTAGGGTGATGTAGTGCCCTGTGGTCCGTTAGGGACGACCGGAAGGAGATGTGTTGGTTACACAGTTAAGGTCATCCTTTGCTGACCCACATTACCACCAATTTTTACAGGGCAAGGATAACAAGTGGGAGTAAGCTCGCTGGCCAAAAAGGCCTAAGCCTCATGAAGTGATCTCTTTATTTGGTAGCTTTGTTTGGGTGAATGTTATGCTTAGTGTACTGTGACCCGACTTACATGTCGAGGTAGCCTATGAGTGCTTTTGCACGTTGATATGTTATTGTTTCAGTTTTGGACTCAAAATGTTGCAAGGCCTTAAGGCCGATTTGAAACTCGTGTGCTATTGGATAACTTCTAGTCTTGTTATTTGTTTTTGTTATTTGTTATGTTTAGTTTGAGTTTTGAGTTGGATAGTTTATATCATCTTATAATTCTTAAGTTATGGCATCTGTATGTTATGGGGTCCCAGTCGGACCCATATTATACGGTCATTATAGGGGAGGTGTTACAAGTTCAGTCACATGGCCCTAATTGAAGATAATCAGGACAACTATGTTCCTGATGAGGTACACTCTCTCCCCAACTCTACTTCTATCTATGAAACTGGCTCAGATTCTGAAGCATCCACTTCATCCAGTGGGAATGATGGATTATAATCTGATGATGATGTCAATCAACTGATTGACAAGTATGATGTTATTCTGGAGTCTCTGAAGAATAGTAAGAAGTTTGTCAAAAGACAAGCTGAGGAGATTGCCTCTCTTTAGCAAGCTACTACCATGCAGTCTCATTCAGCTCCTTTGCTAATTTTATTGTAGCAGTACAAAAAATTTCATGAGTTGTATATATGCTTAGTGAAGAGGTCGATGATTTTCTTTTTTCCAAGAAAAGAAATTAAATTTGTTTTTAGAGGTATTTGGTTGTCTTCAACCACATTTTTGAGTTCAATGTGTTTTGAGGAGTTAAGAGTTTGTATAGAAACCTATGGATTTGCATTTCTTATTTTTCATGATTAGTCTCTTCCTTGTTCTTTACCTGTGTGCATCGTTTGAATTGATTTTATCATTATATGTTCTATTAATTAACTAAACTTCTTCTGATAGTTGGTATAATTATAGGTTGCACCCCCTATATCTTTAAAATTACTGTTGGAAGCGATAAGTGGACACAAGCAAATTTAAATTTACTAACAAAATATAAGTGCAATTACATATAACTGCTACACTTAGTTGACTTCATTGATAGATACATTTTTTTTTAAAACATACAAATACAAACTATCAACTTAATACGTAATACAAACACTCAAAAGTTGCAACTCCTAACAGCTGATCATATAATCTATCCACTCATCTAACTTTCAGTTTGCCTATAACTTCAAAGGCTGCACAAGCCCCAATGCTTCACCAGGGAAGAGTCGCAAGTCCTATTCACCTTCCTTCTTGCTGGAGATCGCCAAGAAGAGTCCGCCTTTTATTTATTTGCTGATCACTCCTTCAGGAGATTGGCCGGGCTGCTGTCCGCAAATATTAATTCGCAAAATACCAGTCTCCCACCTTTGACCGCACAAGACCTGCTGCAACTTTGCTCCTGATCACTGAACTGTCAAAAACCTGTCCGCAGGTTTTGTTGTTATCCTTCCTAAGCTTCTGCTCTCTTGCATATCCAACAATAATTCAGGATTATTTATAAGCATCACCAACCAAGTGGGAAAGGACACGTGGCATAAAGAGAAAGGAACAAATCAAATCACGCCATTACTGTTTTCGGCCTGCACCCATTTCGGTAACTGATATATATATATATATATATATATATATATATATATATATATATATATATATATATATATATATATATATATATATATATATATATATATATATATATATATATATATATATATATATATTGATTTTTGTTTTTGCTTTTGACTTGGTCAAATCTTCAATTCCTCCAACAATCTCCCCCTCAAACACGGCAGCACATGCCGAGTTTGCTCTTACACTTCATGAACGTCTCGGTCTTCAATGCCTTGGTGAAAATATCTGTCATCTGCTCTCCTGTGGGGCAGTATACCAACTCCACCACCTTCTGCTGTACCTGATCTCGAAGGAAATGATACTTCGTCTCTATATGTTTGCTGCGCCCATGCAATACAGGATTCTTCGCTAGCTGGATCGCAGACATGTTATCAACATACAACGTCACAGGAACTTCTTGTGGATGGTGCAACTCATGCAAGAGATTTTTCAACCAAATCGCCTGACAAGTACAAGCAGCTGCTGCGATATATTCAGCTTCACAGGTAGATAAGGCGATCGTGGCCTGCTTCTTCGAGCTCCATGAGAACGCAGTCGTTCCAATATGAAAAGCGTACCCGGAAGTGCTTTTCCGGTCATTGACATCACCACCATAGTCACTGTCAGAGTACCCAACCAGCTTCAACTCCTCTGCAGTTGAGTACATCAAACCATGATCTCTTGTTCCATTCACATACCTCAAGATCCTCTTCGCTGCTGTGAAGTGATCTTGCTTCGGCTCCTCCATATATCTGCTAACAACTCCAACCGCATACATGATATCGGGCCTAGTGAAAGTCAGGTAGCGTAGACTTCCAACTAGACTCTTGAACAATGTTGAGTCAACTGCTTCTTCCTTTGAATCCTTTCTCAGCTTCACTCCCGGATCTGCAGGAGTAGAGATAGTCTTACTGTTCTCCATCCGGAACCCCTTCAGAATCTCCTCCGCATACTTCTTCTGAGAGATGAAGATCCCTTCTTCACTCTGTTGCACTTCTATGCCCAAGAAGTAAGTGAGTTCACCCAAATCTGCCATCTCAAACTCCTTCTTCATTGTCTTCCTAAACTCTTCGAACATGAGAGGGTTGTTGCCTGTGAATATCATGTCGTCAACATACATGCATACGGTCATGATATCACCGTTCTTTTCCACCTTCGTATAGAGTGCATACTCATACGGGCTCTTCATGTACCCGTTTTTTTGAAAGTATGCATCTATTCTTTCATTCCAAACACGAGGCGCTTGCTTCAACCCGTACAACGCCTTCTTCAATTTGTAGACCTTCCTCTCTTGGCCTTTCACTTCATATCCAGGAGGCTGCTGGACATACACATCTTCTTCCAGATAACCATTGAGAAATGCGGACTTGACGTCCATCTGACAGATCTTCCACTTATATTGAGCAGCTAGTGCAATGATCAGTCTGATAGTGTCTATCCGCGCCACTGGAGCAAAGACTTCGTCGTAGTCCACACCTTGGACTTGTCGGTACCCTTTAGCGACGAGTCTTGCCTTGTGCTTCTCCACTTCTCCATCTTTGTTCTTCTTCACTCTATACACCCATTTCACACCAATGGGTTTGTGATCTGCCGGCAGAGTGACCAACTCCCAAGTATCATTCTTCTTGATGGATGTCATTTCTTCATCCATTGCCTTCCTCCAAGTCTTCTCCTGAGCTGCTTCTTCATACGAGTATGCTTCGCAATCTGCTAAAAGACAATACAAAGAAAATTTAGCATGAATCGGCTCTGTCTCCTCGTAGATCTCCTCCAACCTTCTCGTCCTAGGTTGAGAACCATTAGAGATGCTCCTGCTGGTGCTTGCTCTATCAAAACTGCTTCTGTTGGTGCTTATTCAACTAGAGCAGGGAGTCGAAGCTCCCCCTGAATCTCTGCTCGGTGGTGATGGTGGTTCAGCTCCACCATCCTCAACTTCAGCTTCGTGACCACCTTCTTCATCATCTTCGTCATAGAACATTCCTTTGACGATTCTTTCCTTCTCATCCAAGCTCCAGCAGCTATCTTCTTCAAACAACACATCTCTAGAGATGATTGCCTTCTTCATCACTAGGTTGTATAACTTATAAGCTTTACTCATCGGAGCGTAGCCTACAAATATACACTTCTCACTCTTATCATCAAGCTTCTTTCGCTTCTGATCAGGGATGTGAGCATAAGCTACACACCCAAACACTCTCAAGTGTTGCACACTTGGCTTCCATCCACTCCATGCCTCATATGGGGTCTTGAACTTCACACTCTTCGTTGGACATCTGTTTAACAAGTACACAGCACATTGTACTGCTTCAGCCCAGAACATCTTCGGCAACTTCTTGCCCTTTATCATATTTCTTGTCATGTTCTGAATTGTCAAGTTCTTTCTCTCAGCAACTCCATTCTGCTGAGGTGAGTATGCGGCTATCAACTGATGAGCAATCCCATGATCTTTGCAGAAAGCATCAAATAACTTAGAGGCGTACTCCCCACTTCTATCAGTCCTGAGCACCTTCAGTGGTTGTCCACTCTCCTTCTCTGTCATTGCCTTGAACTCCTTGAACTTGTCAAGGGCCTCAGACTTCTCCTTCAAGAAGTAAACCCAACACTTCCGACTAAAGTCATCAGTGAAGGTAATATAATATTTGCTTCCTCCAACTGAGGCAATATCAAACGGACCAGCAATATCCGAATGAACTAGTTCAAGCTGTCTCCTTGCTCTACGAGACTTTCCTCCTTCAAAACTCTGCTGCTTCTGCTTGCCCTTCCTACAAGCTTCACAAATCTTCTGTGGCTGTAAGATCTTTGGCAAACCTTCCACCATCTTTGCATGCGATAGAAGCTTCAGACCACTGAAGCCTAAGTGACCCATTCTATGGTGCCACAACCAAGCCTCTTCTTCTTCTTCAGTTCTTGCTAAGCATGCTGTCTCCTTGGCATCCATCCTCAACGTAAAGAGACGATTCGTCGTCATCTTTACCTTCACCACCTCTTTTCCTTGATGGTTCTTCATAGCCAATGAACCATCCTTCAACTGAATGCAATAGCCTTTTTCCACCAACTGTCCAAGGCTTAAGATGTTACTCTTCAAGCCAGGAACATAGAACATGTCGTTGAGATGCACCTTCTCGCCATTGAGGGTGACTACTATCAACCCTTTGCCTTCTTCTGAGATCTTTGAAGCATCACCAAAGCTAACCTCACCAGCACTTGGTTTAAGGTTAACGAACAACTCCTTCTCACCACACATATGGTTGCTCGCTCCTGTGTCCAAGTACCAAACTTCATTTCTACCTCCTTCAGCTCCTCTGTAAGTCAAAAACATCATTGGATCACCACCAGTATTTCTTGCTTCAGCATAGTGGTTGGTCTCCTCATTCCTCCTCGGAAGTCTGTAGTCATAACTCATGTGCCCAAACCTGTTACAGTTGTAACATTGGACTTGTGCCATTCCACCACGGCCTCTGCCTCGGCCTCTTCCACGGCCTCTTCCTCTTCCTTCTTGCTCTCTACCTTGAGGTTGCTCCGCCTCTCTCTGGAAGTTCTGATGTATTCCTCCTCTTCTTCCTCTGCCTCTGCCTTGGTAGCCTCGACCTCGCTGGCCACCTCCTCTTCTTGAACTCTCTCTAAAGTTCAGTTGTGTCTGAAGTGCTTTCTCTAAGCCACTTGACTCTTCATCTTGTAGCATGCGGTATTCATGGGCTTGCAGAGAGTCTATAAGTTCATCGATAGACATTTGAGTGAGATCCTTTGACTCTTCTATCGCCACCACGATATAGTTGAACTTCTTCGACATAGATCGCAAAAGTTTCTCCATAAAACTGACATCATCGATCGTTTCTCCGTTGCGCTTCATTTCATTTGCAAGCGTCCGCAGACGTGTCACATAGTCACCAACTTTTTCAGAGTTCTGCATCTTGATGACTTCATACTCTGCTCGGAGAGATTGAAGCTTCACCTTCTTTGCCTTGTCAACTCCTTACAAGTAGCGTTGCAAGGTTTCTCATGCTTCTTTAGAAGTTCTAACATCCGAGATCTTCTCAAAGGTTGCTTCATCAACCCCTTGATATAACAAGAACAATGTCTTCTTGTCTCTCTTCCTTGCCTCTCTCAGTGTCGTCTTTTGTGCGTTAGTCAACGCCGCCTCTTGCTCAGTAGTCTGCTCTTCATACTTATCATCAACTATCTCTCAAAGCTCCTTTGATGCTAGCAGTACTCTCATCTGGATGCTCCAGTTCTCATAGTTCGTCTTCGTCAACTTGGGAACTTGACCCGGCATAGCATTTACCATCTCCATTGTTGTGATCTCTTCAACTCTTCTGAGTTACTACCAAGATTCGCAAACTCGCTCTGATACCACTGTTGGAAGCGATAAGTGGACACAAGCAAATTTAAATTTACTAACAAAATATAAGTGCAATTACATATAACTGCTACACTTAGTTGACTCCATTGATGGATACATTTTTTTTAAAACATACAAATACAAACTATCAACTTAATACGTAATACAAACACTCAAAAGTTGCAACTCCTAACAGCTGATCATATAATCTATCCACTCATCTAACTTTCAGTTTGCCTATAACTTCAAAGGCTGCACAAGCCCCAATGCTTCACCAGGGAAGAGTCGCAAGTCCTATTCACCTTCCTTCTTGCTGGAGATCGCCAAGAAGAGTCCGCCTTTATTTATTTGCTGATCGCTCCTTCAGGAGATTGGCCGGGCTGCTGTCCGCAAATATTAATTCGCAAAATACCAGTCTCCCACCTTTGACCGCACAAGACCTGCTGCAACTTTGCTCCTGATCACTGAACTGTCAAAAACCTGTCCGCAGGTTTTGCTGTTATCCTTCCTAAGCTTCCGCTCTCTTGCATATCCAACAATAATTCAGGATTATTTATAAGCATCACCAACCAAGTGGGAAAGGACACGTGGCAGAGAGAGAAAGGAACAAATCAAATCACGCCATTACTGTTTTCGTCCTGCACCCATTTCGGTAACTGATATATATATATATATATATATATATATATATATATATATATATATATATATATATATATATATATATATGTTGATTTTTTTTTCCTTTTGACTTGGTCAAATCTTCAATTCCTCCAACAATTACAAAATCCTTCAGCATAAGATTACATTTCTCAGCATGCATGCACACAAATACGGACATTTTTCCAAAATAATCTCTCACACAATTTTTATTACCAAAACCATCCCCTTCAAAAATAAATACCCAAAACCATCTCTTTTCATCCAACTCAGCGCTGAGGTGGCACTTTCTATAGCTTGGGCGGTACGGTGATTAATCCCACACCGCCCAAGTGAATTTAATCTCTCCTCTTTATAAGAGTAGGGCTGTTGAGAGGGGATAGAAATCCTCTCTCATTATATTTGGGCCGGCTCATGTATGATTCCTGCTAATAATTGAAATATTTGTTAAAAAAATTTAGGCAATTGAAAAAAATAAACTAATTAAAAAAGTTATGTCAAAATTATTTTAGGAAAAAATGAAATATCTTAAAAAAAATTTTTGCCAACAACTTATTTAGTCCCACATTGCTTGTGAGACAATTTGGGATGTTTGATAGCTTATAAATAGACTCATGTGGTGACTTTCATAAGTACCAAAGTGAGCCTTGAAGAACTTAACTTGAGATTTCATCAAGTTAAAAGGTTAGTAATTTTTATGAAAAATTTTTAACGTTAATCATGTATTCTGGAAGTGAGTTTGGCATTGATGAGTCTGCAATTTATGAGGAACGAGGTGTGCCTATAGATCTTAATTGTTTTAATGATGATGTCAGTGAAGGGTCTTCCGATGAGGAAGACAATATTTGTGAAGTACAAGAAAGGGTAACTGGAATATTTGAAAATTCAGTAGCTCGTGATCAAAGTTGGGTTGATCGCATAGTTGTTGATAATTCGTTCATCCAACTCGCTAAAACAATAAAGGACTGGGTCATAGAACAAGACTTTGATGGCGAAAACTCGACATCAAATCGAATGTTAGATTTTGATATACCCGATGAAATATTGCATGGTTTGTTTTATAAAACAAAATCAGAGTTGCATTTTGCTATAAGTGCTTGGTCTATAAATAATCATGTCCAATTTAAAAGCATTCAGTCAAATCAGACCAGGCTAAATATTGAGTGTTTATATACTGATTCTTGTGCATGGAAACTAAGAGCAACGAAGTCGAAGAGACATGGGGATACATGGATGATTTCACGTGTTTCCGCACCACATACTTGTACTAGTCGATAAACCAAGATGATCATCGTCAATGCACTGCGAGTTTTATTGCTCGTTTTATCACTCCTGTTTTATATACCCAAATTGATATTAAACCTCGTGAAATACGGAGTCGGATAAATGCAAAGTTCAACATTACACCGAGTTAACAAGAAATATTCAAATAAATAGTCATGAATATCTTTGTTATGATGATAACAATATAACACATAAGATTGTGCTTACGGATAATGGGGGTAATTGCAGTTGTCATAATATGGTATTATATCACATATCGTGCGCTCATTTGATTGCTATACTTTGTTTAAGGCGAGTAGCACATGAACAATTTATTTCTGATTATTATACAATATCAAGTTATAGGAGTACATACACTCCATGTTTCCATGCAATACCGGATATAACATGTTGGCAACCACTCAATCCAGCAAGAGGTATCATAGAGCTACTCCCACCAAACCTGATACGTAGGTCTGGACGTCCCCAAAGTCGCCGCTACAAAAATACTATGGATGAAACAGTTGATCGCAGTAATAAAAAATGTGGGATATGCAAAGAAATTGGGCATTATCGAGGAACTTGTCCTACAAATCCAGAAAATATTCGGTAATAATTTATTTTTCTATTTTATTTAATTAATTTTCATTAATTTTTATTAAATTTTTTTTAAAATTTCAGGAGTTCCAGGAAGCAAAACTAGCTGGACGCGATCAAGATTTTATTTTTAATATGTTTCAGGCATTGTAAAATTTCATTCTGTTTCAATTGAGCAAACGTTGCAATTTTATTATGTTTCATGTCCTGCATTGTAATATTTTAAGGAAAAAAAACTGTTTCAATTGCCCAATTTATATTTCAATTATTAGCAGGAATCATACATGGGCCGGCCCAAATATAATGAGAGAGGATTTCTATCCCCTCTCAACAGCCCTCCTCTTATAAAGAGGAGGGATTAAATTCACTTGGGCGGTGTGGGATTAATCACCGTACCGCCCAAGCTATAGGAAGTGTCACCTCAACGCTGAGTTGGATAAAAAGAGATGGTTTTGGGCATTTAGTTTTGAAGGGGATGGTTTTGGTAATAAAAATTGTGTGAGAGATTATTTTGAAAAAATGTCCCACAAATACCATATGGGGCTTTAGATCGCTAAACTACAACGACCATTATCCTGGATGAATAATATTTGCATTGCGCTAGTCAAAGTCTTATAAAACAATGAGATTTCCGACTGAGTATCAAATCTTGTGAAACACATGTGGAGATATAAGGACGTTCTAAAGCTTAGGCTACCTATGCAGTCAATAATTTGTGAGAGCTTTCTTTAAATTCTGCTCCCAAAATATATTGTAACTTAAACTAAACAAGTGTGGATCAACAAGTGTGCATAGAGATTTTTTCCACCAACATAAAAAAAATGACTAAATCATATATAAATGATAAATGGAGTTCATACATAAAAATACATAATCATACTCCTACAATAATTTAAAGTAGGCATACATTCATAAAAGATAATGAAATCTGAGAAAGAGAAAGCATGGGAGAAAGGTTACCACCGCAAGTACAAGAAGAGTCGAGAGTCTTTTCCTTGGGAGTAGAAGGAGATGCTCGAATTGGTCACATGTTGTTGGAAATATTGTCGACAAGATTCCTTATTTGAAGAAGCCCCCATGATGACAATGCCCACATCGTGTATTTGATGCTTGTGCAAATTGTTGATGTGACTGGTATAACAGAAATGTTTTGCTAATGTAGTGTTAAGCTTATGGTCACCCAAATATGATTTTGCCTTTGTAATTGCTCAAGGTGAAAAACTCATGTTGACATATGTCCTAATCCTATATTAGACATTTCATTATCAAAAAAAGTTCAGCGAAGTTAAAAGAATTTGAAGGGAGAAACAAAAATTAGTCAAAGTAAAATGTCGACTGCATCAACTGGAAGGTATCAACTGCATTGAGAGGAAGGCTAAGTAAAATGTCGGCAACATTGACTGGAAGGCTAAGAAAAATGTCGAATGTTTCGACTGAAAGGCTAAGTAAAATATCGACTGAATCAACTGGAAGGCTAAGTGAAATGTCGATTGCATTGTCTATACGCTGAGAAGGAGTTATCTACTACATTGACTGGATGTCAAGAAAATTATCGACTGCATCAAGTTGTTAACTTATGAAGGAGCATATCAGCTATATCAAAGATAATCCAATATAGAAATAATCAATCCCAGAAAATACCTGCTTGAAGCCCACAATCTTATAATAGAGAAAATCACATGGCTGGGACCAAGATCTGGATTGCTTTTCTTGGAACTAAAATGTGTAGGAAATTGAACCCTTCTTGATCGTTGAGCTTTCCCTTAACCTAGAGCCGAAAGGCAACACTTCCTGATGCTGTGATGAAGCCCCGCCTCCTCCTTGATGAAAGAAGAGGTCGAGAGCAGCCCTTGCTCTCGGGATATGAAGGAGAAATATGGACGATGGTGGAATTCCAAGATATGAACTGAAGATCAAGATAGAATTTGTCTCACCGAAAATTGATGGAGATAAACCCGACTTCCACCAAGATTAGAAGAAAACAACACTTTAAATCCTCCCAGATCTGTAGAGGATGGTGAGACCAGCGATTTCAAGAGAGAGAGAATATAGATCGTCGACTCCCTCTTTCCAAAAGCCGAATGGAGAAGAAGCAAATAGTGTCGGCGATTTCACCGAGATGCAGCATGTGGCAGTTTTGGGGAATGGAGAAGAAAACCCTCTATCAGCCCTTGTTCAAAATCATATGAAATGAAAAAAAGATTTTTAGTCTTAATAGGGAGGCCCTAATGAGAGTTACTAAAATATGTCCATTAATCCTCATAACTCCCAAATTAAAATCCAAGTAAAATTAAATTTCAAAAAATTATGTGAAATTTAGTTATCATGTTCATCCATATGTCAAGAGTGAGACTGGGTTCGCGTCATGAATTGTGAAACGGTCTAACCCACCTATCATATGTTTTGATCATTCATTCGACTGAATTAACGCACACTTATAGGAGTCTGAATAGACTCAAAGTTTGCGTATGATTTCTCCAGGACGTCTCAATGACTCAAGTCCATATTAAGGGAATTTTACAACATTCTCTCAATTGGACTTCAATTTATCATAACTTATGGCATTCTGATAAAATTTCCACTAAACTTAAGGGTACCAATTAGTGAATGTGATATCGAGTCTACTCCTACATTAATCTAGTGCAATCAAATCCTTCACTCAGAATCATGGTGGCAACTACAACATTGAGTGACACGGGATATTCCATGGTCACAATAGCTTACAGATCTAGTCGATAGGGACAAAGCGTGGTTATATAAAACATAGAATAACATACTGAAAATGTGGTCAACCAAACTTCTCAAATGAATAGACTAAACCATGTTGTGAGAAGTTCTTAAGTGTTCAAAAGAATAAGTATGACTAACCTTAAGATTTCAAAATTAATGTGTCAAAATACATATTAAAGACTGTAATTCAAATGAAGTGTCATAGGTTTATGCTCCGACTGACACAAGTCATAAGACTTTAAATGAAGTGTTACGTGTCACATAAATTCAATGAATATTGAAACCTAATGATATTCCTGAATGAGTATTCTTCAATTTTAATGAAATAATCAAAGTGCAATATGAATAACAGATATCTAAATTGGAGATTCATGTAACATCTCACTAATCTAGTACATCAAATGACTCTTTAAGCATCATATTAATAACAAATGTTGATTCATCGAGTGCTGGCATTGAGTGTGTTGAGACCACTCGACGCTTTATCGAGTCAAATGTTGATTCGTCGAGAAATATTCCATGTGTTACGGGCCTGCAGATAGTGACGACTTTCTGATATTTATTCCTTTCAGTATAAATAGAAGATATCTTAGGGTTTTACTTGTGAACCAAGTGCGACAGTAACTTAAGAGAAAAAGGCCGATGGAAATCATTTCTGAACATCCCGATCTCATCACCGTTGCTCAACCCGTTTCCGATGCCCATCGTTGTCGCCTCTTCTGGAGCAAATATAGCAGTCTGTGAAGACGTAGAGTGTTTTCCTCCAACCTAGATCTTGTATGACAAGATTCTAAGGGTTCTCCCATTCGTGTGGATCACCTGTAGAGGCATGGACACAATTCTGTGCTCAGAACTCTAGCCGCTAGTGTCTACCGGATTTCTTGTAGCATCTCGGTTGAGTAGTGACTCAATCCCGAAAAGGTAAATTTTTATTTATAACAACTTTAATTCTTGATCAATGTTCATCACAAGATCTATCTCTTTAGGGGTTTTCTTGTTTCCTTATTCCACTACGCACAAGTGTTGTGACGTATAGAAAAACCCAACAGTGATATCAAAGCAGGTTGCACGATGATCATTGTTTTAAAAGTTACAAAATCTATTGCGTGTAGATCTGGAAATTTAGAAGTGTTCTAAATGCCCAAATCTATTCTTAGAACCCCGCCGAGAATGCATGTGATTTCATTGGGATATCTTTATTTCTCCTTAATAGTAACCGTCCCTCTTGTTGGTTTGTGAAACCAAGTGTGTTAGATTTGAATCTCACATAGAGAGATGAGCTTGTCTAATGTGTAAGTGGAGTGAGTGTTGCTCATGTCCAGTGCATGTAAATATGAAGATTTAGAAGGGTTCTAGATGTTCAGATTTAGCTCAGTTCGTCAAGTGTTGATGATTTTTCTTGTGCACATCTGTGATGCATTTGGATTGTGTATGCTGTAAGTTTTATTTTGTGAATGTGCACATTGGTAAATTGTTAATCATGATTAAGTGTTAATTAATTATATTAAAAGTCTCTTATCCAATATTAAGTATTCGGATGCATTCTGATGGATGACACTCTTCCTGCCTCGATCGATGAAGTTTGGGCTTACCAAAGCAAGACACATTAATCTATCATGGTAAGGGTGCGAGCGGATAATTGTGATATCCCACTATCGACATCGGGTCAAACTTAACTGGGTGACCTCAAAAGTTGAGTGCTTAGAGGCATAGGGTTGGCATGCACCATATGATGGATGCGAATAAAGAGTTATTCACCAGCCATATAAGAGTTGCATAATGATGCAATCGGCAAGCATTTCCTACCTAAATAACTATATTATGAGAGAAAAACCAAAGCTGACTCATAATATTGGTGGAATACAGATCTTGTCCACTAAGAGAGTAGCTCGCATAAACTCTCTGAATTGATATTGGGGGTTATCAGTTTGATTAAAATAGTGGGAGTAATTTTAATTAAAGTCCTAATTGAAATAAATAAAAATGTATTTTGAAATGTAGTACTGAGTTTTTTTTGCATAAATCCTGATAGAATTTCCATGGCAAGTGGATCTCACTCCACCCTATCCCTCAGAGCTATCCTTGAGAAGGATAAACTAAGTGGGACAAATTATTTGGACTGGTACAGAAACCTGAGAATTGTTCTCAGGCAAGAGCATAAGCTCTATGTATTTGAAGATGATTCCCCTGAAGAGTCAATCAGGAATTCATCCAGAGCTGATAAAGATGCTTATAAGAAGTGTCAAGACGAATCCTTGGATGTTGAATGTCTCATGCTCGTCACCATGAACTCTGAGCTTCAGAAGCAATATGAGAACATGGGTTGTAAGGAGATTGATGAGCACTTAAGAAAATATTTCAAGTACAAGCTCGACAAGAGAGGTTTGACGTCACCAAGACATTGTTTCAGTGTAAGATGAGAGCTCGAGACCTAGTAGGGAATCACGTACTCAAGATGATTGGGTATATAGAGAATCTTGAAAGACTAGGTTTTCCTCTGGGCTAAGAGTTGGCTACAGACTGATCCTGTAATCATTGTCAGATAGTTATGAGCAGTTTGTCTTAAATTACAACATGAATGAAATTGAAAAGACACTGCCCGAGCTCCTAGGCATGTTAAGAACTGCCAAGATTAATATGAAGAGGGCTAAGCCTGCTAGCCCCATACTGATGGTGCATAAAGACAAGTGCAAGGCTAAGGGTTACAAGAAGAATAAAGTTGGACCTAAGACATCTCTTGAGCCCAAGTATTCAGCGTTGAAGAAGACATGTTTGGCGAAGGAAGGGAAATGCCACCATTATGGCAAGGCTGGTCATTGGAGGAGGAACTGTCCTTCTTATATTGAGGGTCTATAGAAAATGAAGGGAGGTATGACTTCCGCTTCAAGTATTTATGTTATAGAGATAAACCTTTTTTCTCTTTCATTCTAGGTATTGGATACCGGATGTGGTTCTCAGATTTGTATAAATGTGCAGAAATTAGGAAGGAGAAGAATGTTGAGTAAAGGAGACGTGGACATGTGTGTTGGCAATGGAGCAAGAGTTGTTGTTATCGTCATAGGAGTTTATCGTCTTTATTTGCCCAGTGGGCTTGTAATAGAACTAGATAATTGTTATTATATTCCTTCCATAACTAAAAACATTATATCCATATCATGTCTTGACATGAAAAGATTTCTGTTTATAATTAAGAATAATTATTGTTTAATTTTTATGAATGATATTTGTTATGGTATAGCCCAAATGTTTAATGGTCTATATGTTTTGAACTTAGACCATCGGGTCTATTATATAAAAAATACTAAAAGACTAAAAAATTGCTCAAACCCTACGTACCTTTGGCATTATCATTTGGGTCATATAAATGAGAGACGCATATCCAAGCTCCATAAGGATGGACTACTGGACTCATTTGATTATGGATCATTTGAGAGATATGAAACTTGTTTCTTATGTAAGATGACTAAAGTCCCTTTCACTAGCTTCAATGAGAGGGCTGATGATCTTTTGGGTATAATATATAGTGATGTATGCAGACTCATGAGTTCTATGGCTAGATGTAGGTACTTATACTTTGTTACATTTACAAATGATTTCAGTAGATATGAATATATGTATCTTATGAAGTGCAAATCTGAAACCTTTGAGAAATTCAAAGAGTTTAAAAATGAAGTACAGAACCAGCTGGGTAAGAGATTTAAAGCACTCCGAGCTAATCGAGGGGGAGAATATCTAAGTCATGAGTTTCGTGATCATCTGAAATAGTGTGGTATTGTATCGTATCTCACTCCACCCAGAACGTCGCAGCATAATAGTGTGTTTGAGCGGAGGAATCATACTCTGTTAGACATGTGGAGATCGATGATGCGTCATGTAACGCCCCGAAACTCAAAAGAGCGACGGGAGGCGTTCCGGGCCAAATTTGGAATTTGGCAGGAGGTACACGGCCTGGATCACAGGCGTGTCCCAGGGCGTGTCGAGCTGGTTCGACGATTTGGTCGTGTGTTCGACGATTTTGGGTTCGACAATCGTCGAGCAAAGAACACGGCCTGGGACACGGACGTTTCCCAGGGCACATCGGGGTAGTTCAACGATCTAGCATCGATCAGGCAGAAATCTGGGTTCGACGATCGTCGAGCAGCGGTCGACGATCTGGTCACAATGCTGCATTCGACGATCTGGCGCTATTCTATGTTCGACGATCGGACTGGGTTCGACGATCGGGCCAGCTATTCTGTGTTCGACTATTGGGCCAGCTTTCTGGGTTCGACGATCGGGCTGTGGGTTCGATGATCGGGCCGCGCGTTCGACGATTTGGCCAGAGAGTTGTGTTCAACGATCAGGCCAGTGATCTCCGTTCGACGATCAGGAAGCGGTCGACGATCTTGGTTCGACGATCGTCCAGCGCGGGGCAGATTTGGCGTGTCTGACTCGGTCGACGTGGTGTGTTGATGCAGGGGTTTTGGCAGGAGTTGACTAAATGTCCTGACATAATTTCATTGGTCGCGGACGTGTCTTGCTCCGGATTGGTGTACTGTACGGTGTTTAGCCCCATTTGTCCAGGTCAGACCTGGATCGTAGCCGTGCAAATCCCTTTTGTGGGATCCGACGGCTGTGGCCTTTTTCCGATTGGGATATACCCGTGTACAGGGTTTCAAAACCCTTAATTTCTGTCATTGTTCTCTGTCTAAATCCTAGAGAGAGGGGAGATCAAAGGAGGAAGAAGAAACCTAGATACAGTCCTTGGAGGAGTTTCAGAGCTCAAAATCGCGAGCCGACTTCGAATCTACGAAGGCAAGGAGATTGCGGTGCTTTTCATCCGCATACATTTCCATGGCGCCAAGGAAGAACGCTAGGGTAACGATTCTCTACTTGAGCATGCGAAGCTCTACTTCTTTTGTATAGGAAGCCCGCTCTCGCGAGTTTGCGGTGAGTTTGAGGCGTTCCTTCGGGTAGACATGAATAGTCCCCGTTGTTTAGAGTTCGTATTCGAGAACGGACATAGGCATGATGTGTGAAGCCTATCCGGACATGTTGGTATGGATCGTTGATGTTACATTGCATAAATGCCGGAGAAGACTCCGTGCAAATGTTTATTTTTCGGGTTTTCTACATGGTAGATTGCAACAGGGAGACTTGGGGATTAACCCTAAGGTGCACCCGGAAAACTGGGCAGATGCGTGATCTTGCCAACTTTGTGGGCCTGGGAGCCAATTTGAACATAACTGGGTTATGTGTTGTGTGAAAATGATTTGGGACTCAGGAAAGTTTGACCCACGCATATGTTTTAAATTAACGTTGCGGTGTGAGCAACGGGTCAGGCGGAACCGTACCTGCTCTATGTCGTTCGTTTAAAGAGACCTAAAGTTACTTGGCACTTACCGTTGGCATAGATTGAGGGTCTTAGGCAGTGGCCAGAAAGACCAAATGCTCGCGAGAGATTACCGTCCCGGGGACGGTAGTGAGTCGGCGGACTTAGACCGTGATCACCGAGAATGTGCCCTGAGAGCACGGGGCGTGTGGCCGTGCGTGCCAACGCTTGTGATGTAATGTATTTTTATACTGCTTGGTTGTGCTAATAAAGTGCAGGGAAGGAGCATCGCCGCCCCGAGTTGGGGGCGGGATCGTTATAATTTGGTCAGCATTACTGACCGTTGCTTTTGTTTGCCACCGTACGGTGGTTTGTTGCTTGCAGGTGCTGCTGGACCAAGCGGTCAATAGCGGGCTAAAGCCCAAATTGAGAAGCCGGCCCTCGAAGACCTAATTGGAGTGTTTACTTGCTTTCGTTCATGTATGATCGGCCTGCATGTCGTGGTATGGAAAATATGTAATTTGAAGTAAACCATTTGTAAGGCCTTAAGGCCAGTACTTGTGTATGTACTTCATTCCTTCTTGGCTTATTAGTGAACATTCATGCTTGCTGCTGGGTTCTTTTAATTGCAACTTATAAAACTGCTTCCGCTAGAATGCT
The DNA here is from genome assembly GCA_039583875.1 of Platanthera guangdongensis. Classification (NCBI taxonomy): domain Eukaryota; kingdom Viridiplantae; phylum Streptophyta; class Magnoliopsida; order Asparagales; family Orchidaceae; genus Platanthera; species Platanthera guangdongensis. The sequence goes on from CM077164.1 coordinate 145,820,388, forward strand.
CTGTGTAGGACGTTATGATTGGTTGGATGGTTTCCATTGAGTAACCACTCGGTCTGTCTGTGGTATATGGCGTCGGGCCCCGGCCGAACCTACTGCTATATGCTATGCGACGGATAGGGGGTGTTACAATTTGGTATCAGACTACTGGTTTCGGTCAGGCTTAAAATGAATTCGTGGACGAATTCTTTTTAAGGGGTGGTGAGCACATGTGTGTGCGTCATCGTTATAACAGCAAAAGAACCCATGAATGTCCACTTTGGAATGAAAATACACGTGTTTGGGGAACCTGTGTGTTCCTATAATTGTTGTTTGCAATTTTATTTGGTCGCTTAACGGTGTTTTGTACCACTATAGGTGAACAGAGGCGGTGCTGGGCCGCCAGAATGTCCTATTTCTGAGGAGTATAGTGCTCCCGGTGAGGTGTTTGAGACCCCTCCTTCGTATAAAACCGTAAGAAGGATCGTTGAAGCGGTGTTCGCTGTGACGAGTGCACAACATGGAAGAAATGTACAACCCTGTGCCCCTGTTGTGCTTCAACTCCGGGTGGCGTGATGGAGCAGATGACTTTTGGTAGACCATCGGTGCAGCAGCTGAATATGCATTTAGTGCAGGGAGCGCACACAGTTGATGAATATTTGCAAGCATTTCTTAAGATAAGCCGCTACCCATGCTTCGAGTTGGATAATGAGCAAGCTACAGTCGATAGATTTTATTATTACCTGCACGCCGAGTTACGAGTTCTACTGCTGGGACCAAAGTTATTGGGATTCCAAGCCCTGGTGGAATCAACTAGAGCTTTGGAGGCAGACTTGAGGAAGACTCACCTGATGCCAGCGACCATGGTGTCGAACTATGCAAGCCCCATAAGAGTTGCATCTGGCAGAATGCTGGAGAAAGGGGCTACGACATCGACTAGCAAAGCTACTTACACTTGTCATACTTGTGGAAAGAAAGGGCATTTTGCCCGAGAATGTCGGAATGGTGCTTAGAAGGCTAAGGAAGCTATGTCAGGATCAGTTGAGGACTTTAGTGCAAAGGAAATGGCATTCAAAATGCCGAACACCTCAAAGTCTGGATATCGTAGGTGGTATAAGAAGGCTAGGACTTTGGGTCTAGTCCCTCCTTTCGATGCTTCGGGGGCATCTACAGGCCAAACTCTGGGCGCATGTTACAACTGTGGGGAATCGGGGCATTATGCCCGTGGGTTCCTAAAGTCCGAGAGAAAGCACACCGTCATGAGGACAGGTATGTTTTAAAGTTATAGCAGTTCAACCTTAAATACTTGTCGCCCTTGTGCATGTTAGCTTAGAACTGTGTGTGCTAAGCTTTGTTCTGATTTTCGTTTATCCGGCGAGAGCACCATTCGTGTAAACGAAGCTTCACATTCCTTTATTTAGGAATTATATTACGCGTCGGAGTACCTCCTTCGATGGTAAGAGACAAATTGGATGCGCTATGGTCCAATGGTGCTCAATGCGCGCGGGTAGAATCTGTTGCGCTTAGGTGTGGTCAGGAAGTCAAGCTGAGAGCAGGTCGTGAGACGACTTTCACGGGTTTGAAGGGGTCGAGCAAGACGTTGATGTCTGCTCTTCTGGTGGTGAAGGCGGTTCGTGTCAGTGCAGAACTGTTCTTTACACTAGTGGAGGTTGCAAAGCCTAAGCCCGCATTGGACTATATTTCAGTGGTATTGGAGTACCCTGATGTGTTCCCTAGCGATCTTCCTGGAGCCCCGCCGCAGTGGGAGATAGATTTTACGATAGAGCTCGTACCAGGTGCAAAGCTTGTATCACACTCTCCATATCGGCTAGCGCCTTAGGAAATGGCGGAGCTGAAGGTGCAACTTCAAGATTTGTTGGAGCAAGGGTATGTGCGTCCAAGTTCAAGAAGGACGGAAGATTGAGGCTATGTATTGATTATCGGGAGCTCAACAAGTTGACGGAGAAGAACAAGTACCCGATCCCCCGGATCGATGATCTCTTTGATCAGTTGGTCGGGTCGATGGTGTACTCAAATTTGGATCTCAAGTTCGGGTACTATCAGCTACGAATAAGGGAGAGTGATATCCCGAAGACAGCGTTCAGTACGAGATACGGGCATTACGAGTTTACGGTCATGCCGTTTGGGCTGACTAATGCGTCGTCAGTGTTCATGGATTTGATGAACAGGACCTTCAGGGAGTACTTGGACCATTTTGTGATCGTCTTCATCGACGATATTTTGGTGTACTCGCAGAGTGAGGAAGATCACTTCAGGCATCTTCATCTGGTTTTGGAGACGCTAAGGAGGAATCAATTGTACGCCAAGTTCTCGAAGTGTGAGTTTTGGTTGTCCTCAATGGCGTTCCTCGGTCATATAGTGAGTGGGGAAGGTATTGTAGTGGATCCGGCGAAGATTGTTGCGATACTGGAGTGGCCTGAGCTTTCTGGGGCTTGCCGGCTATTATAGGCGCTTCGTAGAGAACTTCTCGCAGATAATGTTACCTCTCACTACTTTGACGAGGAAGGAGCAGAAGTTCGTTTGGACGCCGGAGTGCGCGCGAGCTTTTGAGAAGTTGAAATGTCGTTGACCACGGATCCTATGCTGAGTTCGTCGAGTGGGACCGAAGGTTATGAGTTGTATAGCGATGCTTCGGGCAGCGGTTTGGGTTGCGTGCTACTACAACACGGAAGTGTGATAGCTTATGGCTCGAGACAGCTGAAAGTGCACGAGAGGAACTATCCGGTCCATGACTTGGAGTTAGCGGCCGTGATTTTTGCCTTGAAGCTGTGGAGGCATTATTTGTACGGTGTGAAGATTGATATCTACACCGATCACAAGAGCCTGAAGTATTTGATTGATCAGAAAGATCTGAATATGCGGCAGCGTAGATGGATGAAGTTCCTGGGGGACTATACATTCAAGATCCACTACGTACCTGGTAAAGGTAATACGGTTGCAGACGCGTTGAGTCGCCAGGCCCCAGCTCAAGCCAATTGGCTGTCGATCCATGACAAGCGGTTGGTTCGGGAGTTGGAGGCGTTGGAGATTTCTTACGTGGATAAGTAGTCTAGTGCTGAAGCGTTATTGAATTGGACCGAAGTTCAATATGACCTGGCTGATCGGATTCGGCAGGCTTTAGATATGGATGTCCATATGAAGCAGTTCATGGTAGAGGCTCTAGATGGGTCAAATTCCCAATTAGTTGTGGAGGACGGATTACTTTGGAAAGACGGTCAATTGTGCGTCCCAAGTGTGGGCAATTTGCGTGTGGAATTATTGTACGAGGCCCGTCATACCAAGTACTCGATTCACCAGGGGAGCACGAAGATGTACCGTGATGTCAAGAAACTATTTTGTTGGCCAGGTTTGAAGAAGGATGTGACACTTTACGTGGCGAAGTGCCAAACTTGCTCCTTGGTGAAGGCGGAATGCCAAAAGCCGGGAGGATTTCTGAAGTCCTTGCCTATTCCGGAGTGTAAATTCGACGACATCAGTATGGACTTTGTGCACGGTTTGCCAAGGTCGCAAAAGGGGAACGACGCCATCTGGGTGGTCGTAGATCGGCTAATGAAGGTGTCGCATTTCATTCCGCATAAGAAGGATGATCCGGTGGAGAAGTTGGCAAAGTTCTATGTGGATGATATAGTACGGCTTCGCGGTGTGCCCCGCAGCATTGTGAGTGACCGATTGGAGGCTAGTGCAGCAAATGTTGGGAACAAAGTTAAAATTCAGCACAACCTTTCATCTGCAAACAGATGGGCAGACCGAGAGGGTCAATAGGACTATGGAAGACATGCTCTGCATGTGTGTCTTGGACTTTGGAAAGCAATGGGAAGACCATCTCTATTTGGTGGAATTTGCGTACAACAATAGCTACCAGGCGAGTATTCAAATGGCGCCCTTCGAGGCCTTATATGGTAGAAGATGTCGCATGCTGTTGTCCTGGTTGGAAACGGGTGAGTCAAAGTTGTACAAGCGTCAAGAGGTGGAGGATGCTACTTCATTGGTGCGAACCATTCAGGAGAGGTTGTAAATCGCTCAGGACCGTCAGGCGAAGTACTATAATGCCAAGCACAGGAACGTGGAGTTCGCTGTGGGCGACTGGGTGTACTTAAAGATCAAGTCGTTCAAGGGTGTCTCGCGGGTGCGGCGATTGAAAAAGCTAAGCCCGAGGTACCTTGGGCCGTTTGAGGTTCTGGAGCGGGTTGGTGAAACAGCCTATCAGTTGAAGCTATTGGTGGAGCTTAGTGGTCTACATGATGTATTTCATATATCGGTGCTACGGAAGGCGGTGCAAGAGCCTACTCAAGTGATCGCGGTCGATCAAGTGCCGATTGATAGTGGGTTGACGACAAAGGTCAAGCACGTGCGTATTGAAGACTCGGAGGTCAAGCTGCTACGCAATAAAGAGATCAGGATGGTCAAGGTCGGTTGGGACAATTGCGGTCGAGAGGATCTCTCTTAGGAACGAGAGCAGACTATGCTTGACGAGTATCCGGAGTTGTTCCACTCAGGTACAATTTTAGTTTTGTGCTTAACTTTCCTTTATGAAATTTCGTGGACGAAATTCTTTTAAGAGGGAGAGAGCTGTAACGCCCCAAAACTCAAAAGAGCGACGGGAGGCGTTCCAGGCCAAATTTGGAATTTGGCAGGAGGTACACGGCCTGGGTCACGGGCGTGTCCCAGGGCGTGTCGAGCTAGTTCGACGATTTGGTCGTGTGTTCGACGATTTTGGGTTCGACGATCGTCGAGCAAAGAACACGGCCTGGGACACAGGCGTATCCCAGGGCGTGTCGGGGTCGTTCAACGATCTAGCATCAATCAGGCAGAAATCTGGGTTCGACGATCGTCGAGCAGCGGTCGACGATATGGTCACAATGCTGCGTTCGACGATCTAGCGCTATTCTGTGTTCGACGATCGGGCTGGTTTCGACGATCGGGCCAGCTATTCTATGTTCGACGATTGGGCCAGCTTTCTGGGTTCGACGATCGGGTCGTGTGTTCGACGATCGGGCCACGCATTCGACGATTTGGCTAGAGAGTTGCGTTCGATGATCGGGCCAGTGATCTCTGTTCGACGATCAGGAAGCGGTCGACGATCTTGGTTCGACGATCGTCGAGCGCGGGGCAGATTTGGCGTGTCTGACTCGGTCGATGCAGTATGTTGACGCAGGGGTTTTGGCGGGAGTTGACTAAATGTCCTGACACAATTTCATTGGTCGCGGACGTGTCTTGCTCCGGATTGGTGTACTGTGCGGTGCTTAGCCCCATTTATCCAGGTCAGACCTGGATCGTAGCCGTGCATATCCCTTTTGTGGGATCTGACGGCTGTGGCCTTTTCCCGATTGGGATATACCCGTGTACAGAGTTTCAAAACCCTTAATTCATGTCATTGTTCTCTGTCTAAATCCTAGAGAGGGGAGAGCAAAGGAGGAAGAAGAAACCTAGATCCAGTCCTTGGAGGAGTTTCAGAGCTCCAAATCGCGAGCCGACTTCGGATCTACGAAGGCAAGGAGATTGCGGTGCTTTTCATCCGCGTACATTTCCATGGCGCCAAGGAAGAACGCTAGGGTAATGATTCTCTACTTGAGCATGTGAAGATCTACTTCTTTTGCATAGGAAGTCCGCTCTCGCGAGTTTGTGGTGAGTTTGAGGCGTTCTTTCGGGTAGACATGAATAGTCCTCGTTGTTTAGAGTCCGTATTCGAGAACGGACATAGGCATGATGTGTGAATCCTATTCGGACATGTTGGTCTGGATCGGTGATGTTGCATTACATAAATGCCGGAGAAGACTCCGTGCGAATGTTTGTTTTTCGAGTTTTCTACATGGTAGATTGCAACAAGGAGCCTTGGGCATTAATCCTAAGGTGCACCCGGAAAACTGGGCGGATGCGTGATCTTGCCAATTTTGTGGGCATGGGATCCCATTTGAACATAACTGGGTTATGTGTTGTGTGAAAACGATTTGGGACTCGGGAAAGTTTGACCCGCGCATATGTTTTAAATTAACGTTGCGGTGTGAGCAACGGGTCAGGCGGAACCGTACCCGCTCTATGTCGTTCGGTTAAAGAGACCTAAAGTTACTTGGCACTTACCGTTGGCATAGATTGAGGGTCTTAGGCAGTGGCCAGAAAGACCAAATTCTCATGAGAGATTGCCGTCCCGGGGACGGTGGTGAGTCGGCGGACTTAGATCGTGATCACCAAGAATGTGCCCTGAGAGCACGGGGTGTGTGGCCGTGCGTGCCAACGCTTGTGATGCAATGTATTTTTATACTGCTTGGTTGTGCTAATAAAGTGCAGGGAAGGAGCATCGCCGCCCCGAGTTGGGGGCGGGATCGTTATAATTTGGTCAGCATTGCTGACCATTGCTTTTGTTTGCCACCGTGCGGTGGTTTGTTGCTTGCAGGTGCTGCTGGACCAAGCGGTCAATAGCGGGCTAAAGCCCAAATTGCGAAGCCGGCCCTCGAAGGCCTAATTGGAGTGTTTACTTACTTTCGTTCATGTATGACCGGCCTGCGTGCCGTGGTATGGAAAACAAGTAATTTGAAGTAAACCATTTGTAAGGCCTTAAGGCCAGTACTTACGTATGTACTTCATTCTTTCTTGGCTTATTAGTGGACATTCATGCTTGTTGCTGGGCTCTTTTAATTGCAACTTATAAAACTGCTTCCACTAGAATGCTCTGTGTAGGACGTTATGATTGGTTGGATGGTTTCCATTGAGTAACCACCCGGTCTGTCTGTGGTATATGGTGTCAGGCCCCGGCCGGACCTACTGTTATATGCTATGCAACGGATAGGGGGTGTTACACGTCATGCAAATATGTCTGCTTTCCTTTGGGGTTTTGCTATAGAGACTGTTGCTTTTACACTAAATCGTGCTCCAACGAAAACGGTTTTAAAGACACCATGTGAGATGTGTACTGGGAAGCGTCCTAATATATCTTTAATTAAGATTTAGAGCTGTAAGGCATACGTGAGATGTCAAATGTCTGACAAGCTGAAACCCAAGTCGGATAAATGTTATCTTATGGGGTATCCTAAGGAAACTAAATGATACTATTTATACCCGTCGTCTGAGGGCAAAGTGTTTTTCATGAGAACTAGTGTCTTTCTTGAGAAAGAGTTTCTAAGTAGAAAGACTACAATGGTAGAACTTGAAGAAGTTCAAGAACCTCAAACAGTGAATGAACCAGAATTGAAACTTGAGCAAGGAATACAAGATGTTGTAGCTAGAGAACCTGCCCAATAAACACAAGTTTCGCATAGATCTGGTAGACCAAAGTTTGAGCTTGAGAGATATGGATTTCTCGTGTCTCAAATATATAATGTGTTGCTTAGATCATGATGATGAGCATGCAACCTACCAAGAGGCTATGAGTGGACCGGACTCCGAGAAGTGGCTTGAGGCCATAAAATTTGAAATGGACTCCATGTATACAAACCAAGTTTGGACCTTGGTGGAACGACCTGAAGGGGTACGACCCATAGGGTACAAGTGGGTCTTCAAGAAGAAGACCGATATGGATGGAAATGTACAAATATTGAAAGGCTGATCAGTGGCTAAAAATTTCAAGCAAATTCATAATATTAATTATGATGAGACCTTTTCCCCTATTTTTATGGTTAAGTCCATTAGAATTCTACTTGCTATTGTTATGTATTATGACTACGAGATCTGACAGATGGATGTCAAAATAACTTTCATAAATGGAAACCTCCTTGAGGAAAGTGTATATGACACAACCTGAGGGTTTTGTATCTCTAGGTGAAGCCACTAAAATATGCAAATTGCAAAGATCTATTTATGGGTTAAAACATGCTTCTTGAAGTTGGAAAATTCATTTTGATGGAAAGATCAAAGAGTTTAGTTTTATCAAGAATGAGGATGAACCGTGTGTTTTCAAGAGGATTAGTGGGAGTATTGTTGTCTTCCTGATATTATATGTAGATGACATACTGCCTGATCGGGAATGACAAAACGACCCAACAAGTTGTTAAAAACAACCTAGGGAACTACTTTTCTATTAAAGACTTGGGTGAAGCGACTTATATACTTGATATTAAGATCTATAGAGGTAAATCAAAGAAGTTGTTGGGTTTGACCCAAAGTAGGTATATTGAGAAGGTGTTGAAACGGTTCATCATGCTTGAGTCCAAGAAAGGATTCTTACCCATATCTCATAGCATAAGTCTCTCAAAGGACCAGTGTCCTAAATCTTATGAAGATAAGTATCGCATGAAGTTGATTCTATATGCTTCGGCAATTGGATCAATTATGTATGCAATGATATATACTTGACCCAATGTATCTTATGCCTTGAGCAAGACTAGCAGGTATCAGTCTGATCCCGGTGATAGCCACTGGTTAGCCGTCAAGAATATCCTAAAGTATTTGAGAAGGACTAAGGATACATTCTTGGTATTTGGCGGAGAGGAAGAGCTCGTTGTAAAGGGTTACACGGATACTAGCTTCCAAACTGATAGAGATGACTCAAAGTCTCAGTCAGGGTTTATATTTTGACTTAATGGAGGAGCTGTTAGCTTGAAGAGTTTCAAGCAGGAGATAGTTGTTGATTCTATAACTGAGGCCGAGTATATCATTACTGCAAATGCGACGAAGGAGGCTGTATGGATTAGGAAATTCATCAGCGAGTTAGATGTAGTTCCTAGCATTATTGGTCACATAGTTCTTTATTGTGACAACAATAGTGCAATTGTACTTGCTTCAGAACCTAGATCTCATCAGCACTCCAAGTGCATACTTCGACGGTTCCATCTTATTCATGAGATTATCGATCGAGAAGATACAAAAGTTTGTAGAGTGCCAACTGAAGAAAATATTGTGGATTCACTGACAAAGCCTCTCTCCCAGAGAAAGTATGATGGTCATGTTAGATCAATGAGTATTAGATACCAGAATGATCAACTATAGTAGGAGTCTTGTGAGTTGTATGTTTGTCGGTTATAATAATTCATTTGATGAATAAAGTACTATACATTTCATTTTATATTTATGAAAAGTTCTTTTATTGTGTAAATTTATTTCTATTATGATATATTAATTTAACGTAATAAATGCCTTTATAATATATGCTTCCATAGGAGTCAAGTGGTGACTTGAATGTGAGAGCCTATATTCTTAGAAGCTTCATTCATAAATGGTCCATGGTCAGTGTATTATCTTAGAAGCTAAGGGCGATGATGATACATTAAGACTAGCATGTGCAATGACTGATGATCGGTTCTCACAGGTCATGATATTGTGATATCAAGTCATCACACGAGTACTTGTCAGTGAATAAGTTGTATTGTACATACCCACCATGAGAATACTTTGTGGATTGTTATATGAATGTGTCACAAGTATGACTTGCGTGACAATGGTGTTTGTGGTCCTTCGACATGAAATCACAACATTCATCAAGTGAGGAAGAACGTGCTTTGATGCTATCAAAATTCTAGTCTTGAGAAAGTTGGATAATTAAGGTGGTTATTGGATACGTTATGAATCATTTGGGTGTTTGTGTGTGCATAGAAATGAGATTTGTCCTCCTATATGACAGGAGTTGCATTTATGGGCCCCTTGATGGAATAGGACTGAGAAATGCATGGTCATGCGTAGTTGAGTCAATATATGATATTGGACTCACCAATTTCTGTAAGTTCATTCTAGATAAGGAAACTGGGATTGAATAATTATGAGGGTGACACGGTCTATACCTCTAGTTTTATCTGGATGTAAGGGACGAATGGAAATGATAACACTGATACATTGGTCACAATAGCTCTTGAGTTTTAAACTCTAATTATTTGGGGAGCAATGATGCATTGTTATATGCCGCTCATTATTTATAAAACTTTGGTATGATACTTTAAGGATCAAGTGGGAGACTGTTTGTGTTACCATTGTGATCTGAAAGTGATCAAGCATGTAGTCTCACTGTCAACGCAATATGAGCCTACAGGGTCGCACATAAGAGCGTTTGGAGAAATTGGAGGAATGGATTATGTTGGTCTTACTCATATGTGATGAGTGAAGGACTAAGCACTGCGAGTCATTAAGTGCGTCGAGACCACACTGCCAGGCATTGAGTGTGTTGAGTCCAATCAACCAGGCGTTGAGTGCGTCGAGACCACTCGATGCTTCGTCGAGTCAAGTGTTGATTTGTCGAGTGCTGCCATTGAGTGTGTTGAGACCACTCGAAGCTTCGTCGAGTCAAGTGTTGATTCGTTGAGTGCTGGTGTTAAGTACGTTGAGACCACTCGACGCTTCGTCACGTCAAGTGTTGATTCATCGAGTGCTGGTGTTGAGTGCGTTGAGACCACTCAATGCTTCATCGAGTCAAGTGTTGATTCATCGAGTGCTAGTGTTGAGTGTGTTGAGACCACTCAACGCTTCGTCGAGTCAAGTGTTGATTCATCGAGAAAAATTCCATGTGTTATGGGTCTGCCGATAGCGACGACTTTCTATTGTTTATTTCTTTGGGTATAAATAGAAGATGTCTTGGGGTTTCACTTGTGAGCCGAGTGTGGCAGTAACCCGAGAGGAAAAGGCTGAGGAAAATTATTTCCGAAAATCCCGATCCCGTCGCCGTCGCTCAGCCCGTTTCTGGCGCCCGTCGCTGTCACCTCTTCTGGAGCAGATCTAGACGTCTGTGAAGATGCATAGTGCTTTCCTCCAACCTAGATCTTGTGTGACAGGACTCTAAGGGTTCTCCCGTTCGTGTGGATCACCTGTAGAGACATGGACACAATTATGTTCTCGAAACTCCAACCGTTAGTGTCCGCCGGATTTACTAGAGCATCCCAGTTAAGTAGTTTCTCAATCCCGAAAAGATAAATTTTATTTATAGCAACTTTACTTCTTGATCAATGTTCATCACAAGGTTTATTTCTTTTGGGATTTTCTTGTTTCCTTTTTTCGCTGCACACAAGTGTTGTGACATATAGAAAACCCAACTCTAACATGTCATTTGTCCCTAAATGCTCCACTAAAAAGTCACCCTTCTTAACCAATTCTTTAACAGTCAAGAATTTAATTTCTATATGTTTAAACTCTGTGATACTTTTATTGTTCATCGAGAACATAACTGCAGAAAATTTATCACAGTACAACAAGATTTGTTCAACTATAGAATCGATGACCTTCAGCTCCATAATGAAATTCTTAAGTCACACTATGTGAGTGGAAGCTCCAAAAAGAGATACGAACTATGCATGTATTGTGGATGAAGTGATGAGTGTCTGTTTGAAATTATTCCACGAGATATTCCAACCAGTAAACTTAAAGATATATCCTAAAGTAGACTTTCTACCATCCTCACACCCGATAAAATCACAATCTATATACCCCACTAACTCAAGGTTTTGAACTATATGGTAGACCAACTTAACATCCTCAGTTCCCTTCAAATACCTTAAGACTTTCTTGGCAACTACCCAATGAGCAAATCCTGGGTTCGACTAATATCTACCAAAAGTCCTACTGTGAAGGAAATGTTCGGTCTGGTCCAGACTTGGGCATACATTAAGTTGTCTGCCGCATTAGTATAAGGTATATCCTTTATGCACTCTCTCTTTATATTGTTTATGGGGCATTATGCTAAGCTAATCTTATCACCCTTAAGCATAGGTGAAAGTATCCAGCATCTACCTAAATCACTTAGAGGGGGTGAATAGGTGAGTTCTGAGTCTTTTCGCGGAATTAAAATAATTGAAAAATTAAGCACTCAGAACACATAGATTTATAGTGGTTCCCCGAGTTGGGTACGTCCACTGTCCTGCCTCGCATATCTACCACAAAGGGCTAGATTCGGCTACTTCACCATTATCTCAGATTACAACAAATATAACGCCCCGTAGCCTCAACGCCTGCAACTCGGAGACAACACTCCTACCACTCGAAGAACAAACTCTCCTACGACTCGATCCAAACCCGAATCTACAACTCGATTCAAACACGAATCTACAACTCGGAGGAAAAGCATCCTACCAAAGTAAAAAGGGTTTACACAATAAGGATTACAAATAATCTTATTTAGATCTAAATTCTTCAATCTGTTATTCTTCAAAAAGGTTGATCTTGAATGCCTTGGAGAACACGAAAAATCTGAATGCTTTGAAGACTTTGATCTGGAATCCTGGATCGGCTAGATTTGAGAGAATCAGAACATTTAGAGAACTATGATCTAGTCGATTAGGTTGAGGAATATCGAGTCATGCAGCACAGTCGTCGGCCTAGTAGATTTGCTAAATACGGACGGGGGCTGACGGGATGAGAAGTTTTCTCAATTTGATTTTAGCATGAGTAGGGTTGATGGAAAATCCACCTTAAATATATATACGGATCTCCTCCTTTACGGCTAGAAATGTCTTTCCATATCGAGAGATCGGGAGAGGGAGAGGAAATCGACTCGGTTTGTGAGGGGAGGGGGGACTTTCGATTTTATAGAAAACCCTAGCCAAACTGCTATCCGCAGACCACCCCTAAAAGCACATCAAAACTCACAAACCGCACACCAGCGTCCACTATCCGCACACTGATTTCGTAGACTTTAGGGATCATAACCACTACCCACATACTACGACCTCTAAACGCACTCCAAAATAACTTCGATTAAATCTGGGGCGTTACAAGTTCCATCACCAAAGTAAACAATTGATTTTTGTGATTCATCCAATGTCATGAAATCCTTTTTGCTATCTGTCATACGACTTGAGCAAACACTATCAACAAACCACACATGATTATTTTTTAGATCATGGGCACTAAATTGACAACTATAAAATAAAGTGTCTTTATTTTTCTCTTCAGCTAAAGTTTTTTGTTTTCTGTTGAAACCAGCAGTCTTGATCCATATGTGTGGGGGTTTTTTTGCATCTTTTATATCTATAATAACAATTTGCAGCTTTATGATTGGTTTAGGGTTTTATCTATAATAACAATTTGCAGCTTTATGGTTGGTGCATTAACACAAAATATAGGTAGGATGAGTGGATATTTTTCTTTTTTGCTTTGGGTTGATATTTAAATGGCTTCTCATGTATTGTCTTCCTTAAACTCTTCTCTTCCTTTTTGGTTTTGTGAAGTTGCATTTTAGCATGGAATGCATGTTCCAAGGGAATTGGAATTACACCACAAGATTTTATAAAGTCATCATGTGATCATAAAGAATCCCTTTAGCTTTATTATTGCCAAAGTTTCTAGGTCTTTAGATTCTTCTATGGCAACAATGACATGATCAAAAGTATTGGAAAAATCTTTTACGTTTGCACGGAATTAAACTCTAGGAATTGAAATTGAAGGTCTAATTCTAATTTCGTCGTTCGTTTGCACGTTACACGATGAAATTTAAATTTTAATGAATTTCGTGGAATTCATTTAGAACCAATGACAATTCTTTCCAATCTATATAAGAATTGGAGAATTCCAATCAAGACACATTTTAAAGCTAAGCTCGCGATTTTCGCCAGGGAGCGTGTGTTGTGGCACGGGCACACGTTTTTCACCCGTGAGCGCGTTTTCGCTGAGACGTGCATTTTTCGTCAGGGCAACGTATTTCGCATAAGCACGCGTTTTTTTCACCCGGGAGAGATTTTTTCGCCCCGGGGCGATTTTTTCGCCCGGGCATGAATTTTTCTGCCTGAGCCCGAGTTTTCGCACGGGTGCGGTTTTTTCGCCCGGGCGCGATTTTTTTCGCCCGGGCGCGATTTTTTCGCCCGGGCGCGATTTTTTCCACATGGGCGTGATTTTTTGCTCGGGCACGAATTTTTCGCCCGACCGCGCTTTTTTCACCTGAACGCATATTTTTCGCCGATGCGCGTATTTTTCGTTGAGGCGGCATATTTCGCATTGGTGCGCGTTTTTCGCTCGGGCGCGAATTTTTTGCCCCGTGCTAATTTTTTCCCCCGACCGTGATATTTTCTCCCGGGCGCGATTTTTTTACCCATGCACGAATTTTTTTGCTTAGACGCGATTTTTTCGCCCGACTGCGATTTTTTTTCCCGGCCACGATTTTTTCTCTCGACCACGAGTTTTTTTCCTGGTCATACTTTTCGCCCGACCATGACTTTTTTCTCCCGGGCTCGAATATTTCGCCGGCCTCAATTTTTTCGCCAGACCGCGAATTTTTCGCCCGAGTGCGATTTTTTCGCCTGGGAGCGATTTTTGCGCCCCGACGCGATTTTTTCGTCATACCGTAAAATTTTTCGCCCGACAGCGTTTTTTCGCATCGGCACGATTTTTCTGCCCAGGGGGATTTTTTCGCCTGAGCGCGAAATTTCGCTCGGGCGCATTTTTTTGCCCACACGCGATTTTTTCGCCCGAGCACGATTTTTTCGCTTGGGCACGATTTTTTTGCCCGGTGGCGATTTTTCCCTGGGCGCGATTTTTTCCGACGGGCGCATTTTTTTCTCCGTCGAAATATCACGTCCAGGCGTCAAAAACGGGTTCAAGTGACAAAATCGCGCATTGGCGAAAAAATGCAACTGGACGAAAAAATGGCGGCCACATGAAAAAATCTCGTCCGGGAGAAGAAGTCGCTCCTAAACCAACAAAACTTGTCCATAACGCACATTTGCTTATATTATTTGTTTTGTAATATTTTCAATTCTTATATTAAATTTTATTTAACAAACGAAGAAAAGAATTGATCAATAACTCGATATTCAACAATATTTTTTATTAGACGAACGTTGGAATTGAAATTAGTCATCAATATTTAATTTCACAATATTTACCAATATTCAATTCCAATATTGAATTCCAATTCCGTGCAAACAAACGGAGTAGGAGTTTTTGGTGATAATGTGCTGATCATCTATAGTTTTTGCCAAATTTCTAATTTGGTTAACAATATGAGTCAGTCGTGCATGAAAATCTACAATACTCTCATCATCATTCATTTCGAGGGTATCAAACTGCCTCCATAGAATTTGGATTTTAATTGAAATTACCTTTTTCCACCTTTGAACTCCAACTCTAAAATATCTCATGCTTCTTTAGCTGTTTTGGCTCCCATGACAAGTGGAAATATGAAGTTGGTGACAACTTGCTGTAATAGAAGTAGTGCTTATGCATTCTTCATTCTTTGCTCTTTTGTGGGCCAAAGTATTTTTCCTTATTTGCCTGGGTTTGGATATTGTAATCCAAATTCAACTATTTTAATAGATCTTGAGATTCAAATACCCTTTTCATCTTATACTACAATATTCATGCACCTCTCCATCAAAGATTGGAACAGATGCATGAGAATATGTGGTAGATGATGAGGCCATAAAAACACCGAGAGATTATATAGCGAGTTTGAATAGATACAACCAAGAGATACTACTATTGGAAAAAATCAAGCTCAAAATATAGCTTATAAGTGTTGGAAAATAGGATCTACCTTAGCTTTTTATTGATTTGAAAGAGGAATAAATAAATGCTGATACAAATTCCTTTATATAAAGCAGGAGTTACAAAATAAAAAACTATTTTATTTAAGGATTACATCATCCCTAATTTTAGGTTTTGTCTTCTTCAGGTTGGCTGCCGTGTGATAAGCCCTCCTACTCCTTTCAACATTGCGGCTCTTTCTTTGAATATTGCGGCTGATCGTGATTATTCACAATATATGTTTGAGACGACACCGATAGTGGGGTTTGCTATATGGATCCTTTATCGTCATTGTGCCCTATCTTCTGTCATACTCTCACTATTGCCTAAGTACATCATGTTTTTCCTTATAGTTTCATTCCAAGTCTTTATTGGTCTACCCTTCCCTTGTTTAACATGCCCAGTGACTAGACTCTCACAATGCCTAACATGTGCCTCTAATGATCTCCTTTGTGCATGTCCAAACCATCTTAGACGACGTCATAATCCATGATGGCGTAAAATGCTATCCACCCCGAAAACGCTTGAGCGGCGCCGCGTAGAATCCAGAACCAAAACATGGCAAGATACACACCTAGAACCATCGTCATGGCATTTAGGCTGCGTTTGACGTGGCTTATCGCAACTTATTTGCTCCGGTGAGGTTGGACAAAAACGTCATTAGCATAGAATATATATTTGGTACTACAAATATTACTACCATTACTAAAAAAAACTAGTTTGGGGCATAAGATTTCGTATGACAATGACATTTTTGTCCAACCTCACCGTAGCAAATAAGTCGTGATAAGCCGCGTCAAACACAGCCTCGTCATTGGGGAGGAATGAACGGTTGCTTTTAGCATACGAGTAGTGGAGTCGACTGGATGAAGGTCCTATTTATTGGCAAATTTAATAGGAAATTATTAATCGCACCTGAAAAACGGCAATCCACACAACATAAGTTCTTAAAAAAATTTCTACGAGCAAACCCTATGCCGCACTCTAACAGCCCTCGCTCTCACACTTGTCGAAAAGCTTCTACTTTCGCCCAATTTTTTGTTCATATTTTTGAATCAATATATAAATTTTTTTTTAATTTTTTTCATTGTTTTCAAAATATTTACCCCTCTAATTTGATAACTTCTACGGACTATATATTAATTATCCTCTATTTTTTACTGTTAGTAAATGGTCTATGTCTATTTTTGTTCTTCAATATTAATGATTTGTCAAGTGATTTCACGTAATTTCAGCTAATTTGATGAACTTCAATTTTCAGTTGTATTTGTTAAAACTTGGAAAGGATTTGTAATAGGATTAGTCATTTGGATTTGCATAGGATTTGTCATATAGGGGTGCAATTTGAGTCGGTTCAGATCGGTTCCACTCAGAACTAAGAAACGATTCATTTAGATTTGGTTCTTGCTTTTGAGAACTGGAACCCACTAATGTACTCAAGGTATAGAACCAGATTTGAACCGAAAAACTCGATTTGATTCCGGTTCGGTTCTCGATTTCACTCGTGTCATAATATTTTTTCATATAAACTTATGCATTAGTAAACATTTTTAGTATTATATTCATTTAAAAGAAATACTAAACACAAAATATATTTTTAAAGAAAATAATATGATCAAATAAATGTATGTTTAGAAGAGCTAAAAAAATTTGGACATAATATTCTTTAATTTTTGCTAACATACCATTAGAAAAGCAAAAAAAAATAAACACATACAATGTCGTTAACTATTTTTTGAATATTACATTATTAGACTTATATTGAGAAGACCGTGAATTTGTAAGAAAGGTAAAGCTTTTAGGTTTAACCTAGCCTACACTATTTTAGAAGACTCATATTGAGTGAAATAAAGATCGGACGACTCATATATTTTTGTTCCTTAAATTCAATAACTCAGTTGTCTGGTAGGTTTTGCGTACCCGAGTGTAAGAACCGAGAACCAAACGAGCAATCAGTTCTAAAAATTTTGAATCCAGAACCAAATCGAGACACATGATAACCTACCCTAACCGCTCGATTCGATTCAGTTCCGGTCCGGTTCTCGTTTTGATCGGTTCCGATTCTCGATTCTTCAATTATTTTTGCACACCCCTATCATCATATGCATGTTTCTGTTTTTTTATTCACATTGATTTGTTGTTAACAATATTTATTTGTGATTAATATTTTTGTTTGCACTTAGTCTTTTTCGAAATGCATGATTTGCGGTTAGTAATGGTTAGCGGATAGCTATTTTTGGTGTGCGGTTAACAATTCTCATTAAATAAGCTGGAAAAGGACAAATGGGTTTCTTCGGCGAGTTCTTTTGGTACCTTAGGCTCCGTTTTGGCACGGTGATTACAGTCTTGAATATGGGGCTTAAATTATCATTCGTTAATGCTCACCTAAGAAACTTCATCCACTTTTTATTTTCATACGGATGATGTTTGTTAGGTGATCCTTAACAAATAACAATTTAACCAATTCGTTTACAGCCGCCACCACCGTGCAAAAGGGAACCTTAGCGAATTGGTACACTAGGTTTTTCCCACACATGTAAAAAATGCTTCTCCAAGTCATCTTTTGTACTTTGTTTATATATTTGAAGAATGGGTTAAGTTCATAAAATACAGTGTTGCTTTATCAGGGCAAGTACGCAGCATCCGTTGAAGGAATAAACACTAATAATACGAGCGAAATGTAAGGCTTGGATTCACTTTCGTACATGTCTCTCCCTCCATTTATCCCTTAAAAAGGTTAAGGGCGAGGTTAATGCAAATGAAGTCATGTTATTAAATCTTCTCAATTACTTGAGATAGAAACATGATCAAGTGAAGTCATGCTTGGTTTACTCCCATCAATATTGACATTATTTTGCTACCCTTTATTATCTTCATTATTTTGCTTGCAGAGTTTATTATGGCCCGGATGAAGGCAATTGTTATTATTATTATTATTGCCCTTTAGTTTTCTTGATAATAAAGTAATTAAGGCTCCGTTTGAGGGGACTTATTTTTATTGCTCTATGGGAGACATGGTTGGGTACAGATGAGACTAAAGAGGGAGGACAGAGCACTACTACTACATGAAGCAAGAAATGTGGTCGGCATGGAGAATGATCGAAGGACAAAAGATATTCTTCAAGGAAGTGACGTCATGGAGTGGAAATAGGATTTTGCGATAGATGGAGGGAAAAGAATCATGTTGTCCATGAAGGAGAAACCACCATTGTTCTGGAAGTGAAAGAAGAAAATCGAAGCGGTCAACATAAATACTGCTATGTTTAAATTGAAGAGATGTGACATAACAGATCATAGTTTATTATATTGTTTGTGTAGACATTTTATAGTTTCAGTTTTTTTTTCGAAGATATAGTGGTGTATTGACTTCTTGTTGCTCAATTTGAATTTACTTCTTGTTGCTCAGTCTATATGGCCTTCTTATTGCTCAATCTGAATGGCCTTGTTGCTCAATCTGAATGGCCTTCATGTTGCTCAATCTGAATTGACTCCTGTAGTTCAATCTGAATTGACTTTTTGTTGTTCAATCTTGAGCGAGCAGCAAAAATATGACATTCACAGTAAATTGATGTAAGCAGTATGCTCATAATTTATTAATTTTGTTTATTTAGAGAATACATATTTGCGCTTTTTCACCAAAGATATAGTGGTATTACTCTACATCACATACAACAACACGGGCCTTTATCCCACTATAGTGGGGTCGGCTATATGGATCCTTTGTCGCCATTGTGCCCGATCTATCCCACTATAGTGGGGTCTGCTATATGGATCATTTGTCTCCATTGTGCCCGATCTATTATTCTAAATCACGTATCCATGCAAAAAGGAGAGGAAAGAAACATCAGGTTTGGTCAGGCCAAGGATAGGCCCTTTGTCTCCGGCCATTTTGTCCTCCATGGGGGGTGCCGGAGACATCGTGCTCACATCCTCCGGTGTCCTCTCCGGCGGCTTGATCTAAGGGAAACTCGTAGGATGTGGTTCCGTCTGATTTGAGACCTTCGTCTTTTCAATCTCTCATTGATGGGTGATTCCTTCGACATCTCCTCGGCTCCTCACACCGGTGCCCTTCACGGTTCCTCTGCAGATCCTCCTCGGAGCCACGGTCAGCCTGGCTCGTTGAAGATAACTATTGTTGCATTGGATGGCACGAATTATCTGGAACGGTCCAGGGCAGCACAGCATGCTATTCGAAGTCACCAGCTATACGGGTGTACAACCCCATATTCGTTGAGTCAGATCAGGAGGCACCAACGGTCACAATTAGGCTAGCCAGAGGAGTTCCAGCCCTAAAGAAGTTCTCGCCCAAGTAAGCGGGAACGCTTGCGCTGGCGCCAAGCTCCTGTCTTGAAGGAGCTTTCGCCTATAAGCCGGCGAGACCGCTTGCGCCGGGCTCTGGACAGAAGGCTCTCCGCTCATAACTATCGTCGAGTGGGGCCCAGGGCCTTGGGTAAAATGACCTAATTACCCTCAGGTAAAATTACCCCGATACCCTCAGGATAAACCGCGGGATTTGGCTATTGGCAGATCAACCAAGGGTATTTCAGTAATCTCAGGTCAGCAAAGGCTATAAATAGACCCATAAGGGCTCCTTAGAAAGCAAGCCTTCATAATCTTCCAATCTCCAGTGCTTTTTGAGGAGCTCCTAGCCCAGCTTTTGGCTTTGGAGGGGAAGCTCTCAGAGATCTTCCGGGTGTGAGGTGCGACCTCCCTGCTGAGGCTTTGGGTCAGTTTTAGGTCCTTTAAATCTAGTCGAGGGTTGAGGCTTGAGAGAAGTAGGTGTTGGCTGCACCCCTGTTTTGAACTCCCGTTGAGGTCATTTTTGGCTTCAACAGTTCTTGTGCGGTGAGCGTGGAAAGCAGCTGATACAGGAAAGCCTTGAGTTTTGTCCTATGGATGGAGGTGAAAGAGAAGGGTCTGGTTCTGGAGGCTCCCCCACCCGGGGAGAAGAAGCGACGAGGAAGATGTTGGAGGACTTCAGGCGAGAAGTCCTGCAGACCATCAGCTTGGCCTTCTCGGCCCGAAGCGAGTGGGCCACACCTCAGGTTCCGATAGAGGAGGTCCCGCTCTTGGGCGAGAACGCCCCTGGACAGCGCCCGGGGAAGGAGGTCCCGGCGGAGGCTGGCGAGAGAGACGTGGCGGCGCGTGAGCTCTTCCCCGGCCAGCGCCCGGGCAAGGAGGCTTTGACAGATTTGGGCGAGAGGGAGGCGGCAGTGCGAGAGCTCTTCCCTGGGCACGGTCTCGCGGATCGGGCCAGCCAGCCGAGGCCGCGGGACGTGCCCTCTCGCCAGGCAGGAGGTGAGAGCCCATTCAGCGAGCTCATCATCTCAGCTCCGGTACCGGAGGGGTTCTGGGAGCCTGACATGTCCTACTACTCGGGAAAGGATGACCCTGTACAGCACGCACAGTGGTTTGAAGATGTCGTATCGATAAGGCAGATGACGGATGCCTTCAAGTGCCGGCTATTTGCCATCACGTTGAAGGAGAAGGCTCAGGACTGGTTCCACCAGTTGACAGCAAGGTCGATCTACTGTTTTGAAGATCTACGAAGAAGTTTCCTGTTGAGGTTCTCAACATCGAAGAAGCGGAAGGAGGCGGAATGCCTGTTTGCGGTGAGGCAGAAGCCGGATGAGACACTGGGTCACTATGTCGACCGGTTTCAGGAAGAAATCCTCCTGGTCCAGGAGGTCCCAGGGTACGCGTTGATGCTCGCCTTTACCCTGGGGCTGAGGCCGGAATTTTTCAGTATGGAGTTGAAGAGAGTGCCCCCCCCCCCCCCACCCACTCTCATTTGAGGAGCCCATGGAGAGGGCGGCAAAAGAGATAGACTTCGAGAGAGCAAACCCAGCGTTCGCCAGGAAGTTGGTCAGGCTGGCGGAGGATGATGTGAAGGAACCTGCAGCAGGAAGGCAGAAGGAGCAGAGGGAGCAGAGAGAAGAAAGGAGGAGGGAAGAGCCCCGAAGGCAGGGGCAGCAGCAGGGATGGGGGCCCGGGAGCCGAACAACCGGTTGGGTTGGAGGCCGCAGGAGGGTCGCCCCCAGGGGCAAGGAGGAGGATATCAGGGAAGAGATAACCTACGGGAACCCAGGAGGTTCGAAAAACCGGCGTGGAGGCAGGAGCCAAGGGGTCGTGTCCCGCCGCCGCAAGAGGCCATGGAGGTGGGCAGAGGAAGAGGAGCGAGGAGAGGAGGAGGGAGAAGAGGAGGAGGAGAAGGAAGAAGGGGTAGGGTGGCGTTGCTCTTTTGTGACTTCCACCAGGAGGAGGGTCACGCAACGGCCACCTGCCCTGAGTTCTTGGAGATGAGGGAAGCAAGAGGAGCAGGGAGGCAGTATCCGCCGGTTAGGATCATGGAAGTACAGCAGGGGGAGATGGAGGATAGGTGTGAAGATCAGGTAGACGTGGGGACTCGGGGAGGAATCGGGGTGATTCACGGAGGAGTGGGGATTGAGGCAACCCGCAAGGGGAGCCTTAAAACCATGTACCGAAGAGGGGTCGCCTCTACCTCCCAGGCTCCCCCACCGGAAGAAAAAATCACCTTCTCGTCAGCGGACATGCCAGACTATGAAGATCCGTTCTGTGACGCCCTGGTGATCCAGACGGCGGTGGAGAATTTTACGGTTTCAAGGATACTGGTAGATAACGGGAGCTCGGTAAATGTTATCTTCAAGAAGGCCTTTGATGAGATGAGGGTGGAAGGGAAAAAGATCTTGGCTTCGGATGGACCGTTGTTCGGGTTCTCTGGAGAGAGGAAGGAAGTGGAAGGGGGAGTAGGGCTGCACGTGAAGTTGGGGGGGCGTGTCACGGAACTGCAGGTTCGTGATCGTGGACGCCCCAAGCAGCTATAATGTCATCTTTGGGCGCCCCCTCATCAGCGCCTTTCGTTGCGTCCCCTCCTCGTTTCATCAGTGCCTCAAGTTCAACAATGGAGGGGTGCAGGTCAGAGTCAGAGGGTACCCTAAGGTGGCAAGACAGTGCTACGTTACGGCAGTCAACACCATATCATGGATGGTAGAGGCAGAGGAGTTGGAGAAGGAGATGGCGGCACATGAAGAGGTTGTCAGGGAGGAGATGAGCCTAGAGGAGGTGAGAGAGGAGGCTGAAGAAGAAGTCAGAGGGGAGGAGATTGAGGAGGAGCAGTAGGGAGGAGATGTGCAGGAGGTCCAGGGGGACGAGGAGCAGGAGAGCCCGAAAGGGGAGATGGAGGTAGAAGAACATGAAGCAGGAGGAGCTGAGGGAGAGGCCCAGAGGGGCGTGGAAGTCGAGCAGCAGCAGAAGGGGCTGGAGGAGGCAATGGAGATCGAGGAGGAGGTAGGAAGGGAGGAGCTGGAGCTGGAGGAAGAAGCAAGGGCCGGCTGGGAGCAGTCGCGGCTGGAACCGGCCGAAGAAGTAGTGGAGATGGAGGTCTTCACCAGCGCAGGACAGGTGCAGAGGGTGTGGGTCAGCGGGGGCTTGAGTCCCGAGGCCCGGGAGCGGGTGCGGGCCTGCACTCAAAGCAACATAAACGTCTTCGCTTGGAGCGCGGCAGACATGCTGGGCATCGACGCGGACGTGGCCTGTCACCGCCTGAACCTAGACCCTCGCACTCGCCCCATACGCCAGAAGATGAGAGTCATCGCCACCAAGCTGGAGGAGCCCATCCGCGAGGTGGTCAGAAAGCTCCTGGAGGCCGGCTTCATCTCAGAGATCCAGTATCCAGGCTGTATCTCCAATGTGGTAATGGTTAAAAAAGGGGGTGGTAAATGGAGAATGTGTATGGATTTTTATTTGTTAAATAAATCATGCCTTAATGATTGCTACCCCCTGCCTCGGATCGACGCGCTGGTTGATTCAGCCGTCGGTTTTTCTATCATGAGCTTTTTGGATGCTTTTTCATGTTATCACCAGATCCGGATGCACCCTCCTGATGTCAAGGATGTTTCCTTCATCACAAGGGAGGGATGTTTCAGTTATAAAATGATGTCCTTTGGGTTGAAGAACGCAGAGGCTACATACCAACGCATGAGGGATCGGGTCTTTCGAGATCAAAGGGGGAGAAACTTGGAGGTCTATGTCGACGACCTAATGATCAAGAGCAAGTGCGTGGATTCACACCTGAAGGATCTAGAAGAGACGTTCGCCACCCTGAGGAGGTTCAAGATGAGGCTGAATCCCTTGAAGTGTGTCTTCGGGGCGAGCCGCGGGAAGTTCCTTGGGCACCTCTTGACTCCGGCAGGGGTGGAGACTAACCCGGACAAGGTGAAGGCCATCCTGGATTTGGAATCACCTCGCGATGCCAAGGAGGTACAGCGCTTGACAGGCAAGCTGGCGGGGCTGAGCAGGTTTCTCTCCAGGTCAGGAAACAAGTGTTCTTCATTCTTCAAGGTGCTGCGAGGGAACAAAATGTTTGAGTGGACCGCCGAGTGCGAAGAAGCCTTCCAATGGCTGAAGAAGCAGCTCTCTCAGGCTCCTCTGCTTCAGAGCCCAAAAGAAGGGGAGGACCTGACCTTATACTTTGGAGTAGGAGCGGAGGCGGTGAGCACCGTCCTAGTAAGGGAAGAAGGAAAGAAGCAACTGTCAATCTACTATGTCAGCCGGATCTTGAAGAAGGCAGAGCTCCGCTACCCAATCCTTGAAAAGTTGGCTTACGCTTTAGTCATCTCTGCAAGGAAACTCCGGCCATACTTTCAAGCACACTCGATTAGGGTGGTGACCGACCATCCTCTTCGCAAGATCTTTGAAGGGGTGGAGCACTCGGGAAGACTTGCCAAGTGGTCAATTGAGCTAAGCGAGTTCGACATCTCTTTTGTTCCGAGACTCTCCATTAAGGCGCAAGCAGTGGCGGACTTTCTGGCAGATTATGTTGTTGAAATCGAGGAGGGAGAGCAGCAGCCACGGGAAGCGTGGAAGATGATGGTTGATGGGGCCTCAGGAAAACATTCCCTCGGGGGAGGAGTGGTGCTGATAAGCCCCCAGGGAGTCGCGATAGAGCAAGCGGTGGCTTACCATTTTCCAGTGATCAACAACCAAGCGGAGTATGAGGCCGTGATCGCCGGCCTTCGCTTGGCAAAGGAACTTGAGATTCAGGATGTCGAGACCTTCACCGACTCCATGGTAGTAGCGTCGCAGATCCGAGGAGAGTTTGAAGCTCGGGAACCTACCATCATAAAATACCTCTCCAAAGTAAGGGCTATCATCGGTGGGTTCCGGTCATTCTCAATCCAGCATGTCCCCAGGGAGGAGAGCACGGTCGCCGATCGATTGACAAAGTTTGGGCCTCGGGGAGGAGGGACCCTGACTGAACTTTTTCGGCCAGCCATTGAGGAAGGGGAGTTGATGGAGGTAGGTCGGCGATCCTCGTGGGTGGACCCGTTGGTAACCTTCCTGACCACAGGCAAGCTGACAAAAGAGGTTAAAGATGCAAAGAGCTTCAGGCGCAAGGCAGCTCACTACCTGATGATAGAAGGGGGGTTGCATCGTAAGATGTTGTCAGGGCTCCTAGCTAGATGTGTGACCGAAGAAGAGATCCCAAGGATCTTGGGAGAGGTGCACTCGGGCGAGTGCGGCAGTCATTCTGGAGGTAGGATGTTGGAGGCAAGGGTGGTCAGGCAGGAATACTTCTGGCCCACCCTAAGGAAGGATACCGCAGAGTTTGCAAGGAGGTGTCAAAAGTGCCAGCTCTGCGCCCCCCTTCAGCTTTTGGCAGCTCAAAGACTCTTAAACATCACGGCATCGTGGCCGTTCGCCATCTGGGGGATGGATTTAGTTGGGTCTTTTCCTCCGGCTAGTGGACAGAGGAGGTTCCTCTTGGTCATGGTCGATTATTTCTCAAAGTGGCTGGAGGTTAAGGCCTTGGCCAAGGTCACCTCGCAAGTCATAAGGAACTTCATCTGGGGGGAGATCATATGCAGACATGGGCTGCCTCAAGCAATAGTGACAGATAATGATCCCCAGTTTGCCAGTGAAGAGTTCATCAGCTTCTGTTCCCAGCTGGGGATAGATCTCAGATTTGCCTCTGTCCACCACCCCCGGAGCAACGGCCAGGTGGAAGCGGCAAACAAAATTATTGTAAACCTACTAAAGAAAAAAGGTGGAGAACTTAAAGGGAAATTGGGTGGAGCAGCTCCTCTCGGTCTTGTGGGGCTTGCGAACGACCCCGAACATGGCCACAGGTGAGACCCCCTTCAAGCCTTCTCACGGGTGTGAGGCGGTCCTACCTGTGTAGTTCGAGGTTCGGTCCCCGCGGGTCACAGCCGCGGGAGAAGGGGATGAGACTTGGAGGTTGGAGAACGAGGAAGGGTTACGCCTCTCGCTAGACATGGTGGAAGAACTGCGGGACGTGGCAGCTATCAGGCAAGAAGAAATCAAGCAGCGGATGGCCAAGTATTTTGATAAGCATGTCAGGGTCAAGCAGTTTGCCGAAGAAGATCTGGTGCTGAGAAAGGTTGACGCGGCAGGAAGGTCGGCTCCCGTGGGCAAGCTCACCCCGAACTGGGAAGGACCGTACATAGTGAAGGAAGTCCTTGGAACGGGAGGTTACTACCTCCAGGACGTGGAGGGGAGGGCCTTAAGCCACACCTGGAGCGGTGATGACCTGAAACGCTTCTACCCATGAAATGGGAAGGATGTAATTATGTATCTCAAAATTAAACTTATTATACTGCATCAGTTGACTTGATTTTCTCTTGACTATTGTGAAATTTTTATAATAGGACGTAATTATGTGTTTTGTAATACCCCGAGCTCGGCTCGGCCCCAGGTAGACCCGCTGCGCAGGCTCTCATCTAGCTGGCAGGTCTGAAGGCTCGTCTGTGGGGGATAGGTTTGGTTTGAGAACTTCATCGGCACCCCGAGCTCGGCTCGGCCCCAGGTAGACCCGCTGCGCAGGCTCTCATCTAATTGGCAGGTCCGAAGGCTCGTCTGTGGGAGATAGGTTTGGTTTGAGAACTTCATCGGCACCCCGAGCTCGGCTCGGCCCCAGTTAGACCGGCTGCGCAGGCTCTCGTCTAGCTGGCAGGTCCGAAGGCTCGCCTGTGGGGGATAAGTTTGGTTTGAGAACTTCATCGGCACCCGAGCTAGGCTCGGCCCCAGGTAGACCCGCTGCGCAGGCTCTCATCTACCTGGCAGGTCCGAAGGCTCGCCTGTGGGAGATAGGTTTGGTTTGAGAACTTCATCGGCACCCCGAGCTAGGCTCGGCCCCAGGTAGACCCGCTGCGCAGGCTCTCATCTAGCTGGCAGGTCCGAAGGCTCGCCTGTGGGGGATAGGTTTGGTTTGAGAACTTCATCGGCACCCCGAGCTCGGCTCGGCCCCAGGTAGACCCGCTGCGCAGGCTCTCATCTAGCTGGCAGGTCCGAAGGATCGTCTGTGGGGGATATGTTTGGTTTGAGGAAACTTCATCGGCACCCCGAGCTCGGCTCGGCCCCAGGTAGACCCGCTGCGCAGGCTCTCATCTAGCTGGCAGGTCCGAAGGCTCGCCTGTGGGGGATAGGTTTGGTTTGAGAACTTCATCGGCACCCCGAGCTCGGCTCGGCCCCGGGTAGACCCGCTGCGCAGGCTCTCATCTAGCTGGCAGGTCCGAAGGCTCGCCTGTAGGGGATAGGTTTGGTTTGAGAACTTCATCGGCATCCCGAGCTCGGCTCGGCCCCAGGTAGACCCGCTGCGCAGGCTCTCATCTAGCTGGCAGGTCCGAAGGCTCGCCTGTGGGGGATAGGTTTGGTTTGAGAACTTCATCGGCACCCCGAGCTCGGCTCGGCCCCAGGTAGACCCGCTGCGCAGGCTCTCATCTAGCTGGCAGGTCCGAAGGCTCGCCTGTGGGGGATAGGTTTGGTTTGAGAAAATTTCATCGGCACCGCGAGCTCGGCTCGGCCCCAGGTAGACCCGCTGCGCAGGCTCTCATCTAGCTGGCAGGTCCGAAGGCTCGCCTGTGGGGAATAGGTTTGGTTTGAGGAAACTTCATTGGCACCCCGAGCCCGGCTCGGCCCCAGGTAGACCCGCTGCGCAGGCTCTCATCTAGCTGGCAGGTCCGAAGGCTCGCCTGTGGGGGATAGGTTTGGTTTGAGGAAACTTCATCGGCAACCCGAGCTCGGCTCGGCCCCAGGTAGACCCGCTGCGCAGGCTCTCATCTAGCTGGCAGGTCCGAAGGCTCGCCTATGGGGGATAGGTTTGGTTTGAGAATTTCATCGGCACCCCGAGCTCGGCTCGGCCCCAGGTAGACCCGCTGCGCAGGCTCTCATCTAGCTGGCAGGTCCGAAGGCTCGCCTGTGGGGGATAGGTTTGGTTTGAGAACTTCATCGGCACCCCGAGCTCGGCTCGGCCCCAGGTAGACCCGCTGCGCAGGCTCTCATCTAGCTGGCAGGTCCGAAGGCTCGCCTGTGGGGGATAGGTTTGGTTTGAGAACTTCATTGGCACCCCGAGCTGGGCTCGGCCCCAGGTAGACCCGCTGCGCAGGCTCTCATCTAGCCGGCAGGTCCGAAGGCTCGTCTGTGCGGGATAGGTTTGGTTTGAGAACTTCATCGGCACCCCGAGCTCGGCTCGGCCCCAGGTAGACCCGCTGCGCAGGCTCTCATCTAGTTGGCAGGCCCGAAGGCTCACCTAGGGGAGGGAAGTTTTTGATCCTAGAAGACACTGCGACTTGGATGCTCTGAGCAGGACAAGAAACACATCCGGAACACGGAATGAAAAGAGGTAAGACCCCTCAGGCAGGAGAGGTCTCGGCCAGAAAAGATCTCGGCGGGGAGGTCTCCGCCAAGGAGATCTCGCCGAAGGAAGTTCTCGGCGGGAAGGCTCCTGACACTATTCTTGGTCAGACAGCGGGAAGTGCAGGGAGAAAGCTTAGAACGGTTCGCGCAGGGCAAAGAGGGACGGCCTCGTGTTGAAGGGCACACGAGCAATGTTCCCGGCAGACGGTTTTCGGCAGAGCGCGGAAACGAAACGTCTAAGCCCAGGGCTCTTTTGACAGGTTCCCGCCTATCCATCACTAAGGGAGACTACCCTAGGGAGGCCAAAGGCCTCAGCGGAAGCGTGCTTGAGAAGCACTCGGCCACAACAATTACATCAAGCGCATTTACAGTAAAGAGAATGACATGAAAACAATATTTACAATGTATTTTCTATAGTTACAG
Source organism: Platanthera guangdongensis (assembly GCA_039583875.1). Classification (NCBI taxonomy): domain Eukaryota; kingdom Viridiplantae; phylum Streptophyta; class Magnoliopsida; order Asparagales; family Orchidaceae; genus Platanthera; species Platanthera guangdongensis. Next base: position 145,848,849 of record CM077164.1, read on the forward strand.
GTCTAGAGTGTTCTCGCTCAGTACAACGAAAAGAAAAGAAAAGAAAAGGGGGCCCCTCAGGGAGACACGTTATACCCCTCAGAGCTCTCGCTTGAACTCCCGCTGGAGCTCTCGCCTGAGCTCTCCCCGGATGTCTCACCACCCGTGGCGGGGGATTTCGGGACATCTGAGGGCGGGGAATCGGGCGCGCCTGGGGGCTTCGGGACAGGCTCAAAGAACCAGGGGACGAGCTGATGAGCAGTAATGGTCTTGCCCCTCTCGTCCAAGCAACCGACATCCCGCAGCGTCTCCAGGGTCAGCTTGACTGTGGCTTGCGCGTTGGCCTGGAGGAGCTTGTCGATGTCGTAGACGGAGTAGTAGCGGCTCTTCAACCTTTCGTCCAGTGGAGGGGGCGCATTCGCCTCCAGGCGCAGGATCTGCTCCCTCAACAGGACGTTCTCGTATCGCGCTTGGGCCAGCTCCGCGCGAAGCGCCACGGCTTGAACGGAATCCTGAATAGCGAGAGGTTAGCATGAAAGGAAAAGAATGAAGTTGAAATCTGCAGTGGAGAGAGCGAGTGCCGTGAAAGGTCTCGCTTACCTCTTCCGCTCGGCGCGAAGACAGTTGTTGCTTGGCGTCTGCCAGCTCCTTCTTCAAGGTAGCCGCCTGAGCCACCGCGTCCTCCCTGGCCTTGAGCATATCCTGGAAGTTGCGGTGGATGGTGATGCTTCGGCGAGCACACATATGCGCAAGCTCCATCCCGCGCATCAGAGCCCGGGTGGAGTCATAGGCCAGGAGCATGGTGGACATTTTGTCATAGACACTGGCGTTCTCACGGCTGTAGAGGTCGTAGCCCAGGGAGAAGGCCTCGCTGGTGACCTCTTCTCGCTCCGCCCAGCTGGGGAGAAGAGATGGGATTGAGACCCTGTTGGTATCAGGGTCCCACTGAAGGAGCGGTTTGTTTTCCGCATCCAGGCACTTCGTGCCGAGACCAAAGTTGCGGTGACCCAGCGGCACCCCTCCAGGCGAAAACTTGGCGGAGGTCTCGACGGCGGCTCCCTCGTCATCTACTCCGGGGGCTTGGGGGTTCTCGGCAGGTGCCTCAGCGCCACCCCTGGTAGCCGCGATCTCGTTGGCGGCCTGCAAGAGCTCTTCAAAGGAGCGGCCTGCAGCGGGAGGTTGGGAGGGCGGCACCGCAACGGCTTTCCCCTTTTTGGCGGCCGTCATTTTGGGCCTCTTGAGCGGTGGGGGCAGAGGGGCGCCGGGCTTTCGCTTCCCGGCGCCGGTCGAAGGAAGCGGGGCCGGCTCGTCCCGGCAAGCTTGAGCCGCGGCCTTTGCGAGAGCCAGCGGGTCTCTCACAGATTGGCTCTCGGTAGCGCGAGCCTCGTTGAAGGGTTGGTGCAGGGGGATCTCGTGCTCTCCTGCGGAAGCGGCAACACTCAGTTCTAATCTTAAAAAGAAGGGGAATAGCAAGACAAAGGCGAGACCGTACCTTCGCCCGGAGGCACGGGGAGGAGTGAATCGACGTCCTGCCGGAGGAATTGGACGTCGAAATCCTTGGTTCCGAAGAACTCAAGGAGGGCGCTCTCGCGCGAACCCAAGTTGGGCGGCTTGTAAGCGGCGTCCTCGTATTGAATAGGCACGAGAGGTACGTTCCTGAAGTCGCCGGAAACGAAGACGAACTTCTCGCCCCAGTGGTGGTGCTTGTTGGCGAGACCGGTGGTCTTGAGCAGCTGCCCTGAAAAGAAGACCACCCCTCCCTTGGAGCGGAAGGTGAACAGCTTCCGGAAGATAGGGAGGCTGAACTCGATCCTCTCGGATCGCATATAACAGATGAAGGCCACCAGGATCGCGACCGAGTTTGGGTTCAATTGCGCGGGAACCACTCCATAGTACCGGAGGGCCTGGCGCATCTCGGGCCAGAGGGGGAGGCGGAAGCCCACCTTAAAGTGCTCGAGGGGGGTGGCGAGCTCCCCCTCCCCCGCACTGTTTACCTTGTCATGGTTGTCGGGGTTTCGCGCGGTGAAACCGGCGGGAACATAGCGAGTCAGGGTCAGCTGGAACTCGTCCATGGTCAGGGTGCAGGAGGGAAACAGATGCTTCTGGAAGGCTTCCGCACAATTCGAACGTCCCTCGCTTCCGCCCGACATCGTGCTTGAGAGGTTGTGGGCGAGGTCTTCAGAAGAGAAGCGAGAGCGAGAACTGTGCGAGAACGGGAGGAGGAGGCGAAAGCAAGCGAGAGCTTTCGGCAAACCGCGAGAGCAACAAGAGAAGACAGGACTCGGATCGGAGAAATAAATGTGGTAGGTGGGCTTCTCTATTTATAGAAAACCGTGATCATCATGACTTTCCAAAAAGGCGGCGGGGGTACAGCCGTCACGCCCTAAGTCGGCGGCGCCTCGGTTTCCCGCCCAAGATTGACAGTGACTGACTGACAGATATGATTAGCACAAGCATTCCGAGATGACACGCGACAAGTAAAACAAGCGGAAGCAGGGTTACTCTCACCGCGCGACAGCTGAATAAAATAATAATAATAATAATAGTACAGAGTCAGGAGTTACTCTCATCAACCGAGAGCTGAATAAAAGGTAACAACAATAATAGCAGTTATTAGCTACAGACTGATGAAAAAAAAATATGGGCACATTGGGGAAGGTGAAGGCCGGGGGCAAGGAAGGTCGAGATCTCGCGAATCAGTAGGGTTCTCACCGCCATCGTCCTCGCTCCCGCTGTCTACTCCTCGGTGGCGCCTGCGGGTTGAAGTAGGACGACAAGACGGTGCATCCTAGGTTGATCCGGCGAGACAAGTCTCGAATCCGCGCGATGCACCTTTCCGGAGAGGACCCTGCGGTAGGCCCACCTGACCGATCCGTCTCGCCGATGAAATAGTCCCGCTCCAGAGCCTCCAGCCTCTTCTCCACCGATTGGCGGAACTCTCTCGCCGCGGAGTCATGGGCCCGCTCCCGCCGGATAAGCTTTTACAGGACAGCGGCAACCTTCTTCCCCCGTCTTCTAGCGCTCCCGGCACTGGTCAAAATTTCCTCCATCTCGTCAGATGAAGGGAAGGGGGAGCTCTCGCCGTCTTCCCCCTCTGTCTTCGTCTTCTTCATCTTCTTCATCCTCTGCGTCAGCTCCCGACCGCGAGCCCAGATCCCCTGGTAAAAGAATTTCACAGTCATGGCGAAAGCTAAGAGATAATCGTGATAAACATACCGCATACCAGCAGTATGGCGAGAACCACCGGCCGACGGAAGGCGAGAAGGCCCAGCCCCCCCCCCCCCCCCCCCCAGTTCCAAAGAGTAGGTGGATCGGCTTCCCTTTTTCCGGGGGGAAGACTTTGCGAGCGGTGATCCCGGCATGGCCGGAAGCGGGGGGGGAGGTCTCCTCTCCCGCGGGATGGCTGGCATCCTGTGGAGCTGCGGAAGATTCGACAGTCATTCCTCCCGCCGGAAGGGAGGAATCAACCGCGGGGGCAGGCCGATTAGCGGCCCTTACTTCGTTCTCCCGGGTAGCGAGACCCGGCTGGGCGGAAGCTGGTGCTGCGGGAAGACAATTCAGCGTTCTGAGACTTGAGACCCGCAGTTCTCGAGGAGTCAGGCGGAGGAGCGACCTCCGAGACCCGCGGTTGGTCCTCAGGAGGACGTGGTAATGGGTCCAAGGGTTCCCGCGGGGACCTGACGTCGTCGGGAACCATTTCCTGTGAGAAGTATCGCGTCAGCTACAAGTCCTCCCGCATAAGCAACTAGTGGTTTCAATGATTAGCGAGTCGGACATACCTTCTGCGGAGAGGGGTCATCTGCACGGCTTGGGGTCGGGGTAGGCGGGCTCTTGTTCTCACGAGGCAGGTCTCGCTGGACCACCTTCGCCTTCTTCTTTTTCTTCTTCGGTTGAGAAGGCTCAGCGGCTGACGATTTCCTCGCCAGCCAGGGGGCAACCAAGGCACAGTTGGCCTTGGCTCGCGCCTGTGCCGCATCGATGCGGTCTTGAAGATCCTGCGGAAGCGATTTGTCAGCGCGCTTAGAATGCATCGCGAGAGGAGGCGAGAGCTCGGGCGAAGAATGACGATTAGAGGGCAGAATTATAGCCGTCTATCAGCACATATATATAGCCACGGTACTGCCCACCAAAAGATTCCCTGATGTTGACACATGCTCAGCGAATATTTACGGGTTGGATGTGTCTTTTCGAGCGCAGAGCTAGCTCAAAAAGGGCGGGGATTGTGTACAACCCCATATTCGCTGAGTCAGACCAGGAGGCACCAACGGTCACAATTAGGCTAGCCAGAGGAGTTCCCGCCCTAAAGAAGTTCTCGCCCAAGTAGGCGGGAACGCTTGCGCTGGCGCCAAGCTCCTGTCTTGAAAGAGCTCTCGCCTATAAGCCGGCGAGACCGCTTGCGTCGGGCTCTGGACAGAAGGCTCTCCGCTCAGAACTCTCGCCGAGTGGGGCCAGGGCCTTGGGTAAAATGACCTAATTACCCTCAAGTAAAATTACCCCTATACACTCAGGATAAACCGCGGGATTTGGCTATTGGCAGATCAACCAAGGGTATTTCAGTAATCTCAGGTCAGCAAAGGCTATAAATAGACTCATAAGGGCTACTTAGAAAGCAAGCATTCATAATCTTCCAATCTCCAGTGCTTTCTGAGGAGCTCCTAGCCCAGCTTTTGGCTTTGGAAGGGAAGCTCTCAGAGATCTTCCGGGTGTGAGGTGGGACCTCCCTGCTGAGGCTTTCGGTCAGTCTTAGGTCATTTAAATCTAGTCGAGGGTTGAGGCTTGAGAGAAGTAGGTGTTGGCTGCACCCCTGTTTTGAACTCCCGTTGAGGTCATTTTTGGCTTCAACAACGGGCATATTGATGGTGCCACTGTTGAGCCACCACGTATCGATCCCTCATGGAGAAAATGGGATGGGGACAATTCCTTGGTTGTCTCGCGGCTACTTCACTCGATGTCCCCCAGGTGTATCGCAGTTATATGTTGTTGGACTCTGCTTATGAAATTTGGAAACGGGTCTGTAACACCTACTCTCAGACATGTAGTTCGATGCAGATTTATGCGTTCACTCGACGTGTTCTGGAGCTGAAGCAAGGTACCATGACTGTTTCTACCTACTATTCTGAGATCAAACGTCTGTATCAAGAGTTGGATTACTTCAACACTTTTACTGGTGCTTGCACTGCCGATGCACAGGCCCTACAGAAGGACAAAGACCATTTTCGGGTTCATCTCTTCCTTAAGGGGTTCAACATGGAGTTTGACGCCATTTGTCTGCTTGTCATCCACAGTGAGCCTCTTCCCTCTCTTCGGGAGGCCTTCAGTTTGCTTCTCAGTGATGAGAATCGTCATCGCTCTCTTGGTTCCTCTACTGATCGCTCTGCGCTGGCTGGGATTTCTCGAGGACCTCCTCCTGTATGCAGCCACTGTGGGAATAAATACCAAATCAAGGACGTATGTTTTCGTCTACATCCTCACCTTGCTCCATCTGATCGAGGTTCTATTGCTCGTGGGAAAGGTGGGCACCGTGGTGGTGGCCGCCGGACTGGTGATCGCACTCAGTATTATGCGCACTCGACGGAGGTTCAGGAGGACCCCCTCTGGGGGCCTGACTGCTATGGAGTTCGATGCTTTTCGCTGCATGTTGCGCTCCCAGACAGACTCTACACCGGCTGGTTCTACTGCTGTGTTTGCTACTTCAGGTCTCTCCAGTGCTCATGTTGTGTCTTCATCCCCTTCCGAGTGGATCATCGATAGGCCTGCGAGCGGTGCGGTTCGGTGCGGTTTGAGCCCAAACCGAAACCGCACCGCAAGGGTGCGGTTTTTGACTAACCAAAACCGCACCGCACCGAAACCGTGCGGTGCGGTTTCGATTCGGTGCGGTTTGTGGTCGGTTTTTGCGGTGCGGTTTCGGTTTTTTTCACTGTTTTCTTATCCCATTCATTTTTAGGAATTTAGTTATCATTTGATGATTAAAATAATTATCCCTCTGAATTAAGGGTAATCTTGCAAGAGATTCTTCGAGTGTACTACCCTCAATAGCATGATCAACTACAAAGTAAAGGATTCATGCAACAAGTTCTGAATGTTAAAAATCTCAGGATAATTATCAAACTATTTACATTTTATGATAAATACTTGGTTTTTAAAGCAAAAAAATAAATAAAGTAATTGCAGTCATGATCAATACTAAATTTTCAACAAAAACAAAATGTTTAAACTATTTGCAGTACGGAGAAAAAATGAAAGTTCTCTATTAAGGCCAAAATGATATTTCCATGCCTATGGGCTATGGTTTGATGTTTCTCCAAATATAGACATTGGTTATAGTAAAGGAGATGCAGAAGGAGATCAATAGGCCATAAAACAACTGAAACATGGCATTGGTAAAAAAAATATCAGCAGCTATAGCATGGGCCAACAATAAGAGAACATGATTCAATGACATTCACATCACACAAACATTATGCTTCCTTACGTTGGCACTAAATAAAATTTGTTTATATGTTAGCAGAAAAAAATTATAATATGAAAATAAAATCCAAATTACATGAAAGAATAAATAGTCAGCTCTAAAGTAACAGCAGCAAGCCAGTTATCTAGACTGGAGATCAGTGACGGGGGAGACTGGAGAGCCACCAGCAGCAGCACGCGGGTGAGAGCCACCAACAGCAGCACGCAATCGCCGGTCTTGCGCTGCAGCGTGGTCTCGTCGTGTCGCTGAACGACGGAGTGCAGCGTCAGGGAGATGGTAGGGATTTTTGCGATTGTGACGAGACTGTGAGAAACAGGCAGGGAGATGCGGTTTGAACTTTGAACCGTGAAAGTTGAAATCGACGACTTATAAATAATTAGTCAATTAGATATGCTATTTTCTAATTGTTGTTCGCACCAACCAAACAAGCCCAAGACATTTTAAAACTTATAAATTATAAAAGCGGTGCGGTGCGGTTTGCAAGGTTTTTACAAACTAAAAACCGCACCGCACCAATCAACATGCGGTTTTTAGACCCTTAAAACCGAACCGCACCGCAACCGATCGGTTCGGTTTGAAATGAAGTGTCAGTGCGGTTTTGGGGTTTGGTGCGGTTTTCGGCTTTCCTGCACAGGCCTAATCATCGACTCAGGTGCGACAGATCACACGACTGGCTCTGCCCAACACTCAGGATATTTTGGGCAAGTGTTGACACAAACTAAACATATTTAATTAGTTTATGGTGACCTGGTTGAATTTCAACAGATATAGTCCATCTTCCTTCAATTCTCTTCTTCATCTCATCTCCAAGGGTGACTTCAGATTTATATTCTTCAACTAGTGAGTCCAAATAGCTTATGTTATTGATCATGTGGTTAGAACAACCACTGTCAATGAACTAGTCACCAACTGTGTCACTAGAGGTAGAAGATTTGAGGGTAAAGAGAAATTCTTCAACTTCATTTTCAGAGATTTTTGTCAGCTCTTTTGGCTTGAACCAACAGTCTTTTTGTAGAGTGGTTCTAAATTTTAAACCTTTTGCAATGGAAAAAAATAGTTTTTGGTTTCATGATTCGGTTTTTTGCATTTGAGGCAAGCTCGATTTTGCTAAGTTGAAGATTTAAAGGTATTTTTATCACTAAATTCGGTCTTCTTCCCCTTAAGAAAATCTTGGGGCTAATTTTTAGAACCTCCGCCCTCATATTTCTTTTTTTCACTCTAATTTGTGATTTTTGAAATTCACATTCGTTTGAAATACCTTCTCCAAAGGTGCTAAATCTTCTAAGGCTAAGTCCTCATGAGATTGCAGCAACTCGAGCAGATCAATAACGGAGAGGGTTTCAATTTGCTTCTAGTATAGCTGATACTATGTGCTTATGAGTTTTTGGCATTGATCGGATTATCTTCTCAACAACTTATTTCTCCTCAAGGACCCCCCCCCCCCCCCCCCCCCCCCCAAGGGTTATAATTTGATTAGCAAGACTTGTGATTTTTCCAAAGAACTCTTGCGAGGTTTCTCCTTCTTTCATTACCATGGAATCAAATTGTCTTCTAAGTGCAATAAGTTTAATTTGTATTACCTTTTTAGTCCCTTTGTATTCATTTGCAAGTTTGGTTTAGGCCTCATGCGCAAACTGTGATCCCGTGATCCTGGGATAAATGTTGGTAGCAACTTCTTGTTGGATGAGATGGAGGGCAGGAGCATCCCTCATTTGGTCCTCTTTTTTGTACTTTGGTACTACACCTTCCATAGTCTTCTCAGGTGCCTTCTGTCCTTCATCTGTGATCTCCCAAAGATCCTGAGATCGAAGCAATGTCTGCATTTTATCGCTACAAAATTCATAACAGTCTCCAGTGAAAATTGGGATAGAGGAATGACTGAGTGAGAGGATTATAGGTAGACGATGAGTCCATGGGTTGAGACAAGGCAAAAATAGAAACACTCCAAACCATGACTCTGATACGACTGTTAGGAAACTAATGTAATGCAGGATGAGAATATGGTAGGAGAAAAGATCTGAATGAGAACTTAGTTTTAACAGATTTTAATTGTTTTCTTCTTAACGTTCACCCAACAAATAGATACACATATATATAGTCCAGAATGGAAATTTATGGATACATAGCTTTAATTTGCCTGTGGGCAGATACATTGTATTTTGAGATTTAATAGTTATTTAATACTAATTTGTGGTGCTTAGTATTCAGTGCAGGTTTTACTCCAACACTTAGTTATTTTGGAAGGAGGAAACGACAATCACAGAAAGCCCTATTTTGTCTATATTTATGTTAAGGAGAAGAGAGGAAAGGATCGTTGCTCCATTCGGTTTACTAATTAATATACACAATATTTGCTTCCTAATACCGTTTGTTAATACTACATCTAATAAAGCAATTTTATTTTTCCAAAAAAATATATACAAAAATATATTTGTATCCTATCCTCTACTCCCGAACATAAAAGTATGTAATTATATTTTTTATTGTGCTATATTTGGCTCTTGTTTAAAATAATGAAGGGATGGTAAGGGTGTTAATAAATTTTTGGAATATGCGTCGCTACGGTGAATTTGTATTATCAAAAATTATCCTGAATGCAACAACTAATGAAGCTCCAAAGAATCGTTTAACTAAACACTATCAGTCTCTAATTCAAGTTTATACTAGATTTATTTTTCTAAATTTAAGAACATAAATAAATTGAGCTTGAATGAACAGTAATTGAAGTGCAAAAATTAATTCATATCGTTCTTAAATTCTTGCTCGTTCTTTATGATTGAGGAAATACGCAACAATTGCGACGTATTGTTCCTTATAAAATCCGAAACTGTAGGACATACAGGTAAATAATTTTCTAAATCATAATGAAATCATTGCATAATTTCATTATGGAATCTTGACTTTTAATAATGGGTCTTTGTTCCATTCAACGATCTAGTGAAATTATAATGGCAATAATTTATCTAAATCTGTGACTAAGAACTAATATAAGTCAAAGAGAATCCAAAAGAGAAGTTAATCAAGCTGAGAACAAGATCCAGACTGCTTTTCTTGGGACTGAAGTGTGCAGGAAATTGAACCCTTCTTGATCGTTGAGCTTGCCCTTAACTTGAGCCAAAAGGCAGCAATGTTGTCCTAGATTTCCAGGAATAAGGAGAGGCAATGCCTCCTGATGTTGTGATGAAGCCCTGCCTCCTACTTGATGGAAGAAGAGGTCCAGAGCAGCCCTTGCTCTCGGGATTTGAAGGAGCAAAACCTGGACAGTGGTGGCGTTCCAAGATCAGAACTGAATATAAAGAAGAAATTGTCTCACCAAAAACGGATGGAGATAAACCCGGCTTCCACCAAGATCAGAAGAAAACAACACTCCAAATCCTCCCAAATCTGTAGAGGATGGCGAGACTAGCGATTTCAAGTGAGAGAGAATATAGATCGTTGGCTTCCTCTTTCCAAAAGCCAAATGGAGGAAAAGCAAACAATGTTGGCGGTTTCACTGATATGCAGCGTGCAGCAGTTTTTGGGAATGGGGAAGAAAACCCTCTATCGGCCCTTGTTCAAAATCTTATGGAATGAGAAAAAAAAGATTTTTAGGCTTAATAGGGAGGCCCTAATGGGAGTTACCAAAAGAGCCTCATTAATCCTCATAACTTCCAAATTAAAATCCACATAAAATTAAATCTCATAAAATTAAGTTAGATTTAATTATCATGCGCATTCATATACCAAGGGTGAGACCGGGTTCGCGATATTAATTGCGAGACAGTCTAACTCACATATCACAGGTTTCAATCGTTCGCGCGACTGAATTAACACACGCTCGTAGGAGTCCGAATAGACTCAAAGTTCGTGTACGACTTCACCGGGACGTCTCGATGAATCGAGACCACCTTACGAGAAATTTCCAACAATGGGTATCAAAGCTATGAGATTTAAATCCACAAAAATAATTAATTGATTTTGTATAGTTTATAGCTCTCTAATGAAATTTTTAAGTCACACTGCGTGAGTGGAAGCTCCAAAAAGAGCTACAAACTCTGCATGTTTTGTGGATGAAGTGATGAATGTCTGTTTGACATTGTTCCACGAGATGGCCCAACCAGTAAACTTAAAGATATATCCAGAAGTAGACTTTTTATCATCATTACTCACGGTAAAATCAGAATCTGTATACCTCACTAAGTCAAAGTTTTCAACTATATGGTAGGCCTACTTAACATCCTCAGTTCCCTTTAAATACCTTAAGACTTTTTTGGCAGCCATCCAATGAGCAGATCTTGAGTTCGACTGATATCTAGCTAAAGTCCTACTGCGAAGACAATGTCCGGTCTAGTCCAGACTAGGGCATATATTAAGTTGTCTGCCGCATTAACATAAGGTATATTCTTCATGCACTCTCTCTCTGTATCGTAAGTGTGCGATCACTCCTTCCCCAAGGGTGAACTCCACACGGACCGAGTTTTGGGTTCAACAATAAGGTATATCCTTCATGAGCTCTCTCTTTGTATCGTTTATGGGGCATTATGCTAAACTAAGTTAGAACAAAGAATGTCCCTCCAAAATCTTTTATATTGAAGTGATTTGACAAAAATAACTTAGATTCATACAATAATGTCAAATCACTACTTGCAAACAAAATATCATCTACATAAAGAATTAAGATGTATCTACTCCTACCGTTCTTGAGATATATGCAACGGTCTATCTTGTTTTCTTCAAAACCAAAAGAAGTAACTATCTCATTGAATTTCAGATACCATAAGTTTGTCGAATTTGTTAAGATCTCGCTGAGAGGAACAAACACCACCACTGAGACATGGATGAAATATCATAGCTTGGAAAAAATGATGGTCAAGGGTGGGCACTAAAATATGTTATCACTTTGCGTCATCTGCATGATTCAGGACTCACCACAGATGAATCCGGAGAACTCGTCATAAGGCCAACATCCGTAGATTGGGTTGCATGGGGGCACTGAACCAGCGGCAAATCTGGGTCGGGAGAGGCCAACCAATTGCAAAAGGTGTTAACAACCTTTGCTGACCTTTTCAATGAACCCACTAAATGGCTTCCTAATCGGGAGCATGTACATCACATCCCCCTGACCGACGGGAATGGAGACATTAATTTGAGACTCAATCGCTATCCACCACTCCAAAACGATGAGATAGAAAAGCCGGTTGGCAAGATGCTACGTACGGGGATCATTCAACCAAGCTGCACCTAGTATGCATCACTGGTCGTGTTCGTGCTAAAAGGTGACAGAGGGTGGAGGTTATGTATTGACTATTGTCAACTCAACTTACAAACAATTAAAGACAAGTTTCTGATTCTCATCATCGAGCAACTCATTGATGAACTTCACGGGGCTGTTTTCTTCTCCAAATTGGACATGCGGGCGGGTTATCATCAAGTCCTAATGGCAGAGGAGAATGTTCACAAGATAGCATTCCGAACCAACCCGGGGCACGACGGGTTTTTGGTCATGCCCTTTGGATTGATCAACTAGCCGTCAATGTTCCAGAGCTTGATGAACAAAATCTTCCACGACCACCTTTGGAAATTCATCCTTGTCTTTTTTGATGATATATTGATTTTTATTAAATCTTGTCAGGAGCACATGGAGCATCTCACCTTCACATTCAAGACGCTGCGCCAACATAATTCTATCCTCAAGCAGAGCAAATGCATCTTCGGTCAACGAGAAGTACATTACTTGGGTCATATCATATCATATCACACGGAGGAGTGTTCACGGACCCGAAGAAGATTAATTAGATCCATGTTGGAATGACCTACCCCAAGATGGTGAAGGAAGTGCGGGGCTTTTTAGGCCTCATCGGATACTACAGGAGGTTTATTCAGGGGTACGACGACATCGCTAAGCTGCTAACTGAGTTGCTCAAATCAGCCTGATTGTAGTGGACGAAAGAAGCAGAACATGCATTTATACAACTTAAGAAGGTCTCCTAACTACCTGTGCTATGTTTACCCGACTTCACCAAGATCTTTGTGGTCAAATCGGACGCCTCTGACAAGGGCATTGGGGCGGTCCTCTTACAGAACGGGCGGCCGACACCCTATTTTAGTAAGGCGTTGGGCAATAATAACTCAATGCTCTTGATCTGCAAGGAGTAACTTGTGGTGGTTATGGAAGTACAACAGTGACAACATTATTTAATTATTAGATCATTCATTATTTGCACGAATCAACATATTTTAAAATTTTTGGCAAACCAGAGGTTTGCGACACCGGCGTAAACAAAAACTTGTCCGAGTTGTTGGAGTTCGACTACGCTAGTCAGTACAAATATGGCAAAAAAACTGTGCGTCGATGCTCTATCAAGAAGGGAAGGATGGAAGGAGGCCGAGTTATGCGCCTTGGTAACAGACGCCTCGAATTTTCTACGACAGCTTAAGGAGTCTTGGCAATGGAACCCCAAAATTCAAGATATCTTTGCGCAAAAAACAGCGGACAACACTTGTCGGCCAAAATATCAGTGGAAGAGAGGGCTCATGAAGCAAAAGGGCTGATTGGTGGTCGGAGACTTCACCAAGATCTTTGTGGTCAAATCGGACGCCTCTGACAAGGGCATTGAGGCGGTCCTCTTACAGAACGGGCGGCCGACACCCTATTTTAGTAAGGCGTTAGGCAAGAAGAACTCAATGCTCTTGGTCTGCAAGGAGTTACTTGTGGTGGTTCTGGAAGTACAACAGTGACAACATTATTTAATTATTAGATCATTCATTATTTGCACGGATCAACAAATTTTAAAATTTTTGCCAAACCAGAGGTTTGCGACACCGGCGTAACAAAAATACTTGTTCAAGCTGTTGGGGTTCGACTACACTATTCAGTACAAATAGGGCGAAAAAATTGTGCGCATATGCTCTATCAAGAAGGGAAGGATAAAAGGAGGCCGAGTTATGCGCAATGGTAACAGACGCCTCGAATTTTCTACGACAGCTTAAGGAGTCTTGACAATAAAACCCCAAAATTCAAGATATCTTTGCGCAAAAAATAGCGAACAACACTTGTCGGCCGAAATATCAGTGGAAGAGAGGGCTCATGAAGCAAAATGACTGATTGGTGGTCAGAGACGACACCGCCTTTAAGTTGAAGTTGCTTTACATATATCATGACAGTGCTTAGGGCGGACCTTCAGGCATCACCTTCACTTAGCATCGACTAGGAAAACAGTTTTTTTGGAAGAAAATGAAGGTAGACGTTTACTAGTATATCTGATGTTTCAACGTATGACATCAATGCAAATTGAATAATAGAAAAGCAATGGAGTACTCCAATCTCTCCCTATACCGGATAAAATTTGGCAAGTGATATCTCTTGATTTTGTGGATGGGCTACCCAAGAGTAACGATAAAACAACGATATTAGTGGTCGTTGATCGTCTTAGCAAGAAAACACATTTCATTGACATAGATCGCTCGTATACAGCTGAGAGTGTGACTCAAGTTCTCCTGAATTCCATCTTCTGGTTGCATGACATGCACAAGTCCATCGTCAACGATCGGGACCCCACCTTTATAAGTCAATTTTGGCAAGAGATGATCATAGTGCTATAAGTCAAGCTGAATTTATCCACCGCATACCACTCACAATCCGACGGCTAAACCGAAGTGGTGAATCGGTGCTTGGAGAATTATTTGAGATGCATGTGTTTTAAGAGGCCAAAAAATTGAGCTTATTGGTTTCCCTTGGAGAAATTGTGGTACAAAACAACGTACCAAAGTGCAATCAAGATGACTCTATACAAAGTGGTTTACGGACAAGCATCGCCGCTACATACGGCCTACAACCTCGGCCTCGCGGAAGTAGATTAATTGGGCCGGTCCTTGGCAGCACGTGAGCAAGTTATTCAACTCTCGAAGGTGAATCTTGCAGCAGCCCAAAACCGCATGAAGGTCATGGCGGATAAAAAGAGAAGGGAAAGTGTATTGGAGGTGGGCTCATGAGCATATGTTTGCATACAACTTGTCCAAGGGGTTGTCACAAATTAGCACCCAAATCTTTCGACCCGTTCCCGGTGGTGGAGAAAATTGGGCGCGTGGTATACCGGCTAGGCCTTCTTGAAGAAGCAAAGATCCACCATACATTTCATGTATCACAACTATGGGAGCACCATAAAGATCCACCAACGCAAACTATTTCTCTTCCTTCAACCGTAAACAACGAGGACAATTTGATGATCGAGCCAATTGCGGTGTTAAATCGCCGTATTGTTCGTCGTAATGGCAAGGTGGCAACACATCTATTGATTCAGTGGGCACAAGGCACGACAAAGGAGGCTACCTGGAAGGATCTTTGGGCAATTCAATAGCGTTTTCCACATTTTTATCCTTGAGGACAAGGATGTGGTTAGGTGAGGGAGGGGGAGGTAGTTGATGCGTACTAATGTCTGGGCGAGATTGGGGGGGGGGGGGGGGGTAGTAAGGGTAATTTTAATATTTGTACGAGGCTTTTTTGACATGTAATTGCCAAGTATATAAGTCTTGGATATGGTTGTTTGTGTTATGCTGGGTGTGGAATTTTGAGGAGTGGAACTTCAGTGAGGAGTTGTTCCTGCTGCTTAGGGTCGCCTGTTTAGGGATTGCCCCTTAGGGCTGGTTGTTTATTTTGTGTGAGTGTTCAGTCGAGATCTATTGAATATCATATCCCCTGTTCTGTTACATTCCATCGGGTAAGTACTGTTATTACTGTTCTATTACGTTTTTGCTCTTATTAGTGCGCGAAAGGAGCACGCTTTTTTACAAGGAAATGGTTTTTCAGCAGCAGGAAGCTTGCAACATAAATGCGCTCGGTCCAGTTTGGAGGTAATGTTGACTTTCAAGTAAGTGGAATCAGAAATTGTGTTTTTCAGCAAAGTTTGGCCTTGCTGTCTACTTTCCATAGCTTTTTGAATTTCTAGAATCGGAGTTCGGTAATAAAAGTTATGTTCGGTCGAACGGGACTGGTCAAAATTGGACTGCACAATAATATGTGCTGGAAGCAGGGGTGCACGCCTCTCAATCTCATTTAATACTACTCTTATTTATATAGAGAGAGTTTAAGGATAAGTTGATCAATTTCAAATGTTGGGTGATCATTTCTCTTTGCTCGACAGTCGACTTGACAAGAACACTCCAAAATTTCTATATATAAGAGGGCCGGATCATCTTCCTCTACTCATCCTTCTCTGCTCCTCCCACTCTCCCAATGGATGTCGTGACCGTCTTCCTCTCAGTGTACTTGGCGCTTTATTGGATTTGGATTCTATCAAGCTCAGCTCTGGTGACTCCCGCATAGTTAGCCTTTTTCATTGCCCTAACTTGTGGCATGATTGCAACCATTGCGTTTATTTTCTTGGGAGGGATGGGGATAATGATTCACGTGTTGATGGAAAACGGCTCGCTCCAAATGATTCAACTGCTCACCCTGTTCTCTGGCCCATGGACGAACGAGATGATCGATGTGCACATACATGTACAGGGAGACTATAATCGTTTTCAAGAAGGTTTTGAGGAAGGCAATTCTTGGTGGATTATTAACATTTTCTTTTGTATTTCTAGTGACACTGATTCATTTTCTGTGATAGTCTTGTAAAAAGTTGGAATTCTTTCATTTTTCTTGTGGAACCTATTGGCTTTCTATGATTCTTAGGCCGTTTGGAACGGTGGTGGCAGTCTAGAACGCATGAGTTAAATCGTCATTCGTTAAGAATCACCTAGCAAACACCATCCATTTGAACATAAAGGCTCCGTTTGGGAGGACTTATTTTCACCGGTCAAGCAGTCACGATCGCATGAACCTGGCCTTAATTAAGGTCCGATTTATGCGGTCGTGACCGCTTGACCGGTGAAAATAAGCCCTCTCAAACGGAGCCAAAGTGGATGTAGTTCCTTAGGTGGGCATTAACGAATGACAATTTAACCCTCATGTTCATGATCGACACCACCCTGCCAAATGAAGACTAATTAGTTTTCTGTGAAATCTGTAGGTTGTGTGAAAAATATGAACCGATAAAATGAATGAATGAAGTTAATGTAGTCATTTTCAATAATTCTTGTCATTGTAATAAGAGTTTTTGGAGCCAAATAAAGAAAAAATACACATGAAATCAAAATGTTCTTCATCCTTGGTTTTCTTGGAACATGACATTCTCTGGGAGTTCATACTTACATGGAGTTTGATTTTTGGATTATGAAGGAGAAAGGATAAAAGTTTTTTGAAATGACTTGCAGCGAATAAGTTTATTAACTTAGGAAAAAGATAAATGGAAAAATAAGATTCATAAAACATTTAGTTAGTATGGGGATAAGATTTATGATGGTTTGTTGAGAAATTTTTTGTTGAAATGATATATCTAACTTTAATACACACAAGAACTCATATGCACATATACAAAAACCTAGGCAATATAAAATAGGATGTTCTGGACATACTTCCTCAACATTTAGGGCCTCAGATTGATCATAGATATAATATTTCATATGATTCTGAAATTCAAAATGTAATTTTAAGAGATTGAATCCGAAATTACATAGAGTTTAAGGATAAGTTGATCTCATTTAATACTATTCTTATTTATATATGAACCCGAAATTACATAGAGTATTGGATTACATTTAGCAATAATAATCCTATCCCAACACTATTGTAAGGTCTTTATATATTTTCATTCTCTATCCTAACAAGTTTGATTAAAGATACTTAACTAAAAACTAAGAACCCAAACATAAGAGAAAATGGATCAAAGTTACCTAGCATTCAATGACTAAATACTTGCTTCTTGTAGATTCCCGACAGCTTCAATCAGAGAAAATCCTTCTCCAAAAAGTTTTTGCCAAACCTGTAGAAAGTTGTATAGCCGGGAATCTCTCTGATTAAATCAGAGAGACTCGCCAGACCATACAGCTTTCTACAAGTTTGGCAATAACCTTTTGGAGAAAGATTATCTCTGATTGATGAAGCTGGGAATCTACCGGATGCAAGTATCCAGTCATAGTCATTGAATGCTATATAACTTTGATCTTTTTTCTCCGATGTTTGAGTTCTTAGTTTTTAGTTAATTGTCTTTAATCAAATAGAGAATGAAAATACATAAAAACCTCACAATAGTGTTGGGATAGGATAATTATTGCTAAATGTAATCCAGTACTCTATGTAATTCCTCCGTAACTAATTGCATCATTTATATAGACAATTAAAACAAAGTTAAACTAAATATGTTCTTTTAATCAGTAATTTTTTTTCTTTTGCTAAAACTTAAAAGATTCAATCTCTTAAAATTACATTTTAAATTTTGATTTCATATGAAATATTATCTCTATGATCAATCTGTGGCCTTAAATGTTAAGGAAGTATGTCCAGAACATCCTATGTTATATTGCCTAGGTTTTTGTACATGTGTATATGAGATCTTGTGTGTATTAAAGTTAGATATATCATTTCAGCAGAAAATTTCTCAATAAATCATCATCAATCTTATCCCCATACTAACTAAATGTTTTATGAATCTTATTTTCTCATTTATCTTTTTTCCTAAGTTAATAAACTTATTCGTTGTAAATCATTTTAAAAAACTTATCCTTTCTCCTTCATAATCCAAAAATCAAACTCCATGTAAATATTAACTTCCTTAGAATGTCATTTTCCAAGAAAAATAGGGATGAAGAATATTTTGATTTCATGTGTATTTTTTTCTTTATTTGGTATCAGAAGCTCTTATTACAATGAGAAGAATCATAGAACATAGCTACATTCACATCATTCATTCATTCATTTCATCGGGTCATATTTCTCACACAACCTACAGATTTCACAGAAAACTAATTAGGCTCTGTTTGGCAGGGTGGTGGCGGTCATGAACATGGGGGTTAAATTGTCATTCGTTAATGCCCACCTAAAGAACTTCATCCACTTTTATGTTCAAACGGATGGTGTTTGTTAGGTGATCCTTAACGAATAACGATTTAACCCATGCGTTCATGACCGCCGCCACCGTGCCAAATGAAGCCTAATAATCATAGAAAGCGAGTAGGTTCCATAAGAAATATGAAAGAATCCCAACTTTGTACAAAACTATCACAGAAAATGGATCAGTGTCACTAGAAATACGAAAGAAAATGTTAATAATCCACCAAGAATTGTCTTCTTCAAAACCTTCTTGAAAACGATTATAGTCTCCATGTACATATATGTGCACATTAATCATCTCGTTCGTCCATGGGCCGGAGAACTGGGTGAGCTGTTGAATCATTTGGAGCCAGCCGATTTCCATCAGCGTGTCAATCATTATCTTCATCCCTCCCAAGAAAATAAACGCAATCATAGCAGTCATGCCACAAGTTAGGGAAACGAAAAAGGCTAACCATGCGGGAGTCATCGAAGCGGAGCTTGATAAAATCCAAATCCAATAAAGCGCCAAAGATACTGCTCGCGCCAAGGTCGCTGCCGTCGCGCCTCTTTTTCACCACAGTCTGATATTCTCCTTGTCCAGGTCAAAGACGATCGGCTCAGCTCCACCGTCTGTCGACTCCATCATTGGTCCAAGCGACTCCCAGCCCTGCAAACTGCAACCGACAAGTTCCAGCGAGACCGCATATCTTAGTTCTGCTCCCATACACCAGTCGGTTTCCTCGTCCAAAATCGAAGCAGCCTTTTCGCCCGGATCGTCGATTGGCCCAAATCCTTGTTTCATCAAAGCCGCAACCGACATTTTCATGCCCTTGTGTCGCCCGTCACGCAGCTGCCCTCTCTCATCGAGCCGCACAACAAAGCCTTCCTCGATCCCAGTGCGCTGTTATTTTCACCAATTCCCACCAACGCATGCAACCGGTTTCGATTTTTCTCCCATTTTTTTCTTTTTATCGAACCTTGTGCATATCAGCAGCCCACCGCACAGCTTTATCCTTATTTTATTTTAAACCCAACGCGACTCAGCATCAAGTGCCTTTTTTTGTCATTTTCCTTCTATTTCACGCCACCTCTTTTTTTAATCATTAGTATACTTCCTATCTATGCTGTCTATTCACATCAAGCCCACCACCCTATCAACTTTTTAATTGATTATTGCTTTAGTAATTACTTCACTTAATTTTATCCTCACAAAGATGTCGTCGTCAACCTCACCTTATGATTTAGAGGCTACTCGACTCACTCACAAGACAAATCGTCTCGGCGCAGTCATCCTGGTCGTCTACGAAAACATATTTGCTAAAAGTAAACATTTGCTCACCATTCCACCGCCGCCACAGGACCATGTAGTCGCCACTTCGCCGCTGATGCCAGTCATTTTCTTGCATTCCCCAGCTCCACTTGCCCCGACCAACTCACCGAAACTTTTGCCGGCACGCTCCGCCAACCCCCACAAAGCCGTTCCTGCCTCCGGCTGACGACGTGCAGTTGAATTCTTCACCAATTGATGACATGTCAGCGCTTCCCTTGCCGGCTCTTGCTCCGCCGATCTCTGCTCTGTCGATTCCTTTATCGGCCCTTAGTTAGTCGACCCCTTTTTGCCAACTCTGGCAGTCCCGTTCTTGTTGACGTCTGTTGTTCCTCCGACCTTCTTGTTGCCACTGCAAAGTGTCTATAGACACTAGAAAAATGGATGTTCTACTAATGGAACTAAAAATGTGCACTGTGGAAAGAGTGCTCTTAAGGAAGCTCATGAGGAAGTTGTGATGAAAGATCATGGCCCCTTTGTGTTTAGTGTTAACACGAGCACCAAGGGTAAGAGAAGTGAGTCTGTAATAAGAGATACTGGAAAGGGCAAGACTGTGGTTGTGGATGTTAAATCACTGCTAGCACCACACCACAAGCCAAGCAAAGATTCTTGGGTAATCTCTTGCAGACACCCCTCTGATCTAAAAAGGACTCATCCCACTCCTGCTGTGAGCTCCAAGAGAAAGTACAACAAGTTTGAGTGTTGGTGTTGCGGGAAGATTGGACATTTTGCATCTGCATGTTTGTTCAACCCAACTGCCCCTAAAACAGGTAGAGCACTTCAGGAACAAATCAGTTCCTTGGAAGAAGCTCATTTCCTGGAGCTGTAAGAATCAAACAAGTGTGATAATTTTCACAACAGTGTCTGAATACATCTCAGCTAGAAGATATGCTCAGATGTCGTGGATACAACATCTACTTAAAAACTATAACATTTAGCTAAGTAGAGCACCTTTGTTTTGTGACTCATCTAATGCAATCTCAATTGCTAAAGATCACGTGTCACACAGCGGTACTAAGCATATTGAGATAAGGTATCACTTCATCAGAGAGTATGTAGAAAAAATGACATTTGCCTTGAGTTTGTCCATACTGACAAATAAGTGGCAGACATTTTCACCAAATCTCTGGATGAAGAGAAGTTCAATTTCTTTAAAATTGAACTGGGCATGTTAAATCTTCAACAAATCTAATGCCTAGCTTTTTAACTAGATGAGAAGATTAAAATTTCTTCTCAATGATGTGCAAATAGAATTTTTTGTTGCATTTTATTATTTTTTTACATTTATTATTATGTAGCCTGCAAATAGTACCCGAAATACTAACAAAATACAGTTAATAAAGACTAAAACCCATTCAAAAGAAAGAATTAAGAACATGAGGAAAATTAGCGAAACACTTCAAAATTCTAAATAAAAAAAATTGGCACAATATTTTTGTATATTATATTCCTTACCTGGTACGCGTCATTTGATATCATTGTTTTTATTATTAAATTAGAAATAGCGGGAAACACTATGTTAAATAAGTCCTAAAAATCCCAAACGCCGGTACTCTAGTTCTCGCACTCTCGCCTCCGTCTCGACATAGAAAAATCCCTCACCGTAAAACTCTAGCCTCTTCAATGACGCCAAAGGAGAGTTCCTCTGAGAAAATCAACACTGGTAGCGGTGTCGTCAAGGGCGGTTTCAAGTCTTGTTCTGAAGAAAATCAGAAACGTGATTTTTTTTCCTGAGTGCCGCGGGGTTACAGACAGTCCTGTCAGAACCCACAAAGACTACACCAGCAACAGTTAAACAATTTTTCTAGAATGCAGAGGCCAAAGTCTCTGTTGTTTGGAAATTCTTTGTATCAAACCTGGGTCCCATGACAGGATTTCAAGGGACATGTTCAAGGTCATGATTGCTATCATTCTAACTAAGAAAATTGACTGGAGCAAGTTCATTATCAAAAGGATGAAGTCTTTGTCTGCCCCCAACATGGGGAGGATTATATCACTTTATCTCTTCAAGAGCTTAAGAGATAGGCTGGAGGAAGTCCCACAAGTCCTTTTCACTATCTGAAGAAGATGGACTACAAGATTTTGGAAAGGTGTGGAAAGTCCTTTCCCACACAGGAGAAGGGAGGAGCAAGCTCTAAGCTCTCCCAAGAAAAAGAAAGGAAGAAGGACAAAAAGAAGAGTGAACCAAGCCCCACAGGGCCAGTGATTGCCAAGAAATGAAGATGGAGAAAAGCTCATCTAGAAGAAAGTTCACATCATACCCTCATACCTCTTGAGGGGGAGGAGACAGGGAATCACCACTCCGATCTCCGTGTCAAGTTGCTTCCTGAAGATCTGGAAAGTTCAGCCCCAATGGAGGAATCAAGGGGGGGGGACAGGTCTTGAAGGACAAGTTAATCAAGAACTTGGTCCTCAATTCACCACATGTATTCAACAAGAAGCATCCCCACTTCATACTGGTCTGATGGAAGAAGTATATCAACCATCCCTCATACTGAAGGATATAGTTGAGAGGGAGCCTGTACCTGAGGTCTGTCAAAAAGACTGAGATCGTGGGAACACCTGTAGAAGTTTAGGGGGAGTCAAGTCTAGATGACTCAGCCCAACAAGAAGTTATCAGCAAAGTGTTGACCAAAGAACCTGCTACAGAAGACAGCTCTGCTAAAATCACCCACATAGGCAATGAACTTGTGTTATGTAAGAGGAAGAGTGTGCTGGAAGAATAAGACACCTGCATAGGTTCCTCTAAGCTATCAACTCCAGACTTTCTCTATGAAGACTATGAGGGCCCAACAACCTCACCTCAGAAAGCTGTTGTGGCTAACACTGAGCCAGTATTTCCAACCAACAAATCTGCTGAAAAATCCAACTCCTTTCTGAGCCAGCTGCAGAGAATGATGGATACTCAGAGAAAGAGTATTGAAACATTTATTGAGAAGACAGTCCAAGGTCTGAGAACTGAAATTACTGAAAGAGTTTCAGCAGTGGAACAAGAGATGACCCACTTGAACACTCAAACTTTCCAATTTTTTTTTGAAGGCTGCCAAGGCAGTGGACTATACTGCTCCACAAAATAAGATGACCCTGGGCATGAATTCAAGGATGAGAGTAACCAACCACAAGGATGTTCTTTCTAATATGAGAAAAAGCTGCCATCATTGAGAATCAGAATGACACTGCAGAAAATCTCAGACAGACCTTCCTAGCAACTCAAGTCAGGATGGCTGACAACAGAATGGCCATTATGGAGAGAATGAATTCTTGTAACCAGCTGCTGGATGGACACCTTATAATAACAAAGGATACTGTGGTGGAAGGAGTTAATATGTTAAGAAAAAGAGTTGAAAAAGCACAAGAAGTCGTATGTAACACCCCATCTGTCACGAGTAATATGACAACAGGTCCGGCCGGAGCCCCACGGCATATTAAACAAACAGACGAAAGAGTCACACAATGAAACCATAATTGATTCTAAACCTATAACGCACTCTAACACAAAGTTACATTCTAGCGAAAGCTTAAAGAGTTAAGAATCTCCCATCCAGGAATTTCCATTACTAAAATATAACAGGAATGAAAGTTACACAAATAGTTTTGGCTTTAAGGTCTTATAACACCATGTTCATGTTTATAAGAATGTGATTTCCATATATGGACACGCATGCCGACAACACATGAAAATATTAAACATAACACTTGAGCTTTCAAGGGCCCGCTCAGCAAAAGGGTTTTAGCCTCCTATTTCCCACTTAGACCTACAACACCTGCACAAAAGCATTCCACCAAATGGTGTCAAACAAAGTAATGGTCAATATTAGCTGACCAAATTATAACGACCTCACCCCTTTCTCGGGGTGGCGCTGCTCCTTCCCTGCAAGCAAATAACATTTTTACAATTATCAAGAATGTGCAACTTAAGCACCAATCACCACAGATGATGGCACGACCGGCCAGATGTCCTGTGTACTTATGACATATTATTGGTGTACCAGATAACCCAGGGTCCCATCTTTTGCCATCACGGACAATCACTAGTGCATTAGCATCCAAATGGGAAACTCAACGAGTCCCACCACCATCTTCAGTCCCAGACTGGACGGTCTCTCCTGAGCATTACTAGCATGACATACAATCACGACTCTCTCATATATCAACGACAACTGCCACGTACTTTAGGTCTACTTAGTCGAATGACATAGTGCGGGTACAGTTCAGCTTTTTCCCGTTACTCAGATTTTCGTGCCAATTAACGGCAACGACGCTGGTTAGCCTCCCCCTTCCCGTAATCCACAACACAAAGGATTCGTTCTACGACTGACACTCACGACCAACAAGGCTGGGCACTCCAGACATACAGCTCAAACAAGTTAGCCATTATATTCCCAGGACACGGGCTTCACAATCACAACAAAAGCTCACTCAGAGTCATTGTCAATAGAACTCTGAAACCATATAATTTCTACGGAGTCTTCTCCGACAAGCAAAACAATACATCACAAATGTAGACCAACTTGTACAGATGGGCTTAACACAATGCTTAATCCATACTCACGCTTTCAGATACTATATGCAAAACATACTCGGGGAAAAATATAACAACCCTATGAAAAGCACATTTTCTCCATCAATCGGTGAGTGCTTTCATACAAACATGCTAAAAGAGGACTTCACTTGTCCAAGAGGAGAATCGTTACCCTTGACGCGCTTTTTAGAGTCATAACGCGATTACAACGGCTTTCGTAGCGGCTGTCCATGCACGGATTACACGTGCCAATTTGAGCTCCAAATCGACTATCTACAGCGGCAACAGCCTTCCTCCTTCAGAACGGTGGTAACTCACGACAAAACAAGAGCTTACAAGGCTCTAGGTTGGCATATCAGGCTCGACAAGAGAGTTCGGGCTTCTCTTCCTCCTTCCAGGCAGCGTACGCTTGCTTCGACTTGAACCCGCCAAAAAACGCGTACAGTTGATGTCGTTCGTGGCTTCGACCCCGCCGGAAAATCCCGTACAGTACACCGGTGACTTACACTTTCTTCGTCTCGTGCAGAGAGAAAGAACGAACGACGGAAAATGTCCAAGTCTCTCACCGATCCCTACCTTATAAACTAGACGAGATGGAACCCTAGCTGTGAGATCTAACTTAGTTAGAATGGAAGGCCATGATCCAACCTAACTCTTATTTTAAAGATAAGGCCCCACCGTACTTAGCTGCTTAAGGACCTGAAGACACACGTTCGTTCAGAACACTCGAAGAAAACAACACTCTAAATCGTCCCAGATCTGTAGAGGATGGCGAGACCAGCGATTTCAAGTGAGAGAGAATATAGATCACTGACTTGCTCTTTCCAAAAGTCGAATGGAGGACAGGCAAATAGTGTCGGCAGTTTCACCGAGATGCAGCGTGTGGCAGTTTTTGGGAATGGAGAAGAAAACCCTCTATTAGCTCTTGTTCAAAATCTTATGGAATGAAAAAAAGATTTTTATGCTTAATAGGAAGGCCCTAATGGGAGTTACCAAAAGATGTTCATTAATCCTCAGAACTTTCAGTTTAAAATACAAGTAAAATTAAATATCAAAAAATTATGTGAGATTTATTTATCATGTTCATCCATATTCCAAGAGTGAGATCGGGTTCGCGGCATGAATTGCGAATCGGTCTAACCCACCTATCATATGTTTTGATCGTTCGTGCGACTGAATTAACACACATTTGTAGGAGACCGAATAGACTCAAAGTTCGCGTACGATTTCACCAGGATGTCTCGATGAATCATGTCCATCTTACGGGAATTTTTCGAAATAATCTCAATTGGACTTCTATTCATCGTAATTTATGACATTTTGATAAAATCTTCACTAAACTCAAGGGTACCAATTAGCAAGTGCGATATCGAATCTACTCCCACGCCAATTCAGTCCAATCAAATCTTGGCCTCCGAATCATGGCGACAACCACATGATTGAGTGACACGAAACATTTCATGGTCACAACAGCTTTCAGATGTAATCGACATGGACAAAACGTGGTTATATAAAACTTTCAATGAAGTGTCATAGGCTTTATTTTCCGACTGACACTTGTCATGAGACTTTAAATGAAGTATGACGTGTCACATAAATTCAATGAATATTAAAACTTAATGATATTCTTGAATGAATATTTTTTAATTTTAACGAAATAAACAAAGTGCAATATGAATGACAGATAACTGAATTAGAGTTTCATGTAACCTCCCACTAATCTAGTACATCAAATGACTCTTTAAGCCCATATTAAACAAGTGCAATATGAATGACAGATAATTGAATTGGAGCTTCATGTAACCTCTCAGTAATCTAGTACATCAAATGACTCTTTAAGCTCATATTAATAATATGTTTTTGAAACACATTAAAACAAAGTCCTCTAGTAATTGGATCGGATAACATGTCATCTGCCCCTAAATGCTCCACCAAAATATCATCATTCTTGAACAATTCTTTAACGGTCAAGAATTTAATTTTCATGTGTTTAAACTCTGTGATACTTTTTTTGTTCATCGAGAACATAACTGCCGAAAATTTATCACTGTACAACAGGATGAGTTCAACTATAGAATCGACGACCTTCAGCTCCGTAATGAAAATTTTAAGCCACACTGCATGAGTGGAAACTACAAAAAGTGCTACGAACTCTGCATGTATTCTGGTTGAAGTGATGAGTGTCTGTTTGACATTGTTCTATGAGATGACCCAACTAGTTAATTTAAAGATATACCCTGAAATAGATTTTCTATCATCCTCACACCTGGTAAAATCAGAATTTGTATACCTCACTAACTCAAGGTTTTGAAATATATGGTAGACCAACTTAACATCTTCAGTTCCCTTCAAATACCTTAAGACTTTCTTGACAGCCACCCAATGAGTAGATTCTACTGCGAAGGCAATGTTCGATCTGATCCAGACATGGGCATACATTAAGTTGTCTGCCACATTAGCATAAGGTATATCCTTCATGGGCTCTCTCTTTTTATCATTTATGGAGCATTATGCTAAACTAAGCTAGAACGAATAATGTCCCTCCAAAATTTTTTATATTGAAGTGGTTTGACAGAAATTGCTTAGATTCATACAATAATGTCAAATCACTAGTTGCAAACAAAATATCATCTACATTAAGAATTAAGATGTATCTACTCTCACCATTCTTGAGATATATGCAACGGTCTATCTTGTTTTCTTCAAAACCAAAACAAGTAACTATCTTATTGAATTTCAGATATCATAAGTTGGTCGGATTTTTAAGATCTTGCTGAGAGGAACAAACACCACCACTGGGACATGGATGAAATATCATAGCTTGGAAAAAATGATGGCTAAGGGTGGGCACTAAAATATGTTATCACTTTGCGCCATCTGTATGATTCAGGACTCACCACAGACGAATCCGGAGAACTCGTCATAAGGCCAACATCCGTAGGTTGTGCTACATGGGGGCACTGAACCAGCGGCAAATCTGGGTCAGGGGAGGCCGGCCAATTGCAAAAGGTGTTAGCAACCTTTGCTGACCTTTTCAATGAACCCCCCACTGAATGGCTTCCTAATCGGGGGCATGTACATCGCATCCCCCCGACCGACGGGCATGGAGACATTAATTTGAGTCCTAACTATCCATCATTTCAAAAAGATGAGATAGAAAAGCCGGTTGGCGAGATGCTACGTACGGTGATCAGAGCATGGAGGTTATGCATTGACTATTGTCAACTCAACTTACTAACAATTAAAGACAAGTTTCTGATTCCCATCATCGAGGAACTCATTGATGAACTGCACGGGGCTGTTTTCTTCTCCAAATTGGACATGCGGGCGAGCTATCATCAAGTCCTAATGGCAGAGGAGAATGTTTACAAAATAGCATTCCGAACCAACCCGGGCCACGACGGATTTTTGGTCATGCCCTTCGGATTTATCAACTAGTCGTCAATGTTCCAAAGCTTGATGAACAAAATCTTCCACGACCACCTTTGGAAATTCATCCTTGTCTTTTTTGATGATATATCGACTTTTATTAAATCTTGGCAGGAGCACATGGGGCATCTCATCTTCACATTCAAGACGCTGCGCCAACATAATTTATTTCTCAAGCAGAGCAAATGCATCTTCGGTCATCGAGAAGTACACTACTTGGGCCATAGCATATCATATCACACGGAGGAGTGGTCACGGACCCGAAGAAGATTAAATAGATCCATGCTGAAATGACCTACCCCGAGATGGTGAAGCAAGTGCAAGACTTTTTAGGCCTCACCGGATACTACAAGAGGTTTATTCAGGGGTACGACGACGTCGCTAAGCCGCTAACTGAGTTACTCAAATCAGCCCGGTTGTAGTGGACGGAAGAAGCAGAACATGCATTTATACAGCTTAAGAAAGTCTCTCAACTACCCATGCTATGCTTACCCGACTTTACCAAGATCTTTGTGGTCGAATCAGACGCCTCTGACAAGGGCATTGGGGCGGTCCTCTTACAGAACGGGAGGCCGACACCCTATTTTAGTAAGGCGTTGGGCAAGAAGAACTCAATGCTCTTGGTCTGCAAGGAGTTACTTGTGGTGGTTCTAGAAGTACAATAGTGACAACATTATTTAATTACTAGATGATTCATTATTTGCACGGATTAACAGATTTTAAAATTCTTGGCGAACCAGAGGTTTGCGACGCCGGCATAACAAAAATACTTGTCCAAGCTGTTGGGGTTCGACTACACTATTCAGTACAAATATGACAAAAAAACTGTGCGCGGATGCTCTATCAAGAAGGGAAGGATAGAAGGAGCCCGAGTTATGCTCCTTGGTAACAGACGGCTCGAATTTTCTACGACAGCTTAAGGAGTCTTGGCAATGGAACCCCAAAATTCAAGAATCTTTGCGCAAATAACAACGAACAACATTTGTCGGCCGAAATATCAGTGGAAGAGAGGGCTCATGAAGCAAAAGGGCTGATTGGTAGTCGGAGACTTCACCAGGATCTTTGTGGTCAAATCGGACGCCTCTGACATGGGCATTGAGACGTTCCTCTTACAGAACGGGCGGTCGACCCTCTATTTTAGTAAGGCGTTAGGCAAGAAGAACTCAATGCTTTTGATCTGCGAGGAGTTACTTGTGGTGGTTCTGAAAATACAACAGTGACAACATTATTTAATTATTAGATCATTTATTATTTGCACAGATCAACAAATTTTTAAATTTTTGGCGAACTGGAGGTTTGCGACACCGGCGTAACAAAAATATTTTTCCAAGTTGTTGGGGTTCGACTACACTATTCAGTACAAATAGGGCGAAAAAATTGTGTGCGGATGTTTTATCAAGAAGGGAAGGATAGAAGGCAGTTATGCGCCTTGGTAACAGACGCCTCGAATTTTCTACAACAGTTTAAGGAGTCTTGGCAATTGAACTCCAAAATTCAAGATATCTTTGCGCAAAAAACAGCGAACAGCACTTGTCGGCCGAAATATCAGTGGAAGAGAGGGCTCATGAAGCAAAAGGGGCGATTGGTGGTCGGAGACGACACCGCCTTTAAGTTGAAGTTGTTTCACATGTATCACGACAGTGCTTGGGGCGGGCCTTCAGGCATCACCTCCACTTAGCATCGACTAGGAAAACAGTTTTTTTGGAAGAAAATGAAGGTAGAAGTTTACTAGTATATCCGATGTTGCAACGTATGACATCAATGCAAATTGAATAATAGAAAAGCAATGGAGTACTCCAATCTCTCTCGATACCAGATAAAATTTGGCAAGCGATATCTCTTGATTTTGTGGATGGGCTACCCAAGAGTAACGGTAAAACAACGATATTAGTGGTCATTGATCGTCTTAGCAAGCAAACACATTTCATTGACATAGCTCACTCGTATACAGCTGAGAGTGTGGCTCAAGTTCTCTTGAATTCCATCTTCCGGTTGCATGACATGCCCAAGTATATCGTCAGCGATCGGGACACCACCTTTGTAAGTCAATTTTGGCAAGAGATGATCATAGTGCTATAAATCAAGCTGAATTTATCCACCTCATACCACCCGCAATCCGACGGTTATACCGAAGTGGTGAATCGGTGCTTGGAGAATTATTTGAGATGCATGTGTATTGAGAGGCCAAAAAATTGGGCTTATTGGTTATCCTTGGCGAAATTGTGGTACAATACAACGTAGCAAAGTGCATTCAAGATGACTCTATACAAAGTGGTTTACGGGCAAGCACCGCCGCTACATACGGCCTACAACCCCGGCCTCGCGGAAGTAGATTAGTTGGGCCGGTCCTGAGCAGCACGTGGCAAGTTATTCACCTCTCAAAGGTGAATCTTGCAGCAGCCCAAAACCGCATGAAGGTCATGGCGGATAAAAAGAGAAGGGAAAGTGTATTGGAGGTGGGCTCATGGGCATATGTTTGCATACAACTTGTCCAAGGGGTTGTCACAAATTAGCACCCCAAATCTTTCGACCCGTTCCCGGTGGTGGAGAGAATTGGGCGCGTGGTATACCGGCTAGGCATTCCTGAAGAAGCAAAGATCCACCATACATTTCATGTATCTTAACTATGGGAGCACCATAAAGATCCACCGACGCAAACTATTTCTCTTCCTTCAGCCGTAAACAACAAGGACAATTTGATGATCAAGCCAATTGTGGTGTTAAATCGCCGTATTGTTCGTCGAAATGGCAAGGTGACAACACATCTATTGATTCAGTGGGCACAAGGCACGACAAAGGAGGCTACTTGGGAGGATCTTTGGGCAATTCAATAGTGTTTTCCACATTTTTATCCTTGAGGACAAGGATGTGGTTGGGGGAGGTAGTTGATGCGTACCGATGTCTGAGCGAGAATTTGGGGGGGGGGGGGGGGGGGGGGGCGCGGGATAATAAGGGTAATTTTAACATTTGTATGAGGCTTTTTAGACATTTAATTGTCAAGTATATAAGGCTTGGATTGGGTTGTTTGTGTTATGTTATACTGGGTGTGGAATTTTGAGTGGAACATCAGTGAGGAGTTGTTCATGCTGCTTAGTGCCGCATGTTTAGGGGATTGCCCCTTACGGCTGGTTGTTTATTTTTTGTGAGTGTTCAGTCGAGATCTACTGAATATCATATCCCTTGTTTTGTTACATTCCATCGGGTAAAAACTGTTATTACTGTTCTATTACTTTTTTGCTCTTATCAGTGCGCGAAAGAAGCACGCTCGTTCACAAGAAAATGGTTTTTCAGCAGCAGGATGCTTGCAACATAAATGCGATAAATGCGCTCGATCCAGTTTGGAGGTAATGTTGACTATCAAGTAAGCAGAATCAGAAATTGTGTTTTTTAGCAAAGTTGTTGGCTTTGCTGTCTACTTTCCATAGCTTTTTGAATTTCTAGAATCAGAGTTCAGTAATAAAATTTATGTCCGGTCAAACAGGATTGGTCAAAATTGGACTACACAATAATATGTGCTGGAAGCAGGGGGCGCACACTTCTCAATCTCATTTAATACTACTCTTATTTATATAGAGAGAGTTTAAGGATAAGTTGATTCACTTCAAATGTTGGGTGATCATTTCTCTTTGCTCGACAGTCGACTTGACAAGAACACTCCAAAATTTCTATATATAGGAGGGCCGGATCGTCTTCCTCGACTCATCTTTCTCTACTCCTCCCAATCTCCCAGTGGATGCCATGAACGTCTTCCTCTAAGTATACTTGGCTTTTTGTTGGATTTGGATTCTATCAAACTCCGCTCCGGTGACTCCTGCATAAGCAGTCTTTTTCGTTACCCTAACTTGTGGCATAATTGCTACCATTGCCTTTATTTTCTTGGGAGGGATGGGGATAATGATTGGTGCATTGATGGAAAACGGCTGGCTCCAAATGATTCAACTGCTCACCCTGTTCTCCGATCCATGGACGGACGAGATGATTGATGTGCACATACATGTACAGGGAGACTATAATCGTTTTCAAGAAGGTTTTGAGGAAGGCAATTCTTGGTGGATTATTAATATTTTCTTTTGTATTTCTAGTGGCACTGATTCATTTTATGTGATAGTCTTGTACAAAGTTGGAATTCTTTCATTTTTCTTGTGGAACTTATTTGCCTTCTATGATTCTTAGGCTCCGTTTGGCACGGTGGTAGCGGTCTTGAACGCATGAGTTAAATCGTCATTCGTTACGAATCACCTAACAAACACCATCCATTTGAACATAAAGTGGATGTAGTTTCTTAGGTGGGCATTAACGAATGACAATTTAACCTCCATGTTCATGACCGCCACTACCCTACCAAAGGTAGCCTAATTAGTTTTTTGTGAAATCTGTAGGTTGTGTGAAAAATATGAACAGATAAAATGAATGAATGAAGTTAATGTAGCCATTTTTTATAATTCTTGTCATTGTAATAAGAGCTTTTCGTACCAAATAAAGAAAAAATACACATGAAATCAAAATGTTCTTAATCATTGGTTTTCTTGGAACATGACATTCTCTGAGAGTTAATATTTATATGGAGTTTGATTTTTGGATTATGAAGGAGAAAGGATAAAAGTTTTTTCAAATGACTTGCAACGAATAAGTTTATTAACTTAGGAAAAAGATAAATGAAAAAATAAGATTCATAAAACATTTAGTTAGTATGCGGATAATATTGATGATGGTTTGTTGAAATTTTTTTTGTTGAAATGATATATCTAACTTTAATACACACAAGAACTCACATGCACATATACAAAAACCTAGGCAATATGACATGATGTTTTGGACATACTTCCTTAACATTTAGAGCCTCAGATTGATCGTATATATAATATTTCATATCCGAAATTCAAAATGTAATTTTAAGAGAATGAATGAGATTGAATCCGAAATTACATAGAGTTTAAGGATAAGTTGATCTCATTTAATACTATTCTTATTTATATATGAATCTGAAATTACATATAGTATTGGATTACATTTAGCAATAATAATCCTATCCCAACACTATTGTGAGGTCTTTATATATTTTCATTCTCTATCCTAATAAGTTTGATTAAAGATACTTAACTAAAAACTAAGAACCCAAACATAAGAGAAAATGGATCAAAGTTACCTAGCATTCAATGACTAAATACTTGCTTCTGGTAGATTCCCGACAGCTTCAATCAGAGAGAATCCTTCTCCAAAAAGTTTTTGCCAAACCTGTAGAAAGCTGTATAGCCGGGAATCTCTCTAATTAAATCAGAGACACGCCAGACCATACAGCTTTCTACAAGTTTGGCAAAAACTTTTTGGAGAAAGATTCTCTTTGATTGAAGAAGCTGGGAATCTACCAGATGCATGTATCCAGTCATTGAATGCTATGTAACTTCGATTTTTTTTCTCCGATGCTTGAGTTCTTAGTTTTTAGTTAATTGTCTTTAATCAAATAGAGAATGAAAATACATAAAAACCTCACAATAGTGTTGGGATGGGATAATTATTGCTAAATGTAATCCAGTACTCTATGTAATTTATCTGTAACTAATTGCATCATTTATATAGACAATTAAAACAAAGTTAAACTAAATATGTTCTTTTAATCAGTAATTTTTTTTCTTTTGCTAAAACTTAAAATATTCAATTTCTTAAAATTGCATTTTGAATTTCGGATTTATATGAAATACTATCTCTATGATCAATCTGCGGCCCTAAATGTTAAAGAAGTATGTCCAGAACATCCTATGTTATATTGCCTAGGTTTTTGTACATGTGTATATGAGTTCTTGTGTGTATTAAAGTTAGATATATCATTTCAACAAAAAATTTCTCAACAAATCATCATCAATCTTATCATCATACTAACTAAATACTTTATGAATCTTATTTTTTCATTTATCTTTTTCCTAAGTTAATAAACTTATTCGTTGTAAATCATTTCAAAAAACTTTTATCCTTTCTCCTTCATAATCCAAAAATCAAACTCCATGTAAATATTAACTCCTTGAGAATGTAATTTTCCAAGAAAAACAGGGATGAAGAATATTTTGATTTCATGTGTATTTTTTCTTTATTTGGTATCAAAAGCTTTTATTATAATGAGAAGAATCATAGAAAATAGCTACATTAACATCATTCATTCATTCATTTCATCGGGTTATATTTCTCACACAAACTACAGATTTTACAGAAAACTAATTAGGCTCCGTTTGGAAGGGTGGCGGCTGTCATGAACATGGGAGTTAAATTGTCATTCGTTAATGCCCACCTAAGGAACTTCATCCACTTTTATGTTCAAACGGATAGTGTTTGTTAGGCGATCCTTAACGAATGACGATTTAACCCATGCGTTCATGACCTCCACCACCGTGCCAAATGAAGCCTAGGAATCTTAGAAAGCGAGTAGGTTGCACAAGAAATGTGAAAGAATCCCAACTTTGTACAAAACTAACACAAAAAATGAATCAGTGCCACTAGAAATACGAAAGAAAATGTTAATAATCCACCAAGAATTGCCATTCTAAAAACCTTCTTGAAAATGATTATAGTCTCCCTATACATGTATGTGCACATTAATCATCTCATCCGTCCATGGGTCGGAGAACAAGGTGAGCAGTTGAATCATTTGGAGACGGCCAATTTTCATCAACGTGCCAATCATTATCCCATCCCTCCCAAGAAAATAAACGCAATCGTAGCAGTCATGCCACAAGTTAGGGCAACGAAAAAGGCTAACCATGCGGGAGTCACCGAAGCGGAGCGTGATAGAATCCAAATCCAATAAAGCGTCAAGGACACTGTGAGGAAGACGGACATTGTATCCACTGGGATATTGGGAGAAGTAGAGAAGGACGAGTCGAGGAAGACGATTCGGCCCTCTTATTTATAGAAATTTCAGAGTGTTCTTGTTAAGTTGACAGTCGAGCAAAGAGAAATGATCACCCAGCATTTGAAATGGATCAACTTATCCTTAAACTCTCTCTATATAAATAAGAGTAGTATTAAATGAGATTAAGAGGCATGCGCCTCCTGCTTCCCGCACCTATTATTGTGCAGTCCAGTTTTGACCAGTCCTGTTCGACCGAACATAACTTTTATTACTAAACTCTGATTCTAGAAATTCAAAAGGCTGTGGAAAGTAGACAGCAAGGCCTAAAACTTCGATGAAGAACATCATTTTTGATTCCGCCTACTTGATAGTTAACATTACCACCAAACTGGGTCGAGCGCATTTTTGCTGCAAGTTTCCTGCTGCTGAAAACCATTTACTTGTGAACGAGCGTGCTTTTCTTTCGTGCACTAATAAGAGCAAAAATACAATAGAACAGTAATAGCAGTTCTTACCTGATGGAATGTAACCTAACAATGGATACGATATTCAATAGATCTCGACTGAACACTCACACAAAATAAACAACCAGTCCTAAGGGATAATCCCCTGAACAGGCGGCACTAAGCAGCACGAACAACTCCTCATTGATGTTCCAATACTCAAAATTCCACACCCAACATAACATAACACAAACAACCTTAACCAAGCCTTATATACTTGGCAATTACATGTCCAAAAAGCCCTCATTCAAATGATAATATTACCCTTACTACCCCCCAAAATTCCCACCCAGATATTGGTACGCATCAACTACCTCCCCCTCCCTCCCCAACCACATACCTGTCCTCAAGGATAAAAATGTTTAAAACGTTGAATTGCCCAAAGATCCTCCCAGGTGGCCTCCTCTGTCGTGTCTTGTGCCCACTGAATCAATAGCTATGTTGTCACCTTGCCATTCCGAGAAACAATATGACGATTTAACACCGCAATTGGCTTGATCATCAAATTACCCTCGTTGTTTACGGCTGAAGGAAGGGAAATAGTTGACGTCAATGGATCTCCATGGTGTTCCCATAGTTGCGATACATGAAATGTATGGTGGATCTTTGCAACACGCCCAATTCTCTCCACCACCTGGAACTGATGGAAAGATTTGGGTGCTAATTTGTGACAATCCCTTAGACAGGTTATATGCAAACGTATGCCCATGAGCCCACCTCCAATACACTTTCCCTTCTCTTTTTATCTGTCATGACCATGCGGTTTTGGGCTGCTGCGAGATTCAACTTCAAGAGTTGAATAACCTGTTCACGTGCTGCCAAGGACCGGCCCAAATCCTCTACTTTTGCGAGGCCCGGGCTGTAGGCCGTACGTAGTGGCAGTGCTTATTCATAAACCACTTCGTATAGAGTCATCTTGATTGCACTTTGGTACGTTTTATTGTACCACCATTTCGCCAAGGGTAACCAATGTGGCTAATTTTTTGGCTTCTCAAAACACATGCATCTCAAATAATTCTCCAAGCACTGATTCACCACTTCGGTTTAGCCGTTGGATAGTGGGTGGTATGCGGAGGATAAATTCAGCTCGACTTGTAGCACTATGATCATCTCTTGCCAAAATTGACTTACAAAGGTGGGGTCCCAATCACTGTCGATGGACTTGGGCATGTCATGCAACTGGAAGATGGAATTCAAAAGAACTTGAGCCACACTCTCAGTTGTATACGAGTGAGCTATGTCAATGAAATGTGTTTGCTTGCTAAGACAATCAACGACCACAAATATCGTTGTTTTACCGTTACTCTTGGGTATCCCATCCACAAAATCAAGAGATATTGCTTGCCAAATTTTATCTGGTATCGGGAGAGCTTGGAGTACTCCATTGCTTTTCTATTATTCGATTTGCATTGATGACATGTTGCAACGTCGGATATACTGGTAAACGTCTACATTCATTTTCTTCCAAAAAAACTGCTTTACTAGTCCATGCTAAGTGGAGGTGATGCCTGAAGGTTCGCCCCAAACACTTTCGTGATATATGTGAAGGAACTTCAGCTTAATGGTGGTGTTGTCTTCGACCACCAATCGACCCTTTTTTTCTTCATGAGTCCTCTCTTACACTGATATTTCGGACGACAAGTGTTGTCCACTGTTTTTTGCACAATGATATCTTGAATTTTGGGGTTTCGTTGTCAAGACTTCTTAAGCTATCGTAGAAAATTTGAGGCGTCAGTTACCAGTGCGCATAACTCAACCTCCTTCCATCCTTCCCTTCTTGATAGTGCATCAAAGCATAGTTTTTTAGCCCCTATTTTTACTGAATAGTGTAGTCAAACTCTAACAGCTTTGACAACTATTTTTGTTACGCCGGTGTCGCAAACCTCTGGTTTTCTAAAAATTTTAAAATTCGTTGATCCGTGCAAATAATGAATGATCTAATTATTAAGTAATGTTGTCATTATTGTACTTCCAGAACCATCGCAAGTAACCCCTTATAGACCGAGAGCATTGAGTTCTTCTTGCCCAACGCCTTACTAAAATAGGTTGTCGGCCGCCCGTTTTGTACGAGGATCGCCCCAATGCCCTTATTAAAGGCGTCTGATTCAACCACAAATGTCTTGGTGAAGTCGGGTAAGCATAGAACGAGTGATTGGGATACCATCTTAAGTTGTATAAATGCATGTTCTTATTCTTTCGTCCACTACAACCGAGTTGATTTGAGCAACTTGGTTAGCGCTTGGCGATGCCGCCGTACACATGAATAAACTTCATGTAGTATCCGGTGAGGCCTAAAAAGTCTCGCACTTGCTTCACCATTTTGGGGTCGGCCATTCCAACATGGATCTAATTAATCTTCTCTGGGTCCGTGACCACTCCTCCGTGTGATATGATATTATATGATATGGCCCAAGTAATGTACTTCTCATTGACCGAAGATGCATTTGCTCTGCCTGAGAAATAAATTATGTTGGCGCAACGTCTTGAA
Source organism: Platanthera guangdongensis (assembly GCA_039583875.1). NCBI lineage: Eukaryota > Viridiplantae > Streptophyta > Magnoliopsida > Asparagales > Orchidaceae > Platanthera > Platanthera guangdongensis. Next base: position 145,886,300 of record CM077164.1, read on the forward strand.
TGTGAAGTTGAGTTGCTTCATGTGCTTCTGCCAAGATTTAATAAAAATCAATATATTATCAAAAAAGACAAGGATGAATTTCCAAAGGTGGTAGTGGAAGATTTTGTTCATCAAGCTTTGAAACATTGACGCTGATCAAGCCGAAGGGTATGACCAAAAACTCGTCGTGACTCGGGTTGGTTCGGAATGTCATCTTGTAAACATTTTCTTTTGCCATTAGGACTTGATGATAACCCACCTGTATGTCCAATTTGGAGAAGAAAACAGCCTCGTGCAGTTCATCAATGAGTTCCTCGATGATGAGAATCAAAAACTTGTCTTTAATTGTTTGTAGGTTGAGTTGACAATAGTCAATGCATAACGTCCACGCTCGGTCACCTTTTTGCACGAACATGATCAGTGATGCATACTGGGTGCTGCTTGGTTGAATGATCCCCGTACGTAGCATCTCGCCAACCGACTTTTCTATCTCATCGTTTTGGAGTGGTGGATTGCGATTGGATCTCAAATTAATGTTTTCATGCCCGCCAGTCGGGGGGATGCGATGTACATACTCCCGATTAGGAGGCCATTCAGTGGGTTCATTGATTAGCAAAGTTTGTTAGCACCTTTTCCAATTGGTTGGTCTCCTGCGACCCAGATTTGTTGTTGGTTCAGTGCCCTCATGCAGCCCAACCTACAGATGTTGGCCTTCTCCCAAGCTCTCCGAATTCGTCTGTGGTGAGTCCTGAATCATCCAGATGGCCCAAAGTGATAATATATTTAAGTGTCCACCCTTAGCCATCATTTTTTCCAAGCTATGATGTTTCATCCATACCCCAATGGTGGTTTTTGTTTCTCTCAGCGAGATCTTAACAAATCCGACCAACTTATGATCTCTGAAATTCGATGAGATAGTTACTTCGTTTGCTTTTGTAGATAATAAAGTAGACCGTTGCATATATCTCAAGATCAGTGAGAGTTGATACATGTTCTTAATTCTTTATGTAGATGATATTTTACTTGCAAGTAGTGATTTGACATTATTGCTTGATCTCTCGCGAGCCGAACGACTAAGGAAAAAGAACAAGGGACAGACCCAAGGGCTCAGCGTGGAGGTCCCACCACACACCCGGAAGATCTTAGAGCGCTCCCTCTTCCTAGTCAAATGCCGAGTTAAGGATGCCTCAAAAAGCGCAAGAAAACAGGGACACAAGTAAGCATGCCCCCTTGAGGCACCCCCTTGAGTCTATTTATAGATTTCTGAAAACGGTCTGCAAATAGTCAACCTCCGTAGTTTTGAACCGCTATGTGCAGTCCAACTGGGTCTGCCAACAGCGTAACTCCGTTGTTCTAGAAGGCTATAGACAGATCAACGGGGGTAAAAAGGTAAAAACACATCACAAGAGACTGGGCGAGTGGCCCTTTAGAACATCCACTCGCCGGGGGCGACGAGTGCACCATGGAGCTGGCACTCGCCGCCTCCTCCCGGCCTCGGGCGAGTGCGGGCCCGGCCTGCCCCACTCGTCATCTGCTCGGCGAGCCCCCCGGGGCGAGTGCGAGCCGATCTGCTCCATTCGCCCCTCACGCGATCCACCCCACTGGGGCGAGCCGAAGGGGCTTCCAGGGATCTCGCCTCCCTACAACTCGCCAAGGACCCGGACTACTGGACTGGCCGATCTAGTTCCTGTCGACCACTACTCGCCGGATATGGGTCGTACACAATCCCCTCTCTTTGCGAGGTTGGCCCAAGCTCGGAAAGAATCATCCAACCCCGCAATATGCGGCGAGTGTGACAGGGGCCAGAAAATCTTTTGGTGGGCTCCACCACCTTACTTGAACCTTGTCGAGATGCCTCTCTCCAAAGAGCTCCAAGAGAAGCTTAGCCGCGCACGCGAGCTTAAGGCCACTCGCGTTGTCGCGCTCGTCAGCATGCCCCCCAACGCGACACTAAACGAGCTGACGAAATCTAACCCTGCTAAGAAGGCTAAGTCCATACCGAAAGATGTTGAATCCATCTACCGCGACCTGGAATCCACCTTGACTCCCAGGCTCGCCTCCTCTAAACCGGTCGCCGACCTCAAAGGGAAAATGGTCGTCGACATTCCACCTGATCCCGAGAGCCATCAGGTCAATGTCGAGTCCTCCACGCCGCGAGTCCACACCCCGCACAACGACTCGCGGCCTCAGACTCCCGCTGACACCCGCCTGTAGAGCAAATCGCCTCCCTTTGGGACCACGGGGTGGATTCGCTGAAGTCCAAGTCGCCAGCTCGCACTCCTTCTCAGCAGCCTGCACCTACTCCTGCACTCGCGGGGGAAAGGGTTGGATACATCCCGGTTCCCAGCTTTAACCTCATCTCCCCAGGAATCCATCCTCCGGGTCGCAGTAAGAACTTAGTCTTACCCCCTTTGCACACCCCTCCAGAACTGTCGAGCTCGTCCTGTAAGCTCCACTTTTACCATGACATTTTACCTAGACATCTTTGCTGCACTCGCACCCTCTTTCTACCGGAGTTGATTGTTTTTTGCAGGGCTCCCAGCTCCTTCTGAAGTCGAGGAATCTTCTGAATAAGCTCGGAACTCGCCACCCCCTGACCCCGGGATGGAAAGATTTCTAGACGACTCGCTGGATCCTGCCGAACTGAGACGGCGAATGGTGGAAGTGCTGAAGAAGCAGGACGCCGCCTTGCGCCAACTTCGAGCGGACAATGCATACCGCGAGCAGAGACTGCAGGCGCTGGAGCGGGATTATGTGCTGCTCGCGGATAAGGTGGAGAGCTACGAACAATGCATACTTCGAGCTGGAACTTCGAGCGAACAATGCATACTTCGAGCGAACAATGCATACCTTGCCCTTCTTCCCAGGATGTCGAAGCTGCGAGAGAGCTACGAACTCGCGCCGCCGAGCTGGAGGCTCGCGCCGCCGAGCTGGAGGCTCGCGCCGCCGAGCTGGAGGCTCGCGCCGCCGAGCTGGAGGCTCGCGCCGCCGAGCTGGAGGCTCGCGCCGCCGAGCTGGAGGCTCGCGCCGCCGAGCTGGAGAAGGAGAATGCCAAGCTGAGAGGGGAGAACAAAGGACTCCAGAGCGAGCTGATCCGGCAAACAGACATCTTCTTCCCCCAGTCCGGCGGCAAGCCAAGCATTCCTCCCAAAAGGCCCAAAGTTTATAGTGAGGTCGAGGTCGCCAAGAGGCTGCGGATCAACTCCATCAGCACCGCCGACTACACCTTACAGATGATGAAAGACATGGAGGTGTTGGTGGAGGGATGCGGAGAGATCACAGCGAGGGATCTTGGGCCAAACTTGTTCCCGCCGGCTACCCCTCCCAGCGAGAAGGAGGAGAGTTTTGAATCGCTCTTCAAAGATGTCAAGGGTTACAAGGATGGCCGCACATCTGGAGGGGAGGGAGAGGAGGACCACCCATCCGGAGGGGAGGACGAGAGCTGACTCGCGCCTCCCTGCTGATTTTTGTTTTTATGTTGTAATTCTCTCCCCCCCCCCACCGTTTGTAACCTCGCCGAGGCGAGCTCTCCCATTTGTAAAATAACATTTGCTAATGAAAAAATGACTTGGTTCGAATTTCTCTTTTTTTTGAACTTGCTTACTGTGACGCAAGGTGGAAGCTTGGCAGCGGGAGCATCTCGGGACCTAACCTCAGAGCGAGAATACTTTCCATCTGCACGTTGCTTCTGGGACGGTGGACTGAGGCGAACCTGAGGTCAATCACAAGCTGTTCGCAGAAACTGATGAACTCGAAGATGGCAAATTGAGGTTCATTGTCCGTGACGATGGCCTGCGGCAACCTGTGTCGGCAGATGATTTCCCCTCAAACGAAGTTCCTGATTATCTGAGAGGTCACCTTGGCTAGCGCCTTCACTTCCAACCACTTAGAAAATAGTCTATCATTACCAGCAGGAACCTCCTCTGCCTGCTAGCCTGGGGGAAAGGTCCCACCAAATCCATTCCCTAAATGGCGAAGGGTCAGGGGGGCGTGATGCTCCTGAGCCGCTGAGCTGGTTGAAGTTGGAGGCGGGCAAACAGCTGGCACTTGTGGCATTTCTTTGTAAACTCTGCAGTGACTTGACTTAGGGTTGGCCAGAAGTACCCCTGTCAAATTATTCTTCCTTCCAAGGTTATGCTCCCCGAGTGGCTTCCACACTCCCCCGAATGAACCTCTTCCAAGATCCTCTGAACCTCCCTCTCGGTCACACAACGTGCCAACATTCCCGAGAGAGTCTTCTTATACAATTGTTCGTCGCACATAAGGTAATGGTCGGAGACGGAGATGATGGCGCGCTTGGCTCGAGGAAGGCTTTACTGTGCGGCTCGATGGGAGAGGGAAGCTGCGTGACGGGCGACGGAAGGGCGGGGAAATGTCTGTTGCAGCTTTGACGAAGCAAGGAGTCGCGCTGATCGACAAGCCAGGCAAAAAGGTTGCTTCGATTTTGGACGAGGTAGCCGACTGGTGTATGGGAGCAGAGCGAGGAGATGTGGTCTCGGCGTCTCGCTGGAACTTGGGGGTTGAAATTTGCGGTACTGGGAGCTGCGTGGACCAATGATGGAGTCGACAGACGGTGGAGCTGAGGTGATCGTCTTTGATCTGGAATGGGAGAATAGCGGATTGTAGCGAAAAAGAGGCACGAGTGAAGGTGTATTCAATGCAGACGTCGTGGAAATGAGTAGAGCTAGTCGGAGATGAAGTAGACAACGGTGGAAACGACGACGTGGGCTGGACAGAAGGCTCGAGGTTGATGGAAATCGAGGGATGGTGTGCAGAAGAGGAACCTGGCTCTGATACCAAAGTTGTTACAGGCTTACTTCGGAGTGGTGGCCAGAGTAGTGGTCGGAGACGGAGATGATGGTGGTGGAGATACAACGGAGCCCTAACCGCGGTTGCCTAAGTGAGGTTGCACATTGGAGGAGAGGGCCACCAAATAGCTCACATGCATGACAAGGAATTAGAACTCTTCATTTTACAAGACTCCATGGGCTTATATAAGATCATCAATGACATGAGTGTAAATAACTTGAAAACATAAAACATAAAAGATTCGACCTGATTAATAAACAAAACGACTCAACTAATACATTTGACTCAATATAATAATTGGGCTTAATAATAATAAAGCAAGGTACTTGACGTATAGGATCCATAACAAAAAGATAATATGTTTGTCTGTAATAATTGATTCAGGGACACCATGGAGTTTTCCCGCATTTTCCTAGAATGCATTTGCTACTATTGGACCTGTTATTGGTCCTTTTAGGGGAGAGAAATGAGTTGCCCTAGACAATCTATCCACAACTACAAATATTATAGTAAACGAGAAGATGGGTTATAGAATCCATAGTCAGTTCAACCCATAATTTTTGGAGAATTGAAAATGGTTGTAGTAAACCATAAGGGTTGTGGTTAACTGGCTTGGCTTTTTAACGTATTTCACAATTGTTAATGTAGGTTGTTACTTCTTTCATTTTATTCCAGTGGAACAGCTTTTATAGCTTTTGCATTGTACTCTCAATTCCTGAATGTCCTCCATATGGACTGTCATGAGCCTCCTGCAAAATCACCCTTTTCATATTCGATTTGTCTGGGATGAATAATCTATGTTTATAATACCGAAGATCGCACTTGATGGTCCACTCAGAATGTAAATGTGGCTAAGATTTGACTTACTGTAATATTTTTTGTGTCACTGTCTGTTTTATACTCCCGTTCTAATCCTTCTAATAAGGGAGAGATTGCAATGGAAATTGCTTGGAAGCTCAAAAAGGTACATTGATCGGGAATTGAAGTAGATCTAGACAATGCATCTGTTACTTGATTTAGTTTTTCAGTTTTATATTTTATAGCATAGTCGAATCCTAGTAGCTTAGTTATAAAGTTTTGCTGCTCTGGTGTGTAACTCTTGTGTGAGCATATGATGCAGACTTTGGTGATCTGGAAGAATAATAAAATAATGTCCCAGTAAACATTGTCTCCACTTTGCAACAACAGCTGAAAAAACATACATTTCTCTCACGTAGTAGGATTTTTATTGCATAAGTGGTGATAATATTTTACTGTAATAAGCTATGCTTTATGGTTCTGCAATAGGACGGTGCCTATTCCAGTTCCTGAAGCATCCATTTCTATTGAGAAGGGTTCTTTCAAATTAGGTAGAGTTAAATTTGGATATGTTATTAATTTTTCATTTAATTTTTCAAATGCTTCTTGAGTTACATCCGTCCAATAGAAAGTAGTTTTCTAAAAAAATTATGTTAGGTTATGAGCTATGGTTGCATAATTCACAATGAACTTACGATAATATCCGGAAAAAACCTTAAAAGGCACTTACATTTTTCTGAGTTGATGGTACAGGAAATTTTTTCACAGCTTTTATATTATTATAATTTGGCATTACCTATCCCTTGGAAATAATATGGCCTAAAAATTCTATTTTTGAAGAAAGGAAACTACATTTAGTTTTCTTTACAAAAAGTTGGTTTTGTGAGATAATGTCTGGCGTGTGTTTTAAATGTTCCCCATGTTTTTTTTCTAAAGTGTTGTATAGTAATATATCATCAAAAAATACTATAATGAATTTTCTTAAATAAGGTTTAAAAATACTATTCTTCAAGGCCTGAAATGTAAACGACACGTTTGATAGGAAAAATGGCATTACATTGAATTCGTAGTGGCCTTGGTGGATTCTAAAAGCGGTTTTGTGTATATCCTCTTCAGCCATCTTAATTTGATGGTATCCTGATCTAAGATCTAATTTTGAAAACCACCTTGCTTCATACAACTCATCGAGTAATTCGTCGAAGTAGGAATTGGAAACTTATTTTTAATTGTAATTTTGTTTAACGCTTTATAGTCTACACAGAAACACCATCCTCCATCTTTTTTTCTAAACAAATTGACCGGGGAACTAAAACATAATTATGCATTTGTCAAATTCATAATATAAATTATCTTAGTTTGAAAGACAATGTGAAAGGGAAGAGGAACAAATGAAAACTAACACTTCTATATAAATGCATGACGATCAACTTCCAAGAGTTCTACCAAAAAAGCATGATTTTGAATATCGTGATTCTTAATGAAGAACTTAACTATATACAAATGAGATGAAACATGCGACAACATAGTGGTCCCACAAAGATACTAATGGTTAACATAATGACAATCAATCCCTCATTATTTTACCCGTTCAAGAAAAAATTGTGTTAGATGCAATCAGGATAGCCGTGGTGTTTTCATAATATAATGAAATAAAGACATAGTTATGCTTATATCAATAATAAATCAACAGAGCCTCCTCGTTGGGATTTAGGGTTAAGTTGGATGTTGGTGATTTTGAGGGTCAACTAGAACCTAAGGGATGTCTAGAGTGGTGTGATAGGATGGTTCGATTCCTCGCTTGAAAGCAATTGCCCCAGGCCAGGCAAGTTGAGAACGCGGTCCTTAGACTTAAAGGTTTTGTTTGTTTGGTGGTGTCAGCTAAAGCGGGCTAGGTTCAACTAAGGATTGCTCCCAATTACCACTTGGGATGAGTTTAAAATTTAACTGCGAAAGTGGTACATCCCATGGGATTATCTGCAAACCCACCACCGTAGGTTCCATAACTTACGACAAGACAAATTGATGGTGGATGAGTACACGAACAAATTCCTAGCTCTTCAGTCTCCCTTCGACCTCCGAGAGGATGATGATCGTATCCGGTTATCTGAACATGTTGCGCCATTCCATTAGAGACCAGCTGGAGTTATTTAATTACAAGGACTTACGAGAAATATTGAGTCGTGCACGGAGAGTGTAGTCCAAAAAAAAAAGCGGACATCCAGAGTTAGGTTTACTGATAGATCTACAACGAGCGTCACCATTGCCACCACTGCTAGGATCTCGGACTCCCCTCACCCTCCTATCACTGCTGGGACACCAACCCCATCCATTGTTCCCTCAAAGGGTAAGGAGATTATTGGGGCTAAGCCCAACACTGGAGTATTCTGATACTTGGGAGCCGGAGCACAAATCATCTGAGTGCCCGCAACATCACTTCGTTGTTGTTATTGATTCCACTAATGGACGAGAGCCTTAGTATGGAGTTTACGTAAATGAGTCTCACCCTGAGCCTGAACATGAGCATGAGTCAGATGATGTCGTAGAAGTGGAAGGAGAATACACCAAACACTTAGTATGTGTCTTGCGTTATAGTTTGATTACCCCTAGCGAGTCTACTGAGGATGACCATAGGAGGCACGATATTTTATGCACTACTGCACACATTCAGGGACAATTTTGTTCAATTATCGTAGATAGTGATAGTATGAAGAACTTCATTTCTCAACGCATGTCTGACATATTAGGACTTGAGACGCACCTGTTAGAATAACCCTACAACATATCTGGAGTCAATAGTCATTTGACAATGTCCGTCACACACTACTGTCTAGTAAAGTTTTTTATAGGGAGCACGTATTCAGATAGAGTATTGTGTCATGTCGCTGTCATGGATGTCTGTCGCATCCTATTAGGGCGATCTTGGCAGTACGACCGACATGTTATGCACAATGGCACGAGGAACTCTCATTCCATTGAGCATGATGGACGCACTATTGTTCTTCTCCCCCAAAAGAGTTGCCTGATTCCAAGGGCCCACGAGAGGAGCTCTACGCACTCTAGTTTGATTTTCATCGACTCCATAACATTACTTCTCACCACACTCACGCCTGAAATCCCGCCCCATTAAGTTACTCGTCGCTCAGATGTGTCGCTCACCCCACATTTATCGATTCCCGACGTGTCACCTTATATTTCTCAGTTCTTCTATATTATATCTAACGAACATTCACTCGGCACACCTCACTCTGTCGATTTCATATTTAGAGACTGCGCTCTTATTTCACCTCATTGTCATTTGGATATAGGCGGATTTATGGAGTAACATTATTATATTAATTATTTTTTATCATATTTCTAGACCATCTTATGAGGACGGAAGGAAACCAAACTCGAATTTAATAGCGGTTATCACTCTATGATCGATGGAAAGACCATGGGTGTTAATCGGAGTTTGGGAATTTCCTTGAGCGCCGAACTAAGGAGAATCTGACGCAATGAGATCTAGTACCTCCACGAGTGAAGTCCACAATTAATCATTCTAAAAATCGCTTTTTACTATATCTCCTTACGAGATTATCTTTGCGTTATTTCACCTACCTGACCGTCATCACCTCTCATTTCATAAACGTATTTCATTCGATGCGCAAACTCAAATTAATTATTTAAATAAACTGCATAAAATTATTGCTAACTAATTGCGAGCAACCTTTGAAACTTACAAATTCACGGTCGGTCGTTATCGCAATGAATTGTACTTTTCAAAGGAAGATTGCGTGAATGACATAACCATGTGGTTTTGTCCTTCCCAAATTCAGAAGCATATGAAGTCACCTATCAAAACCCCAGACATACCACCTGATTCAGCACCAGTGACAACATTAGATCTTTCTGATACCAGTTTTTGCGAGTTCTCGTCGGGGTCGAGCTCTTTCAACCCCGGGGGAATTGATGTCTCTTTCGTCGCATCCAAGATTGCATGACGTCACCATGGATCGTGAATTTTTATTTATGCATTTATTTTTCGTGTATTTCTTTCGACACGCACCTACTTTGTTTGAAATTGTTCGGCTCAACGGCTTGACCACCCGATGAGACCTTAAATAAATAGTCCGGTAATTTTAGTCGTTAGAACGTAACAGACAAGCTTAAAATTATTTAAACGCATAAATTTTAATATTTGAATTCAAGACAGAATATCTCAAAGACTGGAAATACAAGTTTGGAAATTCAAAGTTTGAAATCTACAAATTAAAGTTGGTAATAAAAAGTTATTTGGGAAATAAATTTGGGTTAGAGTTCGTTTAGAAAGAAGGAGATATGATTATATATCCAGGCAGGCCACGAGGGGACACTGTAACAACGTTACTTATGTTCACCGAACAAATACTGGGTTGAGATTGATCCGGGCCATTTTAACATAGGGGGTAACTCTTTCCTATTCTCCTCCGCCTGTAACCAACAATTATTTTCAAAACAACGGCTCAAAATTAGTCTACCATCATGTCAAGCATCAGGATGACGCCACTTGGCAATTTCATCGGACAGAGATTATTAAGGGGACAGCTCAGGGTGACTCATCTTCATAGCCATTAGAAAGGAACAATATTAGCAATGTATTAACTACTATAAATAGAAGATTAGTTTGTAATAAGTTTTTTTAAAGAAATGAAATTATCAAAGTTCTTCTCCTTCCTTCTCCTAGTTCTTCTCTCTCCCTCCTCCAGCCACTCTAGGCTATCTTCTTCTGTTTCTTTACCACTTAATTCAATTCCCTCGTTACATTTGGTGCTCTCGTCTTGTTCTCCCCCTCTCCACCCACATGGCTGTCGTAACAAGATCGCACAATGGGGACCACCGTCCTTTCGATGTTTCTCAGGAGCTCCAAGAAGAGCAACGCACCAGACAGGCTCAAATCGACTCTCTGTGAAACGACATGCAATCCCAAAGCAAGATTTTAACACAGCAAATCTTGGCCTCCAAAGACCACGCTCAGGAACAACAGGAGGAAATACGTAACGAGATGCGCACATCCATGGAATCGATTCAACGATCACTGGACCTCCAGAATTCACGCCTGCAAAAACAACCAGAGCTCAGTACAAGCCAATCAGCAGCAGGCATCTTGGGTGCCTCTCCGCCACTCGAGCCTCCAATTCAAGTTGTTTCTGCTCAACCTAGGTTACTTTCTATTACTTGTCCGCGTTTTTCCGACGGCAAACCAATGGATTGGTTTTGCGATCTCAAAACTTTTTTTCCAGTATAACGCAATACCGCCTCAAGAATACCTACTTTACGCCGCATTACACTTAGATAAACCAGCATCAAGATGGTACCAAGCCATTCTTTCTGACCACCCCTCCCTCGATTTTGATTTCTTTGTTAAATCCATACAACAACGTTTTGGACCAAGCCCTTACGAGAACTCACAAGGTGCCCTGACAAAACTAACACAAACAACCTCGGTTTAAATTACAAAAAGGATTTTGAAGAACTCAAAAACAGAGTACCCGGTTTAGACACACAATTCTTGACAAATATGTTTATCTCAGATCTCCAACCGTACATTCAGAGTCAAGTGCTCATCCACGAACCCACAGAACTGGATAGGGCATTCGTCATGGCTCGAATGTTTGAAGCACAACACCTATGATTTCACAGACCTCCATCACAACCATATAAACCACCTCTAGATTATCACCCAAAACAGAATAGCACCCAACAGAATCCCTCTAGACAACAATCTTTGCCCTCCAACTCCAAACAATTTATTAAAAAATTATCCCCCCAAGAACTCCAAAGCAAAAGGGAGAAAGACTTATGCTATAATTGTGATGATAAGTATAGCCCAGGTCATAAGTGTCGGGGACGAGGAATCCTTTGTTATTTCCAAAGGACGGAGGATTTCCTGAACACAACTGACCAATTATCTGATATTGAAGAGGACAACCCCACATCAGCCGCGTTAATACAGACCTTAACGGACTCCTCACCAACCCACTTCATCCGCTTCACAGGACACATCGCACAAAAACCGATTGAAATTCACATAGATAGTGGCAGTTCCCATAATTTTATATCCCCTCGCATGGCCAACTTTCTAGGACTTCCAAGCTACGTTATACCCGCATTTCCAGTGCTGATGGGAAACGGGTCCTCCATCAAATGTAAGGGCATATGTAAGGGTATTCAGTTGCTCATTCAAGCCAATCCCTTCAAGGTCAATTTATACATTTTAGATATCATGGGAGCGGACATTATTTTGGGAGTACGATGGTTACGTCAAATAAGCTCTATAACCACCGATTACTCAACCCTAACCATGTCCTATTTAGGAGAAACAGGCTCAATCACACTCAAGGGACATAATAGCATTTCCGATAGCCAAATCACATCATCGCAACTTTCTTGTTTGTTATCCTTACAGCCCTTAGCAGTTTGTTGGTTGATCACCTCGGATACCATATTCCCTACAGCACTGGATAGCAACACTCAACCAGCCTTACCCCACAAATTCAATTCCCTTCTTACAAACTACGAAGATTTATTTACAGAACCCGATTCCTTACCCCGAAAGCGGGACATCGACCATCATATTAACTTAGAATTGGGCACACAAGCACCTAATATCAAATATTACCGTTTCCCCTACTACCAAAAAAACGAAATCGACCGATTGATTATAGAAATGTTACACAAAAATCACATCACACCCAGCACGTCGAGTTTTTCCTCTCCAGTTTTACTAGTAAAAAAAAAGATGGAACATGGCGTTTCTGTGTCGACTATAGAGCCCTCAATAAAATAACCATTAAAGATCGATTTTCAATACCAACAATTGATGAATTACTTGATGAACTTCATGATACCCGTTTTTTTTCAAAATTAGACCTACGCTCAGGCTATCATCAGATACGCATGGCTGAAGATGATATTCACAAAATTGCGTTTAGAACACACCAAGGGCACTACGAATTCACTGTATTGCCCTTTGGTATGTCCAACGCACCTTCCACATTCCAGGCCTTAATGAATAAAATCTTCCAACCATTCTTACGGAAATTTATAGTCGTATTTTTTGATGATATTCTAATCTATAGTATCTCTAGAGATGACCATTACGCTCATCTCAGGCAAGCTTTGGAAATCCTGACTGAACATAAGTTACACATAAAATACAGTAAATGTTCGTTTCTGACTTCATCCATTGAATTTTTGGGCCATCAAATTTCTAACGAACAGGTTGGTCCAACTAAATCAAATCTAAAAGTGGTACAAGAATTTCCAATACCCAAATCACAAAAAGACATTAGGGCATTCCTGGGTTTAACCGGTTATTACCGCAAATTCATCAAAGAATATGCGACAATCGCTTACCCGTTGACAGATTTGCTTAAACAGGTCTCATTTAACTGGACCACCTTAACTCAAGATTCTTTTAACAGTTTAAAAAATAATTTAATTAATCCCCCAGTTTTAACATTACCAGATTTTAAACTGCCACTTGAGCTAGAGACTGACGCTTCAGGAAAAGGTATTGGGGCTGTTTTAGCTCAACAAAAAAAATCATCACTTTTTTTAGTAAAAAATTATCTTCACAGATGGAACTAAAATCTACATGTGTTCGGGAAATGTACGCAATTATTTCGGCTGTAGCAAAGTGGCGCCAATATCTTTTGGGACATAGATTTATAATCTATACGGACCATCAGAGCCTACATCATCTACTAACCCAAGACCTACATACACCCGAGAAACACAAATTCTTTTCCAAACTGCTTGGTTACGACTACACTATCAAATATAAGGCAGGTAAAACAAACATTGTTGCGGACACCCTGTCACGAACAGGCTCAACCCCAGAACAACCCCCAGTAATGACCTTGAATAGGATAACAGTTCCAGTCTCTCCTCTCTTGAGTGGACTGGAACAAGCCTACGCTACTGATAAATTCACACAACAAATTCTACAGACAATTCATAATACACCACACCTAGAACCTAATTGGTCCATTAAGGGACCTTACATTTACAACAAGCATAGATTATACATTCCAGAAAATTCAGAATTGAGAAACACACTGATTACAGAGGGCCACGATAACCTCTGGGGAGGTCATTCTGGTGTAAATGGAACGACAACTAGATTACATCAATAATTTTATTGGCCAAACATGCGTAAACAAGTAGAACAATACGTTAAACAGTGCGAGTTATGCCAAAAGGCTAAACCAACTAACCACCTTCCCTATGACCTGCTACAACCTCTAGAAACACCTGAGAAATTATGGTCTGATCTTACGATGAATTTCATCACTAATCTACCAAACTCCAATTCCTATACAATTATTATGGTAGTCGTTGATCGATTTTCCAAAGTCGTACATTTTGCCCCAATAAAAACCTTAACAGGGCCCAAAGTTGCGATTGTTTTTTGGGAAACTGTAGGGAAGCTACACGGGATACCAGAATCGATTATATCTGATCGGGATACTATATTCGTAAGTAATATTTGGACAAAATTATTTAGATTGCAGGGGACAAAATTAAAATATAGTTCGGCCTACCACCCCCAGACGGACGGCCTTACAGAAAGAATGAATCGATCCCTGGAACAATACCTACGTTTATTTTGTAATCATAATTATAAGAAATGGACTACTTATTTCAGCTTTGCCGAATATTTTATAAATATCACATTTAATTCTGCGACCGGAATGACCCCATATGAGGTCATGTTCGGTCGATCTCCACCTGGTTTATTATCCTACAGCCCGGGGAGCACAACTAATGAAGCGGCGGGAGCAACAATGGAAAAACGGGAAAAAATTCTGCAACAACTATAGAAGAATCTCAACACGTCGCAACAACGGATGAAAACCTACGCCGACAAAAAAAGGAAGGAGCTACAGCTACAACCCAGGCAGTGGGTCATGCTCAAACTACATCCTTACAGGCAATTTTCTCTTGGCCGCTCCTTTAATAAAAAGTTAGGCCTCAAATACTACGGCCCTTACAAAGTACTGGAGGTCATCGGCCAAACAGCATATCGTCTTGACCTCCCTCCTGAGGCAAAAATACATCCAGTTTTTCATGTTTCTCTACTAAAGCCGTACATCGGAGAACCTGGGCTTCAGCCGGTTGTCATTCCAGAAAATCATTGGAGAAACAACCCGCTTCATAAGCCGTTGGCCATCATAACAACTAGAAAAATTTCACAACAAGGAAAAGACGTAGAGCAAGGACTAATCCAGTGGGAGGGACTACCTCCAGAAGACAGTACTTGGGAGGATCTATCTACCCTCACCGATTTTTCCAACTTGAACAAGCAAGCAGGCTACTTAGAAGATACAACGTGGAACACCAAGGGAAAACGGAGTAACAGAGGACCAAAAGACAGAACAGAAGTCAAAAAACACACAGGCGAAATACGACACTACAGCAAAAAGCAATACTAGCCATAACTTCGGAACGAAGGGGGAACACTAAACTTCTACAGCAACATCTTACCTAGTCACGCTAAGAGTAGCAGAATCAGCTTTTGGTTTACAGCTGAGTATTCCTCCGCTAATCTGTTCTCATCAGCATCACTTTTTGCCATCTACCATTAGCTAACCGGGAAGATTCTTCCCGCCGACGAAGTTCTCGCCTCCCCGTTCCGTCGCAGTTAGGGTTTTTGGATGAAGGAAAAAAAACAGAATGAAGCAGACGCTGAGGACATCGCCTTTTAACGGGGAGAGTAATGTAACAACGTTACTTATGTTCACCGGACAAATACTGGGTTGAGATTGATTCGGGCCATTTTAACAGAGGGGGTAACTCTTTCCTATTCTCCTCCGCCTGTAACCAACAATTATTTTCAAAACAACGGCTCAGAATTAGTCTACCATCATGTCAAGCATCAGGATGCCGCCACTTGGCAATTTCATCGGACAGAGATTATTAAGGGGACAGCTCAGGGTGACTCATCTTCATAGCCGTTAGAAAGGAACAATATTAGCAATGTATTAATTACTATAAATAGAAGATTAGTTTGTAATAAGTTTTTTTTAAGAAATGAAATTATGAAAGTTCTTCTCCTTCCTTCTCCCAGTTCTTCTCTCTCCCTCCTCCAGCCACTCTAGGCTATCTTCTTTTGTTTCTTTACCACTTTATTCAATTCCCTCGTTACAAACACGCTACAGAATACCTCCTCTCGTACATCTACTTTTGGCCATCGCTCCATCCCTCCGACAACAACGGCAAGCTGCGCACAGCCGCTGCCCTAGCCTCCTGCCGACGATCCAGGAACTTCGTCAACGCTCCAATCTCCTCGACACAGTTCGTTTGCTCTAAGACGCCGCTCAAGTCCCCTCGATGTGGACGTTACAGCAGCCCGACGCCCCACAATCACTTCCTGCCGCTGTCGTATTCCATCGACGATGACCCATCGGGAGACGTCGTTTCCAGCGCCGAACCCGCCGCCTGCTACTCCACCGATTCAGTGGGCCTTTGCCATTGCAGGCCAGTTTGTGGCCTCCTTTCAGTCAGCGCCAATCGGACTCCTCCCCTCCATTCCCTGGCGGCCAGTCTCCTCACGGTTGTTGGTTGTTGTCGACTCTAGCAAATTACTCCAGCAATCATCCTGCGTCAATTGTTTCGCCGCTGCAGACGAATTTGGGATTGACCGGTCTTCTGTGGTAACTTCACCCATTCTTTCTTGCTCGTATTATTTAGTTTTAAATTTATTCCATCACTTAAATAATTAAGAGCTTGCCCGAACGTTCGACCGCTTTAATTATCGTATTTCATAAATTATTTTTGTGCTCTACTTGTGGAAGTTCGGATTTCTACGGTTCAAAACATAAATCGCTCGAGGGGTCGTACTCAAATAAAATTTAACGATCTTTGAGGAAGTTTATCGGTAGTAGTAGTTTAAGCGCAAAAGCTTTGAATTGGCACACTCGGCCTCTTTAAAAATTAAAATCAACTTAATTTTATTTAGCCAATTTTATTTTACAACAAATAAAATAATTTGCATTAACATAAATAGTTATTTTGTAAACCCTAATTGGAGTTTACATGAGTCCTTCATAGGATTCTGATTGCATCTATCGCCGGACGCCATCCTCAGCAGTATCAAAGAAATTATTTACTTTAGGGTTGCGCCGTTAAATAGCTACGAACGAACTCCTAAGACGGCCACAACTACGACCTATAGGAGTTTCCTAGGGAAGGAACAATTTAGGTGACTCATACAAGAAGGCAATTTCTGATTTTAGCCACTTAGAAATTAATATGAGATCAGATTTCAGCCACTAATGGCGGCTAACAACTAAGAGGAATAGGCCAACAAAAGTCAAGAAAAGGGCAGCTAACAAGAGCCCCTTATGGCAGCCAACAAGAGCCACCAAGGGCAGGCAATAAGATCCTCTAATGGCAATTAACTACAACTATTGATAACAGTCCAAATGGCCGTCAACAGTCAAGAGAAATAGCAGCCTACAAGGGTTATCAAGTGGACAGCCAACAACAACAAAAATAACCGGCCAAAGCCAGCAAGAACAACTCACATCGACAATTAATAGCCACATGCAACAACCAACAGAATAACCCATATCAACATATAGGATCATAACTTGTAAGAGAAGGTGGGGGAAGGAGAAGTGGAAGGAGAGGAAGAAAATCTCTAATCAGAAATCCCCAAATCAGAAAAACCCTAGCCGGCCATCTCTTAATTTTAGTTTATCAAAATCAAATTTCAGCAATTAAAAAGAGGAAGAGGGGGAGGGAAAGCTTACAGTGAGGAGATCAACGCAAAGTTGCCGGCCATGGTCCCAAACCAGTCCACCGATTGCACATAATTGACAGAACTGCAACAATACCTCAAAAGGAGAAGGCCACAACCTCTAATCACATTCTCCCAGCCTCATCAAGAAGAAATGAGTAGTTGAAGGAGAGTTGAAGGAGCCCTTAGCAGTCTCGAGCCCGTCGGAAGCAATTGAGCTAGGTATCGGGGAGAGCCAAATAGGAAGAAACGCCTCTCATGCTCCTCGCGGGACTTATCGCATGCTCCTCGCGCGACTTCTCGTGACTTATCGCATGCTCCTCGCGCGATAAGCCGTGATAAATCGGGGCAAATGCAACCTATTAGTAACTGTGCAGCTTTTTAGGCTCTGTTTGCCGCCGCGTTTTAGCCGTGTGGTACCGCGATTTTTCAAAAGGCGCCAAACAATATTGAAGTGGGTCCCGGTGGCATCACCCACCGCTCAAAAGAGCGGTAGCCTGTTCCACGACTCAGAAAACACAGCAGCGCTGCAACCTTTTGGCAGCCTTTTGGATGCAGCGCTGCTGCTTTTTTATATATTAAATTATAATTATTAAATATTAAATATATTAAATATTAAGTTATATATATTATTAATATTATTGTTATAGATTATTATATTAAATATATTAAGTATTAAGTTATATAATGTATATAGACAGCACTGCAAACGCTGCTTTTCCAAACAGATTCATAGATTTTGTCACCACTGTACAAAATAGTTGATTATTTCATCACTGTTTCTCACCACTGATTCTCTAGTCGCTGCAGACGCGCCAAACAGAGCTTTAGTTTAATTGATCAATGTTAGGAACTAGCCAGCCAACTCAACCATCTCTAATTCAGCCAAGAATTGCGATACACAAAACATGTAACCTGTCGATCCACTAAGGCTCTGTTTGGAGCGGCGTTTTAGGGGTGGGGTGCCGCGATTTTTCAAAACGCCACGTCAAACAATGTTTGAGGGGGTCCCCGATGGCATCAGCCACCGCTCAAAAGAGCGGTGCTCGCGGTTTCTGAGTCGCGGAACCTGTTTTGCGACTCAGAAAACGCCTGCTGCTTTTTTTTAATATTAAATTATAATTATTAAATATATTAAATATTAAGTTATATATATTATTAATATTTTTTTTATAGATTATTATATCAAATATATTAAATATTAAGTTATATAATGTATATAGACAATACTGCAAACGCTACTTTTCCAAACAGATTCACAGATTTTTTCACCACTCTGCAAAACAGCTGATTATTTCACCGCTGCTTCTCACCACTGCTTCTCAAGTCGCTACAGTCGCGCCAAACAGAGTCTCATAATCCAACTCAGTCATCAACATGATTCCAATTTCAGCCATATCAATAATATTAAATAACAAAATTTAAATTGAGAATGAAATGAACATCACAAAAACAACAAAAGTTCGCACTTCAAAAATAAATGTGTGATGTCGAATCAGTACTGAATTTCAAATTTTCATCATTGGGAAATTATTCTCAGATTATTTTATTTATATTATAATTCAAGTCCGAGTCTTATAATTTCACCCCTCATCAAAATTTTCATCCTCAAAAATTCATTCATCTTGATTCAGAAAGAAGGCAGGAAACGAGTTCATCATCATATATTCTTGCTTCCGAGTAACGTCCTTGGCAGGGGGACCTTTTCATCATATTTTGTCAAAATTCATATCGTGATTCTGAGGGGTGATTGTTGAAATACGGGAAGAAGAGTCTTCAAATTCTACAATCTCTTGGTTCAGCATCTTAGACCATTATTTATAATAAAACAAGACACTTGGACATTCCTATCAACGGTTATGATTGGCCGGTGGGAGATGTCACTAACATACATGAAAATAAACTAATAAAAATAAACTAATATATGATTTTGACTCGCGGCAACATTCCGGACACAACCGCGGAGTCGGATTGGCGATCCGATCAAGTCTTCATGTGCGAATAAACAAACGTCGGTCCCGTCTCGCGGCGAACTCCTCCTGGTGCACGATCAAATGGATCCCATCATACTTAAAATTAAATTAGCATTGTATTAATGGGATAAAAAATCTAAGGCATCGGAAGTTCCAGCTACCATATAAAAGCATATAAAGGTTGTTCTCTAAAAAGAATAGAATTAATACAAAACATGCACATAAATAGAGTACGAATTCTGAAATGAAATGAGTTATTCCTCCTAATAATTGAACCAAAAAATTAAGTCTTTAGATCTGTAAACCTCAAAGCGATTTAGGATTTGTTTGGCACAGTGTTTTGGAACTCTCCGTTTGGGGCAAACGATGTCGCACGACGGGTAACCAAATGACCAGCGGCGGCATTTGCTCCGTTTGCACCCGCCGCGTCATGGTAAAGTGAGGAAAACGGAGGGATTCTAACTGTAGCCTCCCTCCTCCGGTTCCAAAAGCCCTCCTCCCGCCGCCGGAACAAAACGCCAAACCAAACAAAGCCTTAGTGATTTACTCACATGTTCAATTCAACGGATTGTAAGTGTGCTGCTCTGAATGGTCATATATAAATATATAGATTCAAAACAACTGTGCAAATTCACTTTAAAAATGAATGAGCATATAATAAAAACTCATACCTAATGATCTAATATGTATTCATTTTTTTACCCTCCTATCAAAACTGTGCAAGTTCTGGTCTTATGCTGACTTTTGACCTATGCTCTCTGGATCTATAAAAGAGTCAGCGTCTTCTTCTCTCCATAAGCTAAATCTGAGAAGATCGGTTGCAATCCAAGCATGAGAGGGCCAATTCACTACGCGGAATTTTTGGGTCCGAGTTTCTGGTTGGAACCGGAACCAATAGAAAACATGAATGCATAGGTCCCGCGCAAAAATGTATGTCAGACTCCCAAAATGCATGGGCCCCAAATGCCTTTTAACGGTAGATCCGAACTCCCGGATCCAGATTTGGAACCGGGAGTCGGACCCAATAATTTGCCATTCACTACAGGCTGACCTCTCGGTTTGAGAGCCGATTGATCCCCTTCAGAAATACCAAAAAACCTGTAGGATTGGGGAAATGCCTGAGATGTGGCTTTTGCAGGTAGGTAATCTGCTCTAGAATTCATCAATTGAAGATGTTGACGGTTTGGGGGAGTCGTGTGGACAAATAGAGCTGGAGTTGTTGTTTTGGGGGTCAGAAAGGCGGTGACAGGTGTTGAAACCGAAATTCGGTCTCCGGTGGAGTTCACCCTTTGGGAATGGGTGATCGCACGCCTACTCCTCTCCTGCAAGCCAAATAACAAAAAAAATGGAACTGACTCAAGGGCTCAGCGTGGAGGTCTCACCACACACCCGGAAGATCTTAGAGCGCTTCCCCTCCTGAGTCAAAGGCCGACCTAAGGCTACCTCAGAAAGCGCAAGAGGATCAGAACACTCGTAAGCATGCCTTCTGAGGCGCCCCTTGGGTCCTATTTATAGATTCTGAAAACGGCCTGCAAATATTCCTCCTCTGGTGTTTTGAACAGCTATGTTCAGCCCAACTGGGTCTGCCGACAACATAACTCTGTTGGTCTAACAGTTTATAGGCAGACCAGCGGGGACAAAATGGTAAGAAAACATCATAGGTCGTTGGGCGAGTGGCCCCCCTGAAGCCACTGCTCGTCTGGGGCGGCGAGTGCTCAATGGACCTAACACTCGTCGCCTCTTCCAGAACCTTGGCGAGCACGAGCCCGGTTGACCCTACTCGCTTACCTCTTGCCGGCCTAGCCAGGGCGAGCTAGGGGCTGCCGAGCTCTGGCCCCTAGGTGCTCGCTCGGGACTTAAACCGCACGATCCGGCAGGTCCGGCTCCAGAGAAATTCAGTTCGACGAATGACGAGCTTAGTTCGACGAACCCATGTTTCCAGCTCAACGAACTCCGAGCTCCGTTCGACGAACGACCAGGATTAGTTCGACGAACTCTGAGCGGGTGCGGGCTTATTGGGCTTCACTCAACGCTAAGTCAAAATGGCGTTGAGTGTCTAGGTTGGCGAGTGCTACTTGAGAAACTCCACTCGCCCCTAGGCAGCCAGTGCTTGATAGGGATGGCACTCGCCGCCTCTTCCTGGCCCTTGGCGAGTGCGGGCCCAGCTGGCCCCACTCGCCCACTGCTTGTCGAGCCCCCCCGAGGCGAGTACCGGGCCTACTTGCCGGGTATGGCCGGTTTGGCCCCACCGAGCACGCACGCCGGATACGGGGTTGTACACAATCCCCGCTCTTTTTGAGCTTGGCAAAAGCTCAGAAAGAACCGTCCAACCTCGAGTGTTCGACGAGTGGGACAAAGGGCAGAAGGAATTTTTGGTGGGGCCTACTGGCGGCTATATATATACACCATCGTACCTGGGTGGCCCATGTCATTCCCCCTGCTTTAACCTTGTAGAGATGTCTATACCAAAAGAGATCTAAGAGAGGCTTGCCCGAGTTCGCGACGCTTCCTCAACACGTGTGGCCAGCCTGAACGCAGTTCCCCTCAGCATCTCGCAGAGCGGTTCGGCTGAGCCCAATCCCGTTAAGAGGGCAAAACCATTCCCCCAAGCGGCCGAGCCTATCTTTGATGACCTGAAAACCAACCTGGAGCACGGGGTCGGTTCCTCTACTTTGCCCGCCCTTGAGAAGGGGAAAAACATTATTGACCTTTGCGCCGCCCCGAACATCCAATGGGATGACAGCGATGCCTCCGCGCCGCGATTCAAGACACCCCTCGGCGACTAGTGGCTTGAAACTCCAGAGAATCGCCTGCGAGAGCCATCACCCCCCCCCCCCTTGGGACAATGGGGCTAGACTTGCAGAGACCGAACTCGCTAGTTCGCGCACCTTCCCCTTAGCGACAACCTGTCGGGACCGCGGGGGGAGGTGTTGAAGCCATCCCCATGCCGGGCTTCAACCTCCTCTCGCCAAGAACACACTGTCCGGGCCGCGGTAAGAATCTAAGGCTGCCCCTCCCCGCACTTTCTTGGGGGTGCCGAGCTCGTCAGGTAAGCTGGCCTTCATCAGTTCATGTCCTGTAATTTTCCGGGGTACTCGCCTTTCATACTGATGCTTCTGCCTCTGCAGCTCTTCCCAGCCAGTCTGAGGCTGAAGAATCTTCGGGACCAATCCGCTGCTCGCCCCTTCTGTCTCCAAACTCGCTAGACTCCTTCCTGGGTTCTGAAGTGGAGAATGGCGAGCTGACGAGGAGGGGGTCGGGCTCTTCAAGAAGCTGGTGCGCGGGTTGCGCTAGGTGCATGAGGACAACGAGCCGCTACAGCGCGACTATGTGTGGTTAGCGGACGAGGTGAGGGGCAACCTGACAGACGAGGCGATGTCCCCTTCTCAGGTCCAGGATGAGATCGACGAGAGCCTCCAGGTCTCCCAGAGGAACTCGGGGCGGATTCGCGAGCTCCTCAACTCGCGGCGACCTACGGGGAAGGAGACGCGAGGCCGGGTAGATAGAAACGGCTCCATTGTCGAGCCTACCTGCACTCGCCTCCTGACCCCTCAACCCACGCATCTGAACTTGTTCCTCTCTCCTTCTGTATCTGATTTCTCCGAACAGTATTTCCTCCTTGGTCTGTAATAACTTTGAATATTTTAAAGATTTTAATGCTTGGAATTCGAATAATATATCGTCTTTTATATTCAGCTCAGCATGTGATGGGACAAGTCATGGAAGTCGGCAAGCTGGGGTTGGCGAGCTGGACTGATCGGTCAACTTGGCCTAAGATTTCTTTTTCTATAAATGGGCCCCCACACCAACCCCGGTCCACCGTCTTTATTGCTTTCATACTCCATCTTCTTGCCCTCTCTTCTTTTGTATTCGCCTTCTAACCCTCCCGAGAGCATGGGTAAGACAAACCCCGACGCCGATGGCCGCTCCAAATGCGCCCAACACTGCACCGACTACTGCTTATTTAAAGGGAACACGACCGAAGCGGAGCTCGTAGAGTTCGTTACCGACTATGTACCCCTTGGCTTTGAGGCGCGCCAGCCCAGGGATGAGGAGGCCATCAACACTTTCTACTATGACGAGCTCGCCTTCCCCATCTCGCATTTCGAGGTGGGGTTACACCCACCACTCTGGCCGGAAGTCCGCCAGATACTGAAATATTATGGTGTTGTGCCCGCGCAACTCAACTCGAACGTCATTGCCATGATGGTGGCGTTCGCATGCCTTCTCCGCCGGTAGCGAATAGACTTCAACCTGACCACTTCAGGAAACTCTTCTCCTACAAGGCGACCCCGGATGGTGTCGCCTACTTTGGGGGTTCCCTCATCAAAGTTCGTGAGATCGCGAACAATCATCACAATTGGATGACCAAGATCGTCTTTGTCAAGGGCGATCTCGGCAACATCTCTTACTCGCCCCAGCAGAAAGGCGAGGAAGTGTACAACCCCCCCCCCCCCCCCCCCCCCCGCCGTGTCCGGCAACAACGCCGAGCTCCACAAATTCTTTCTCCACAAAGACTTCGCGGGTGACTTCCTTCGGAGGGGCCTCGACTCGCTCCTCCTCGTTCTTCCCGGCGAAGGTACTTTTTCTTCTTCTTTTTGCTCAGCTCGCCGGATACCATATGTTAGAAAGCACGCCGGACCGAGGCTCCGAATTTACGGGAATATCGGGATAAATCTGATTCTATAGTAGACTGCAGTCTAACGGCACAACATCCCCAACCAAATCTCTCGCAAGGCTCCGAATTTAATACGAGAATATTGCGGATAGGTTGTTCAGGCCCGGGGCTTGATCCCAGCACCTGCTAGATAAGAGGGTGTTGGGATCAAGCCCCCGGCCTGAACAACCTACCCGCAATATTCTCGTATTAAATTCGGAGCCTTGCGGAAGATTTGGTTGGGGATGCTCTGTCGTTAGACTGCAGTCTACCATAGAACCGTATTTATCCCGATATTCCCGTAAATTCGGAACCTCGGGTCCGGCGTGGTTTCTAACACCATAGAAATTTTCTGAGTAAGTTTTTTCATGCAGGCGAGTGACTGATCCCCGCGAACCTGCTATTTGCGGACTCAGGATTATTCCTTGACCCCCTCGCACGCGAGAAGGCAGCAGCGGTGGCCTGACGAGATGAGTTGGCTTCATCCAAGCCCTCATCCAGCAAGAAGCAACCTGATCCCGTGGGATCCAGCTCGCCCCGTCGCCAATAGCAGCAAAAGAAGATGAAGAAAGTCGTGGTGGATCCCCGGGTGAGGCATCATCAACAACAACAAAAGTCAAAATACATGAGCTCTCCCGAGACCACCCCGGATGGGTCGCCGAAGAGCTCGCTGAAGGAGATCTCGGGCAAGGGGCAGGGGGTGGCGAGTCCTCCGCGCCCCCTACTGCGAAGAAGGCGGCCAGCGAGCCAGGCCTAAGGGCCGCCCCCTCTTTGGCTTCGGGGGAAGGTTGAAAGACTCGTCCGGCGAACCCATGATCCAGTGGGATGAGCTGGCCCACCGAGTCTCCATCTCCACCCTCCACCCTTCCTGGACCGACCGCCAGCTCTCCACCGGCCATGCCTACGCGCTCGGCTTCGGCCTCTATGAGCATGAGGATGCCGAGGCCTATAAGGGTATGATCCTGTGACAGCTCGGCCATGAGGGCATGCAAGCCCATATGCGGGCGCTGGAGCTGCATCACATGATGATCCGTCGCGGCTTCAACCTCAGTAACCACCTATAGAAGGCTGATGCGCCCGCGAACAGACTCTTACTTTGGTTGGTACGGTGAGTCGATCGCCGCGGGCGTGCTCGGGTAGGCAAGTGCACCTATCGCAAGTAGTACTCGATATTCGGGGGAATACCGAGGTCGTATTGTTCTCGGGGTCGTGTTGACTATTCTTACTCCTCCGGGAGGACTATTATTTTACTGAAAGTAAGGTGGATTTTTTTACTTAATAAAAGACGGAAAAGCAAAGGAGCGAAAAAACGATTTAGAAAATATTCGATGAAGGGTTAACGCTCAGCATCGAATCGGATTAAGACTAAAACAATTTTTAATAATTATAGGACTTAGTTTTCAAATTAATAATAAGGCAACTTGGCCGTGGAGGTTCCACAAATGTGAGCGCACTTATCTCTAGGAATATTGCTCACCTGAACGTTAAGACTATTCGACCGAACGTTAGTCCGACGAAGGATTCCTCTTAACGCCCGCTTTACGCTAAGAACCCCGCTATTGGGTGGGGAACCCAATCCGGTAGAATTACGCTTGTCCTCTTTCGAGGGGATGCACGCAACTCTATTTACCCTGGGGTGATCGGTCCATATGCACGGCCTCTCGGCTAGCTAGCATATGGACTACGGAAATAGGGCCCACACATCGATATGTAGTCCTACGCGTCGTAAACCCGGAGTAAACCTTAAGTCCTTAAATTAAAATGAAAATAAAGAGCTTCAATTATTAGAAATCATTTTAAATGTCTCAATGCTCTTCGATGGCGAGGCTAATAGCGATTAGTCACACATCGGTATGGGGACGGCTTATAATTTAGTGAGGCGCGAGTTCGAAATTAAACACTAAACGATTATAAGAAGGGGACACAAGAAAAATAACAAACATTTAGAAAGCTAAAAAGTTAACTAAAACGAGAACTCACGCACACTCCAAATTATAAATTAAACAGAAACTAAGTTACACATAAAAGAAATTTGCATAATTTAAATTTGCGAGTCCCACTCAAACGAGTGGGGGCGGTAAATAAAAGCTGAAAATTTGCAAGTCCTACTCAAACGAGTAGGACTGAAATGAAAGCGAGTCCTACTCAAATGAGTAGGAGAAAATAAATGCGATTACAGGTCTATAAAGATCCGTCCATTTAACTCAAGTGAGTAGGCGGAAAAATAAAGAAAGAAAATTACAAGGCCTACTCGAACGAGTAGGCGGGAAATAAAGTCCGGCCATTTAACTCAAGTGAGTAGGCGGAAAAATAAAAGAAGAAAATTACAAGTCCTACTCGAACGAGTAGGACTGAAAATGAAAACGATGCGTCATTTAACTCTTAACGAGTAGGCGGAAATAAATACACACAGACACACACACTCCATAAGAATTTCAAGAAAGCAATAAAGCTAACACCTACACTCACACACTCTACATAATTTGAACAAAGCATTAAAAATTATACACCTACACTCACACACTCTACATAATTTGAACAAAGCATTAAAAATTATACTCATACACTCACACACACAACATGAAAATTAAGAAGAACAAAAGAAAATTTATGCTCATACACTCACACACACTAATTGAAAGCAAAATGAAAGTTACCTAAAAATTAAAACTTTTACTTTTTCATACTTAGGTTTTGCCAAAAACAAATAAAAAGAGGAAATTACAATTTTTAGAGGACAAAAGTTTTTCAAAACATATTAAAAATCAAAGTTTTTGGAAAATTAAAATTTCAACATTTTCATTCTTATGATTTTATGAAAGTGATAAAAAAGTGAAAAAGAAGATGAAAAGAACAAAAATAGGTTTTACAATCCTACAAAATAAACTAAGAAAAGAAAATAAAGTTCACTTTCAAATCTCTTTTACAAATTCATAAGAGTGAAGATGTTGAAGAAATTAAAAGAAGACATGAAAAAAAGAAAAAAACCTAATTCATCATTTCATGAATTTCTAACAAAACCTAACATGAGACAAATTAAAAGCATGTAAAGTAAATAAATAACACTCATACACACACACACACATTTCATAAATGAAGAACTAAATGAAGAACAAAGATAAAACCAAGGATAAAAAGGAGAAGGAAAGTAAGCCATCCAAATGAATTTTCATGCTATATAGAGAGAGAAAATCTAACATTTTTATTAAAATTATCAAGCTATTACAAAGCTAAAAAATAAAGCAAAACAAAACATGAAATAAAGAAGGGAGAAATCTCCTTACATAGCACTAGTATCCACGGATTAAGCCCACAAAAAGACACTAAAATGACCCAAAAATCTGAACTCTTGGACCTTACAGAACTGGGCAATTTATAGGCAAAAAAAATCTAAGTACACGCCCTAGGTCACGGGCGTATAGGGGGGGCGTGACAGTACTATTCATGAAGGCGGCCGGCGATTGGACAGGAAAGTTGACTTCGGGCTGAGTTCGCGGCAGTCACGCCCCAGGTCACGGGCGTGACTCTGGGCGTGACTCTGGGCGTGTCGGGGAGGTAGAACCGGGCGCGGGTTGCGCCGAAAGTCTTCGGCAGCATCTTGTCGGGCTAGCTGGAAAGGTCACGCCCCAGGTCACGGGCGTGACGCTGGGCGTGTCAGTTGGTGTCGACACTCGACGAATGTCGAGCGGAAAGTGTCGAGTCGAAATCGTCGAGCGGAAATTAAGTCACGCCCCATGTCACGGGCGTGACGATGGGCGTGACTGTTGGTGTCGACACTCGACGATCGTCGAGATGAATTCGTCGAGTGGAGTGAACACGGGCTTGGGTCACGCCCCGTGTCGGGTGACACGGGCGTGTCGCCAGGCGTGTCGAGCTTTTCTCTTCAAAATTTTGCAATTTCACGGGAAATGCAATGTCACGGCCCGGTCACGGGCGTGACCAAATTGTCACGGGCGTGTACTGCCTAATTTTGGCATATTTTGAAATTTTTCTGAAAAATAAAATAAAACAAGTTAGAAGAAAATTTACAAGAATAAGAGCATTTTATTGAACAAAAATAAGTAAAAACGACGAAAATAAATGAAAATGACTAAATTAATGTGCACAAAAATACGCATATTTACAATTCATCAAATACCTCCATACTTAGCCTTTTGCTATTCCAGAGCAAAAGTTTGAGGTGAATCTATAAGGAATAAAAAAAACTCTAAGTTTTAGCTACCGCTTAATCAATTATAAGAGAGATCGAAATAAATATACAGGGTGTAAGAGTTAAGTCCTAAAATTATGTAGATGATTTAAATAGCGCAAAAGTTTTGGCCAAAAGACTTCTTGATGTGATCAAATAGAAGGCAACATTTGTAATGGTTAGATTAACGAAAATAGTTTGGAATTATAAGAACTCTAGCTTATACGAGTGCTACTGGAAATAATACAATTTACTAATTATGCTCTCAAAAAGATTTTTGAATTAATTCTAGAATCGTGTAATTGGCTAAGGGGGTAGTGGGTTTATGAAGAGGGTTTTGATATTTGAGGTGAGGTAATTTTTTCTCGAACCTCCATTTTTTTTTTCTTTTGGATTATTAGGAAAACGAAATCTTATTTTCCTAATATGATTTTTGTTTTTCAACTTCATAAGAATAAAATTAACCCAATGTATATTTATAGGAGTAATGAATTTTATCCTCTTACTCCATATATAATCTTTTAAAATTATTGGGTGCCTATGTTTACAGAACGAAATCTTATTCCCATTGACATAGGATCTTTTAAGGATAAAATTTTTCATGCCAAGTAGGTCATGAAAGGTAAGGGGAGAAAGGAAAACTAGATTTTAATCCTAAAAATTTTTGAGAGCAACCTTAATAATTTGTACGTTCCAATATTTCAGAAAACTAAAAGTAAGTATAATAGAATTCTATAGTCGTTATTTCCTAACATAATATACGTGCTCCTATCAATGAAAAATTAGAAGTGGTGCCTAAAACGAGTTCGCTATTTTTAACAAAGCATAAAGAATTCTTTAAAACTTAACCCCGGGTATTTAAATTTTTCAATCAATAATTAACAAACAGGTAGTGAACAAAGAATTAATCAAATTCACATATAAATAAACTCAAAACTGAATTTTTGGATAGCAGAAAAGTTAAGGATGAAATATTTGATTTATTTGTTTCAAAACATTTTTTTGATTTTTATGTTTTTTTATCATCATTTTTTTTTGTTTTTCATTTATTATCTTTTTTTTGTATTTTTGGTTTTCTTAATTTTTTTGAAATTATTTTTTTGAACTATTATCTTTTTTTGTATTTTTTTTAAGAGAATTTTCATTATATGTACAAAAATAAGGGAATAAAAAGGTTTGTACAAGAATGAGGAAGGGGGAGAGAGAAAAGAGTATGTACAAAAAAATATTTACAAAGTGAGACTAAATATAATTTTTTTGATTTGATTTGTTATATATTTTTTTAATTTGTTTTTGAGTTTTTGGAAAAAAGAAAGAAAGAGAAATTTTTTTTTGGATTTTTCATTAAAATTTTTTTTTCATTTAAAGATGTTTTTAAATTTTTTTTTGTTTTTGTTTTGTTGTTATATGTATTTTTTTCTATTTTTGAAATGCAAAAAAAAAGAAGTGCAGAAAGTAAAGCACGAAAATACCCCATACTTAAGTCCAACATTGTCCCCAATGTTGTATCGTAAGTATGCAGAACAGAAAGGAAAGACAATATATACAAAGAAAAGAAAAGAAAGGGGGTAGAAGCTTCCCTGAAACGCGTAGGGGGAGGCCGATCAGAAACCCTGAGGGTCGGTCCGTTTTGGATCGACCACCTCCTTTCCGCTACGGAGGGTTATAGTGTTGGCGTTCTCCCGCAGATTGGGCTCCGTGTTTCCCGGCAGTGCCCCGAGCGCGCGCTCGGACATCATCCTCGCCAGCTGTCCAACCTGTTGTTCGAGTGTTTTTAGCGATCCGGTGATGTTCCGGATATTTGACTCGTTGGACGCAATATACTTCGAAAAATTTTCCTCCATCGGGGAGGGTTTCGGAAGAGGAGGAGGAGGAAGAAATCCGGGCGCATAAGAAATAGGGGGACGCTGAGCATTATTCGGGTTGCTACACGAGAAGTTGGGGTGATTCCTCCAACCCGGATTATAGTTATTACTATAAGGGTTGTTGTTGGGGTTGAAGGGAGGACGACCCGAATTTCGCATGAAGTCCACGAACTCTTCAGCTACGCAGACGTTAGGGGGAATAAAACAAGTCAGAGTGGAGGAGGCAGCAGACATCTCCGCCACTTGCTTTGTTAACCTTTCAACTTGAAGGGTCAAGAGAGCAGTGACATCCACTTCAAAAAGACCAGCCGCCGGCTTTGGCCGTCCCCGCGGGACGTTCCATTGATAGGCGTTCATAGCCATCTCTTCGAATAAAGCCTGGGCGGCCTCGAGGGTTTTGTTGTTAAGCGTACCCCCGGCAGCCGCGTCAATCATTTGACGCGTCTGAAAATTCAGCCCATTATAAAAAATTTGAACTTGCAACCACGTTGGCAGCGCGTGGTGCGGGCAACGGCGGAGGAATTCCTTAAACCGTTCCCAAGTCTCGTATAGAGACTTAGGATCGTTTTGCACAAACGAAGAAATGTCCGCCCGCAACTTTGCAGTTTTTGCGGGCGGAAAGTACTTCGTTAGGAACCGTTCCGTCAACTCAGCTCACGTGGTGATACATCCTCGCGGGAGGGCATTCAACCACGCCTTGGCTTTGGACTTAAGGGAAAAAGGAAATAAGCGCAAACGAATGGCGTCATCAGTGACGCCATTAATCTTGAAGGTGTCGCATATCTCCAAGAAATTGGACAAGTGGACATTCGGGTCCTCATCCGGCATTCCATCGAACTGCACGGCATTTTGGACCATTTGAATGACACTCGACTTTATTTCAAAATTATTATTGGCCACCGCAGGGCGAACAATACTCGACCCAGAATCATCCAGGTTAGGCCGGGCGTAATAAGACATAGTACGCTCGGCCGCCGGGGGAAGGTTAGGCGCGGCCATAACTACAACAGTGGGTTCTCCGATAGATTCCTCGGGATCTAAAGAAAGATTTCGGCGTTGAGATCGAATACGCGCAAGAGAGCGTTCGATCTCAGGGTCGAAGTCAAAATCTTCAGACTCTGAGGGTTGTCCACGGGTCATACACCCAAACAAAAATAAAACAAAAAAAACTTCTTTTTTTGGTTTTTTAAAATAAAGTTTTTAGTTTTTTTTTTAGAAAATAAGTAAAAGTAATAGACTCCGGAATTCGAAATAGCAACTCGAAAAGAGAGTCCCGGCAACGGCGCCAAAAACTTGATGCGCCCGCGAACAGACTCTTACTGTGGTTGGTTCGGTGAGTCGATCGCCGCGGGCGTGCTCGGGTAGGCAAGTGCACCTATCGCAAGTAGTACTCGATATTCGGGGGAATACCGAGGTCATATTGTTCTCGGGGTCGTGTTGACTATTCTTACTCCTCCGGGAGGACTATTATTTTACTGAAAGTAAGGTGGATTTTTTTACTTAATAAAAGACGAAAAAGCAAAGGAGCGAAAAAACGATTTAGAAAATATTCGATGAAGGGTTAACGCTCGGCATCGAATCGGATTAAGACTAAAATAATTTTTAATAATTATAGGACTTAATTTTCAAATTAATAATAAGGCAACTTGGCCGTGGAGGTTCCACAAATGTGAGCGCACTTATCTCTAGGAATATTGCTCATCTGAACGTTAAGACTATTCGACCGAACGTTAGTCCGACGAAGGATTCCTCTTAACGCCCGCTTTACGCTAAGAACCCCGCTATTGGGTGGGGAACCCAATCCGGTAGAATTACGCTTGTCCTCTTTCGAGGGGATGCACACAACTCTATTTACCCTGTGGTGATCGGTCCATATGCACGGCCTCTCGGCTAGCTAGCATATGGACTACGAAAATAGGGCCCACACATCGATATGTGGTCCTACGCGTCGTAAACCCGGGGTAAACCTTAAGTCCTTAAATTAAAATGAAAATAAAGAGCTTCAATTATTAGAAATCATTTTAAATGTCTCAATGCTCTTCGATGCCGAGGCTAATAGCGATTAGCCACACATCGGTATGTGGACGACTTATAATTTAGTGAGGCGCGAGTTCGAAATTAAACACTAAACGATTATAAGAAGGGGACACAAGAAAAATAACAAACATTTAGAAAGCTAAAAAGTTAACTAAAACGAGAACTCACGCACACTCCAAATTATAAATTAAACAGAAACTAAGTTACACATAAAAGAAATTTGCATAATTTAAATTTGCGAGTCCCACTCAAACGAGTGGGGGCGGTAAATAAAAGCTGAAAATTTGCAAGTCCTACTCAAACGAGTAGGACTGAAATGAAAGCGAGTCCTACTCAAATGAGTAGGAGAAAATAAATGCGATTACAGGGCTATAAAGATCCGTCCATTTAACTCAAGTGAGTAGGCGGAAAAATAAAGAAAGAAAATTACAAGGCCTACTCGAACGAGTAGGCGGGAAATAAAGTCCGGCCATTTAACTCAAGTGAGTAGGCGGAAAAATAAAGGAAGAAAATTACAAGTCCTACTCGAACGAGTAGGACTGAAAATGAAAACGATGCGCCATTTAACTCTTAACGAGTAGGCGGAAATAAATACACACAGACACACACACTCCATAAGAATTTCAAGAAAGCAATAAAGCTAACACCTACACTCACACACTCTACATAATTTGAACAAAGCATTAAAAATTATACACCTACACTCACACACTCTACATAATTTGAACAAAGCATTAAAAATTATACTCATATACTCACACACACAACATGAAAATTAAGAAGAACAAAAGAAAATTTATGCTCATACACTCACACACACTAATTGAAAGCAAAATGAAAGTTACCTAAAAATTAAAACTTTTACTTTTTCATACTTAGGTTTTGCCAAAAACAAATAAAAAGAGGAAATTACAATTTTTAGAGGACAAAAGTTTTTCA
This sequence comes from Platanthera guangdongensis, assembly GCA_039583875.1. NCBI lineage: Eukaryota > Viridiplantae > Streptophyta > Magnoliopsida > Asparagales > Orchidaceae > Platanthera > Platanthera guangdongensis. The sequence goes on from CM077164.1 coordinate 145,919,310, forward strand.
AAACATATTAAAAATCAAAGTTTTTGGAAAATTAAAATTTCAACATTTTCATTCTTATGGTTTTATGAAAGTGATAAAAAAGTGAAAAAGAAGATGAAAAGAACAAAAATAGGTTTTACAATCCTACAAAATAAACTAAGAAAAGAAAATAAAGTTCACTTTCAAATCTCTTTTACAAATTCATAAGAGTGAAGATGTTGAAGAAATTAAAAGAAGACATGAAAAAAAGAAAAAAATCTAATTCATCATTTCATGAATTTCTAACAAAACCTAACATGAGACAAATTAAAAGCATGTAAAGTAAATAAATAACACTCATACACACACACACACATTTCATAAATGAAGAAGTAAATGAAGAACAAAGATAAAACCAAGGATAAAAAGGAGAAGGAAAGTAAGCCATCCAAATGAATTTTCATGCTATATAGAGAGAGAAAATCTAACATTTTTATTAAAATTATCAAGCTATTATAAAGCTAAAAAATAAAACAAAACAAAACATGAAATAAAGAAGGGAGAAATCTCCTTACATAGCACTAGTATCCACGGATTAAGCCCATAAAAAGACACTAAAATGACCCAAAAATCTGAACCCTTGGACCTTACAGAACTGGGCAATTTATAGGCAAAAAAAATCTAAGTACACGCCCTAGGTCACGGCAGTGTAGGGGGGCGTGACAGTACTATTCATGAAGGCGGCCGGCGATTGGACAGGAAAATTGACTTCGGGCTGAGTTCGCGGCAGTCACGCCCCAGGTCACGGGCGTGACTCTGGGCGTGTCGGGGAGGTAGAATCTGGCGCGGGTTGCGCCGAAAGTCTTCGGCAGCATCTTGTCGGGCTAGCTGGAAAGGTCACGCCCCAGGTCACGGGCGTGACGCTGGGCGTGTCAGTTGGTGTCGACACTCGACGAATGTCGAGCGGAAAGTGTCGAGTCGAAATCGTCGAGCGGAAATTGAGTCACGCCCCAGGTCACGGGCGTGACGCTGGGCATGACTGTTGGTGTCGACACTCGACGATCGTCGAGATGAATTCGTCGAGTGGAGTGAACACGGGCTTGGGTCACACCCCGTGTCGGGTGACACGGGCGTGTCGCCAGGCGTGTCGAGCTTTTCTCTTCAGAATTTTGCAATTTCACGGGAAATGCAATGTCACGGCCCGGTCACGGGCGTGACCAAATTGTCACGGGCGTGTACTGCCTAATTTTGGCATATTTTGAAATTTTTCTGAAAAATAAAATAAAACAAGTTAGAAGAAAATTTACAAGAATAGGAGCATTTTATTGAACAAAAATAAGTAAAAATGACGAAAATAAATGAAAATGACTAAATTAATGTGCACAAAAATACGCATATTTACAATTCATCAAAGGCCGAGCAGGCACGAGACGTCGCCAAGGACAAGGCCGTCGACCTGGCGAGGCAGCTCGGTATCACCGAGAACTTACTCGCCCAAGCTGTCGGCGGGCTGGTAAGTACCGGGTTGATTTTCTCTCTTTTTACTTAGGATTTCTCTACTTTCTATGTTATAAGTTCGTTTACCCTTCTTGTTTTTTAGGACGTCAAGGCCGTTGATGAGCTGCGGGCTCGCGCCACCGGGCTGGAAGAAGAGAACAACTAGCTGCGTGTCCGCTCCGCCGAGCTAGAGGCTCGCCTTGTCGGGCTGGAGGGGGAGAATAGGGCGCTGAAAGAGAAGAATAAGGGTCTTCATGGCGAGATCCTCCGCCAATCGGAAATCCTTTTCCCCCGGGCAACAGTGAGCCCCCCTTCTCGTACAAGAGTCTAAGGGTCTTTAGTGAGGCCGAGGTAGTGGAATGGCTGCGAGTCAACTCGATCGAGTCTGCCGAGTGCACTCTTCAGATGATGAAAGGCACGGGGGTGCTGGTGGAGGGCTGCGAGGAGATCACGGCCCGGGACCTCATGTCGAGGCTGTTCCCGCCAACGCCTCCTAGCGAGAAGGAGGATATCTTTGACCCGCTCTTCGGGAAGGGCTTCAAAGACGACCTATCCGGAGGAGTGGGCGAAGACCGCCAGTACGGGGGGGGGGGGGGGGGGAGGCGAGAGCTAACCCGTACCATTTTTCCATTTTCACTGTAATTCTTTTCTCCCCTCTTTCTGTAACCTCGACGAGGCGAGCTCCTCTTTTTGTAACAACATTATAAAAATGAAAACAGCTTTGTTATGAACTTTGTCTTAATTTTTCCTATCTTTTTTCTAAACTCTCTTGCTGTGATGTACTCTCTTGTGAGCTCTCCTCCTCGGGGGATCTCGCATGCATAAATCTTGCCGTTAGAATGGATGTTAGGATTCGTACCCGCGAATAAGTCTTTAGAGCTCGCCAGCCTTAGACGATCCGGGGGTGGACCACACGTCGCACTAGGCTCACCACTTCCCCAGCTTGCTCGCGAGCTGCCTCCCTTCTCGCCAATTTGAAACTCAAATCTGTCAAAAATTTCTAAGTAAAACTGAAGGGAGGTGGAGTGTCCTATTGGAGCTCGCCTTTTTCGGCGGGTGCCAAGGACTCGACTCGTCACCCCGTTGCCGAGCTGGGCCCGCGAGTCCCGACTCACCTATGAGGATTCTTCTCTTCCTGTTTTTAGAAAAAAGGCTGGATTTCCTAAGTAACATTTCGGAGGGGGTAAGACTCTTCCAAATGATGTCCAGCCCTGTCAGCTAGGTGAGATTCTGACAGCGAGATCTGCTCGAGGTCCATGTAGACGTCATTGAGTGACATTCAGCCCTGCCAGCTAGGTGAGACTGTAACACCCCAAATTTGAGAAACCAGAGCAGTTCGACGAAATTCTGGGATCGTCGAAGGCCGTTCGATGAAAGTCGAACTCTGGTCGTTCGACGAAAGTCGAGCTCAGGGCTTTTCGTCGAGCTCAGCGTTGTTCGTCGAGCTTATGGCTTTTCGTCGAGCTCAGCGCTATTCGTCTAGCTGGGGGCTTTTTGTCGAGCTTAGCGTTGTTCGTCGAGCTGAGGGCTTTTCGTCGAGCCCTGGACCATTCGTCGAGCTCAGGCCGCTCGACGAATTCTGGGCCGCTCGACGAATTCTGAGCCGTTAGACGAAGGTCGAAGGCTAAATTGTGAAGTTCCATCATTTGAAATCATAGCCATCCGATTTAACTTCATAACTGATCCTAGGGCCCAGGATCCTCTACACAAAGAGCTTATGCAGGGCTGAACGGTTTTCTCCCTCATTTTCTTCTCATTCTTGGAGTTGACTTAGGGTTTGAGAGTTGGAGAGCGGAGGCGGAGGGAGGAGCTTTCTCCGCCATTAACGGAGCTTCAGAACTCCGATCGTCATTCCGAGGCCAGATCCGTGAAGAGAACGCGAAGGCGCTCGTTTTCATCCGTGCAAGACAAGGGTTTCATGGCTAGAAAGAGAAGTCGAAGGGTAACGATACTTCTCCTCTCAGTTTTAGGATGCGTGCATGACATCTACACTTTTCTTGTTTTCTTTCAAGCATTTTAGGCACCGGATCTCTTAAGTGAGAGGGATTCGGGTTGCCATGGTTCAAAAGGAGTCATCAGGTCGATTGTGTCCGTCCCCGACATGATATTGCCTTAGAGATCCGCTCCGTTAGTGGATTAGACATTGTGGGTGAAGCCGTAGTCGCGACCGTTAGTCCGACTCGTTGATGTTGCATTGCGAGCCTTAAGTATTTTGTAGAAATCCGTTAGCGGCAAGATGCCTTCTGTGATGATGTTTTTCCCCTTTCTCGTGTGAGTACGTGTGCTCGGAACCGGACCGGGTGGAAATTAGAGTACACGCGGGGGCACGGGGATGGTACGGTACAAGTGTCGGAATATGGTGTGAAAGTCATGAGATTGTGATGTAACAAGGCGTGGTTTGTCTCTGTGGTCGGCTGGCTAGCCCGTGACATTGCATGGTCATGTGTGGAGTGTGTCCCGGTGAGACAAGTCCCCTTCTGTGGAACTGACGAGAACGCCAACTTATGACAAGCCCGGACGATACTAGTTGGTTCCCGCTGGGTCTCCTTCGGTGGACTTGGTTCTGATTTTGGAGCCGGGCCTGGGTCGTCCCGAACGGGTGAGGTCTAGCAAGGGTTCTTAGCATCAATTTGTTTGTTTTAATGGCGGAACCCTGACGTGAGAAGTTAGAGTTTGCAGGCAAGCCCGGGTTTTGAGACCCACGAGCGGGCGGGGCCTTGGCAAATGTTCCAAGTAGCGACTTGAATGCCGTTTGGGTAAATTGGAAGTGCCCATATGTTTGCGGCTTGAATGCTGAAGGGGAAAATGGAAGTACCTGATGGATGATGCGTGATGATGTGTTAGATTCATACGCTTTAGGGTGCTTTGGGTGAAACCCAGGTTTGCATACATGCCGCATAGTAGGCCCCCTTTTTCTATACGCTCAACGTAGAAACATGTTTGTTGTTGGGACATCCAAACCCGTTTATAGCTTTATATGTTATAATTTATTGCATACGAAGTGCTGACCTGCAGAGTGATGGAGTACCCCGGGGTCCGCTAGGGCGGTCGGGAGGAGATGTGCTGGTTACATAGCTGAGGTCAGTCTTTGCTGACCCGCGTTACCACAAATTTTTACAGGGCAAGGATCGCAAGCAGGTGGAAGCTTGCCGGCCAAAAGGCCTAAGCCTCAAGAAGTGAACTTTTATCTGCTTATGTTTTGATGCTATGTTATAATCCTTGAGTTGTAATCTGACTTGCATGCCGAGGTAGCCCAGGAGTGCTTTTGCACATTGATAGGATTGTTATTCAGCTTGTGACTCTTGTTGTGTAAGGCCTTCATGCCATTTTGATACTCTTGGTTTGGTGGATAACTTCTAATTTTGTTTATTTGTTTCCGCTGTTTTATTCTGAGTTTTGAGTTGAGGAGCCTTATATCATATTTTAATGTTTAAGCTGTGGCGTCTGTATATTGTGGGGCCCCGGCCGGACTCATATTATACGGTCATTACAGGCGAGGTGTTACAGAGAGCCTGGCATCGAGATCTGCTCGGGGTCCGGTTAGACGCCATCGAGTGACATCCAGCCCTGTCAGCTAGGTGAGAGCCTGACAGCCGGATCTGCACGGGGTCGGGGTCGACACCATCGAGTAACATCTAGCCCTGCCAGTTAGATGAGAGCCTGACAGCGGGATCTGCTCGGGGTCGGTGTTTACATCATCGAGTGACATCCAGCCCTGCCAGCTAGATGAGAGTCTGGCAGCGGGATCTACTCGGGGTCGAGGTTGACACCATCGAGTGACATCCACACTCACCGTAAATTTGGTCTCCAGTGTAGTTCACCCTTGGGGAAGGGGTGATCGCACACCTAATTCTCTCCTGCAAGCCAAATAACAAAAAGAAAAGGGAACTGACCAAGGGCTCGACATGGAGGTCCCACCACACACCTGAAAGATCTTAGAGCGCTTTCCCCCCTTAGCCAAATGCTGAGCTAAGGCTACCTCAGAAAGCGCGAGAAGATCAGAACACTCGTAAGCATGCCTTCTGAGGTGACCCTTTGGTCTTATTTATAGATTTTTGAAAACGGCCTACAAATAGCCAACCTCCGCTGTTTTGAACAGCTATATACAACCAACTGGGTCTGCCAACAGCATAACTCCGCTGTTCTAACAGGTTATAGGCAGACCAGCGGGGAGAAAATGGTAAGAAAACATCATAGGTTGTTGGGCAAGTGGCCCCCCTGAAGCCTCTGCTCGCCTGGGGCGGCGAGTGCTCGATGGACCTGGCACTCGCCGCTTCTTCCTGGACCTTGGCGAACACGAGATCGGTTGACCCTACTCGCTTACCTCTTGCCGGCATCACTAAGGCGAGTCGGTGGCTGCCGAGCTCTGACCCCTAAGTGCTCGCCCGGGACTTAGACTGCACGATCTGGTGGGTCTAGCTCCAGAGAAATTCAGTTCGACGAACGTCGATCTCCGTTCGACGAATGACGAGCTTAGTTCGACAAACCCATGTTTCCAGCTCGACGAACGTCTAGCTCCGTTCGACAAGCGACCAGGATTAGTTCGACGAACTCTGAGCGGGTGCGGGCTTGTAGGGCTTCACTCAACGCTAAGTCAAAATGTCGTTGAGTGTCTAGGTTGGCGAGTTCTCCTTGAGAAACTCCACTCACCCTGGGCGGCGAGTGCTTGATAGGGATGGCACTCGCCGCCTCTTCCTGGCCCCTAACGAGCGCGGGCCCTGCTGGCCCCACTCGCCCACTGCTTGTCGAGCCCCCCGAGGCGAGTACCAGGCCTACTCGCCAGATACGACCGGTTTGGCCCCCACCGAGCCCACTCGCTGGATACGAAGTTGTACAACAGGTCGATCCAAGAGTTGGTGGTTGTTGTCTGGAAGAAGAGGATGAGTGTTGAGTTGAAGGAATCATAAAACAAAAATGTATTGCACGTAGAGGAGTTGCGTGAATTTACCGAGAGTGGAATAAGACGAGATAGGTTGTCAGTTTTGAGGGTAGATCGTCTGTACAACCATATTCGTCGAGGGTGGGCCCTACTTCAGCCAGGTCAGCAGAGATCAAGGTCAACAAGTCAAGATAGAAGTCAACAACAGCATGCCAGACAGTAGAAGACCTGGGCGAGTATGGCGAGCTCCAAGCGCATACTCGCCAGGTTGGCGACTAAGCGAGGTACTCGCCCAACCCATGCGAGTTCCTAAGGAAGTCGCCTAGTCGCCGGGGGGGGGGGGGGGTATAAAAGACCCCCCCTGTAACATCCCGCCTTTTATTGGGCCACCAGAGCCTTAGTGGGCCCAATAAAAGTGGCCCGAACCCTACCCATGACCCGGTGGGAAATAACCCTAAGCGGGAAATAGAGCTAGAGAACTATGAATTGAGTTCTGTCAGTTCCTGTGGCCTCGTATAGTCAATACGAGCGCATCGGAACTCGTTCAGTTGGACTCCGAGGTCTAACGACAATTTTACACATTTCGACCATTTTAGCGCGCTACGACGCGCAAATATCGGACTTTCGCCAAACGGACTCCGATTCGACCCCAGTCAGTGGCGTTGGACTCGTGTGGTCAATACGAAGTCAACGGAAGTCGTCCCGGTCAATTTCGATGACGATTGGTCAACCCGTGGTCAAATCAAGCATAGTTGTGCACCGAAAAGCGTGCGCACACCAATTATGACACGACACCCGAACTTTGACCCGACCCCGACGACTTGGACTCACTTTGACTTTGACCAGCAAGGGGGACCCACCATATGGTTGACTTGGTCAAACCCTCCTAAAAATCTATTTTTTGGATTTTTCTCCAAGTGAGGGTCCAACCTTCTCTCCAAAAGAGGATGACCCATACTTCCCCTCACTCTCCTTGGGCCCCCCAACCAGCAAGCCCCCATACCACTACAAGTGGAGGCCCACCCATTTCTTTTCTCTCCCTCTCTCTCTCTTTCCCACCTAAAGGCCCAAGCCCACAAAGGGGCCTCATCCATTTTCCCCACATGGAAGAAAATGAGAGACCTCCAGCTGTCCTTGAACAGCTGGAGGGTGGGATTAATCCCTCCCTAAGGAGGGATTCGTCCCACACCACCCAAAGGGAGGAAGCTCCCCCTCCCCAATCCTATAAAAGGACCCCACCCTTCTCTCTTTCCCTCACAGCTCTCAGAGCAACCCCCTGCCCCTTCTCCCCCCCTCTGCCGGAGCTTAGGTGGCCGGAAAAAAGCCAAGCCGGAGCTCCTCCTCCCCTCCTCCACCACCTTGAGCCATGTCCGACCAAGCCGGCCCCTCCCGAGCCCACCAAACTCAGGTGGAAGCCTTCTCCCTCCTCCTTCTCCATTTTGGACGTCTTGCATGGCACTCCCGGCGGCCGGAGCGCCGCCGCCGTCACCCCCTCCCCTCCCGTCCATTTTTAAGAAAAAAATGCTCCGGCGGCGGCCGGCGGCGGCAGGCCACCGGACCACCGCCGGAGGGAGCGCCCACCACCGGCGGGTTGGCCGATGGTGGAGCCACGGCCGGCCGGTGGCCTGCCGGCGGCGGAGAATCCCCGTAAGGGCTCGGAAGTGTACAGCAGCGGGGGAAGATGATGTACAGGAAAGTTTTATATATATATATATATAATAATATATTATATATATTATTATAATATTTATAATAAATATTATAATAGTAATAATGGGTTTGATTTTTAAGAGACTAAAATAGGCTCCTATGGAGAAAGCTTTGATCATTAAAAATGTTCCCCTTGTTGAGGGCTTCCCACACAAAAAGTTTGAGAATTTTTGGTGTTGATTTGGTATTTTTAAAAGCCCAATTAAACTTTTTTTGGCCAAATTAAAGGTCCAAAACTCTTTGAAAAATTATGAAAATTTTTCTATGCTCATTTTATATCCATATAAGGGTTGTATCAAAATTTGAGCTCATGGGGATAAGTTTTGATATTTTTCCCAAAATATGGAAGTCTAGGGCCGCGCTCGATATTATTACGCTCGTTTTCTTCGAAAATAAAAATTGGAGCGCGCGACTATCCTCTCTAATTTGAATAAGTTTCATATCGACGAGAGTGGCCGAGGCAAGTGACCAAGCTCCGGGTGTTTCGAGATTTCATGAAAACTGTCGAGCGCCTCGACTCTCGGGCGATTTGGGCACGCTCGGAAGATGAGAGCACGAGTGGTGAGTTATGAATTATTCTTGACGAATAATGAAGGTATAACTCCTGATAAGCCCCAATCCGATTAAGCCGTGGTTAATAAGGCGCAACCAACTCATAATCAGATCTTAATAAAGGTGTAACCCAAGGAAACCTTATAAAAAACTGGGATGGAACTGAAAAATCTCTCCTGAGAACGGAGATGGAACTGAAGCCTCCTGTATGGAGTGATTGGACTACTAATCATTTTCTTTATGATTATTCCAGTTTTGCACTGGTCCAGTTCCTTTATTCTTTTCAGTTCAGTACTTTCAATTCAGTACTACTCCAGTCTCGTACTGGTCAAGATTATTTCATTACTTTCATTTCAGTACTACTCCAGTCTCGTACTGGTCAAGCTTATTTCAATACTACTCCAGTCTTATACTGGTCACATTTCTTTCCAGAACTTTAAATAAGCAGCATAACCACCGCACTTGATCTTATCGCAATTTACTTTTATATTCCCGGGTCCTGCTCTGACTAGCAGTTGTTGTTTAGGTTGAGCCTTAGTTGGGGATAACCGGAGTTGAGGTAGTCCTCCAGGTCTAGCCCCAAATAAAGCGCTCCCACGCTCCTTGTCGAAAGTAGAGCAAAGTGCCGATGCCCGAAGTGTAAGCCTAGTAAGGCAGTCCGTCGTAGACCCGATGTTATATTGTTTGCAATTGTTTGATTGATTGTAAATTGCTTGCGGTGAAATGGTGGCGGGTTAGTCCCTTCCGCAGACCGTTCATACCGGTGCGGCAAGGTTGACGACTCAAGGCGACAGGGAGATGAGTACCACGGGTGACCGACCGTTATATTCCCCGTCGGGTTTTCCTCCGCTGGTCGGCCAAAATGATTCGCCGGATGTCGCTCACATCCAAGAGTACACAAGGTTGTACGTGAGGGCCTGGGGTTGTGCGGTACGATCACCCCCAGAAGTGGCAGGACTGGCCACTGTCACCGACGGCCACATCGGTGAGGCCCGCGGGGCTCGCTACCCTGCTGGAACAGAAGCGGTCCAAACTATGTCGGCATAGGGTTTGTGTGCGCGGCTATGAATGCCTGCGGTTTGTGTGCGCGGCTATGAATGCCTGCGGTTTGTGTGCGCGGCTATGAATGCCTGCGGTTTGTGTGCGCGGCTATGAATGCCTGCGGTTTGTGTGCGCGGCTGTGAATGCCTGCGATAGAATTCAAGATATGAAAACCTGTTGTGCTGATGAGCTAGTAGAGCCTTGCTATAACCGTTTTATGTTATTGTTGCTTTTTCCGGTTATACTGCACTCTTTTATAATTGCTCCTAGTTGTTCATATACGAAATGTTGTGATAACCCTCTCTTTCTTCGGCTATTTACTTTTGTTGGGTGGGTGCGTGCTCGTCCCCAGGATGTGGATCCGGGGAGGAGATTTGTTTCCACTTAGCTCTGTGACTAACAGTTATTTGATTAACCATTCACAGGAGGTGGAGCACCGTAGTGACCCGCTGCCGCAGGAGATTACGCCAGCAGCTAGGTCTACTCGAGCAGATGCACCCCCGCCGTCTCCGGTGTTTAGAGACGTGAGTACCGCCGAGCAGTTTAGAAGAGAGAGTGTGTGAGAAACTTATGTAGTACATGTATAGCCCACGGGCTTTTGTAAACACATAAGGCTTCGGCCCTAGAACCTCTGTATTAATATGATATGTAGTGGTTTCCTGTTAATGCTTCCGCTATATTCTGATGGGTTGTGAATGTTATGATTCGAACCACTCAAGACGGCCATCTAGTGCTTGAATAGGGTGGATTGTTTCCCCTATGAGCCCTGGGTAGACGTCTTGGGCCAGTAGTACCCCTCCGGCCCGACCCGGGCAAAAGGTTGGGGGGGGGGTACTACAAATGGATCAGAGCGATCACGATTCGTCCTTGTGGAGCAGTCTCAGGATCCCTCCGTCCCTCGCTTCGTTCTAGGTTCGGGACGAACCTTGCAGTGGAAGCCTGGTGGACCCTAGTGTAGAGGCTTAGGGATTCTAGACTGTGCGTTAGTACGCCCATACACCATTGTTTTCCGCTTGGGTTGTCGCTTTTGCAAATTCCCTTACTTTTGCAAAATACTGACACTCTTTCATGTTACTTCTCCAGATACCGGAGTACAGTAACGGGGGATCCTCGTCCAGAGGATACGTTCCAGCCACCCCACCACCAGACCCGGTTGCTCCCGCAGCCGTACCGTTTGCCGAGTTAGATATAGGGCAGACACTGACGGCTATACTAGCGACTTTCCGAGATGCCCTAGCACAGCCACCGCGGGAGATGACCGCACCCACAGATCTGCTTACGACTTTTCGAGGACTGAGGCCTCCCCCTTTCAGGGGTACAGAGACGGCCATTCAGGTAGAGGAGTGGGTGGAGCGAGTGGAGGAGCTGTTGGTAGGGATGATGTGCCCAGCTGTGGCAGCAGTCTCTTTGGTGGTGACCCTCTTGGAGGGATATGCGAGGGATTGGTGGAGAGCGTCTAGTCACTCTACCTTCCGAGGTCGGCCGATGAGCACGATCCTTTGGGGGGAGTTCTCCGTGGCTCTGCTAGAATTTTTCATCACAGATGCAGACCGAGCCGCGCTGCAAGAGAGGTTCCTGCTCATTCGACAGGGCAACCACACTGTGGCAGAGTATGAGAGAGAGTTCATACACCTGGCACGCTTCGCCGGGAACCTGGCTGCCTCCGACAGGGATAGGGCTTCTCGGTTCTACCGAGGACTACGAGACGACCTGAGGCAGTCCTTGATTATGCTCTCTCAGGCCACCTTCCACACCATAGCCACCCATGCGGCAGCTCTAGAGTTGGACCAGCAGATGGTGGCTCAGCGGCGCAGAGGTCAAGTAGAGCTTCCTCGAGACCAGAGGCGAGACGTTGGAGTCGCTCCCCATAGACAGGATAGAGAGAGCAGACAGCGACGCCGCAGGCTGCCTTATAGGCGCCCACCAGCACCCCCAGCACCCCCAGCTGCACAGCAAGACAGTAGACCAGCTCCAGCTCCACAGCCCCCACTAGTAGCCCGACGAGATGTTCCCTTCGCAGGGAACTGCTTCTTGTGTCAGCAGCCGGGACATATGAGGGCCTTCTGCCCTCAGGCGATAGGGAGACCAGGACTAGGAGCAGTCCAGGGTGGACAGCCGGCACGGGGACAGGGTCAAAGAGGCCGTAGAGGCCGAGCTGGCAGGAGAGGCCAGCAGGGCCGAGCAGCTCCCCAGGAGGCCTATGCACTGGACCTGCAGCATGGACCAGCCCCTGACGTAGTCATAGGTATATATCTTAGGCGATAGAAGATATCAGATCTTCCACTATTGTTGTATATTTCATATATATATATTAGTTGGATGATATATATCTATATATTTTCCTATGACGTCAGGAATCTTGTTGGTAGAAGGTCACCCTGCCAAAACCCTTTTTGACACAGGAGCGACTCATTTTTTCGTCTCCCACGATTTCATCGCAACAAAGGGAAATGTTATTCGCTCAACCGGACTGTCTATACGAATCCGTTTACCAGACGGGTCGGATATGACATCCACCGAAAAGTGTTCGTTCCAGGCTACGCTGGGAGAGGTAGAGTTTGAAGTCTACGCAACCATCCTAGCTATAACTGGGTTTGACATAATTCTGGGAATGGACTGGCTGGCTGAGCACCAAGCCCAGATAAACTGTTCCACGCGAGAAGTCCGGCTACAGAATCCAAATGGCCAGAGCGTCGCGTTGACAGGTGTGCCATCTGTCTCTCGTATTATCTTGACTTCTACACAGATGGTGAAGTCAGTCCGTCAGAAGGATGAAGTATTCCTTATTTATTTCGAGATGGAAGATAAGACCCAGGCGCTCGCCGAGGTCCCAGTAGTCCGAGACTTTCTAGATATCTTCCCTGAGTCCCTCCCGGGATTGCCACCTCAGCGAGAGGTCGACTTCCAGATCGAGCTCGTGTCCGGAGCACGGCCAGTATCGCGAGCCCCCTACCGGATGGCCCCAAGGGAGCTGACTGAACTAAAGATCCAGCTACAAGAACTAATAGATGCTGGATTCGTCCGTCCAAGTTCCTCGCCCTGGGGAGCCCCGGTACTTTTCGTCAAGAAGAAGGACGGGACTCTACGACTGTGCATCGACTATAGGGAGCTAAATAAGCTTACTGTACGCAACACGTATCCCCTTCCTAGGATCGACGAACTGTTCGATCAGTTACAAGGTGCTTCGGTATTCTCCAAAATGGACCTGAGGTCCGGCTATTATCAGCTTCGGATCCGAGAGGAAGATATTCCTAAGACTGCCTTCAGCTCCCGATACGGTCTTTACGAGTTCCTAGTGATGCCCTTCGGGCTCACCAACGCTCCCTCCGCCTTCATGGCCCTGATGAATAGAGTCTTCGAACCCTTCTTGGATCACTTTATCATCGTCTTTATAGACGATATCCTAATCTACTCGAATACCAAGACGGACCATACCCGACACCTGCAGATGGTCCTATTAAAGCTCCGGGAGCACTCTCTCTTCGCCAAATTCAGTAAGTGCGAATTTTGGCTAGAAGAAGTTGGATTCTTGGGCCACACGATAAACAAGGAAGGAGTGGCAGTGGACCAAGCCAAGATCCAGGCAGTACAAAATTGGCCGCCACTCAGGACGGCTGCGGGTATCCGGAGTTTCCTCGGCCTTGCCGGATACTACAGGAAGTTTGTCGAGGGATTTTCCAAGATTGCCCTACCCCTGACTGCTCTCACCAAGAAGGACGCCGTATTTCGATGGACGCCGGAGTGCGAGGCTGTGTTCATCGAACTGAAAAAGCGTCTGACTTCCGCGCAAATCCTTACGATTCCTTCAGGGACCGAGGGATTTCAAATCTACACTGATGCCTCCCTGAAAGGATTGGGAGCAGTCCTAATGCAGCATGGTAAGGTAGTGGCCTACGTGTTGGGTAATGTATCCACGATTACCTAGATTTGAGGAAGCCCCCTGTCAAGCTAAGATGAATTCACGATGTATTTGACGAAACATTTTAAGTTGTACTTGCAGTACCTCCACGCTAAGTGCACACCAATGTCAGGGTGCAGTAGGTCAATATACACGGGTCTGCACGACGTAATCCCTCGTTGAGCAGATCAGTGTGTTGGCCTATGTGTACTCTCTCTATTGGAGTGCACTTACTTTCAAGTACAGGGTCGCTCATATGCAAGAGAAGACAAGGAGCACAGAGGATCAAGGAGCAACTCCTGGGGTGGAAGACGAAAAATCTTCCAAGGCAAATTCGACGAGAATCACCAAGTGATTCTCGCCGATTCGGCGAGAATCACTAGTGATTCTCGCCGAATCGACGAGAATCACTAGTGATTCTCCCCGACTCCTTCTGGCCATCTCAAAATGGTGCCAAGTAAGATTCGGCGAGAATCACTTGTGATTCCCGCCGAACCAGTGGTCAAGCAGCCCATGTATAAAGTAAAATTCGTTGAGAATCGACAAGTGATTCGACGAGAATCACAAACGATTCTCGACGAATCGTCGAGAATCACTTGGTGATTCTCGCCGATTCGTCGAGAATCGTCTGCGATTCTCGCCGATTTTGCCTTGGCGTTTTCTCAGAATGCTGCTGGACCGGATTCTGCTTCTGGACTTGTTTGAACCGGATTTTGGGGATTTCTTTTGTGGGTCCCACAAACGGTCAAAATTGCTGTATCTTCAGGGTATAAATACATGGGTATTTTGAACAGTACAGACACAGAAAAATACGCCGAGCTCACGGAAACCCTAAGATCGCGAAATCTTTCCGCCGCCTCCGTCGCCGCTCGCGCAAGTCCGTCGCCGCCACTGATCGATCTTCTTCCCGATCTCCGGCGACAGTAGCTTAGCAAGGTTTGAGTCTCACGCGTCTATCCAGAGATCCTTTGTCTCTCGATTTGTTGATCGGAAACACATCCCATCCGAATCGATCGAGACGACCGATCCTCGTGTGACCGTTGGTAGACCGAGCCTGCTTTGCAACGAAGTTTGGATCTCCAAGTTCAGCAGCTGCTCTTCACCGTAGCCGCCGATCCCGAAGCTAGCCGCTGCCGGTTCCGGGGAAATCCTCTCCAAGAGAGACCAAGGTCGTAGACTCTTCATCGACTTCAAGAACTCGTCGTCGAACAAAGAGGAACACCGTAGTCTCCAAGAGAAGTTTGTATCACGTGTACATTCTACATTTATTTTATTGTATAGGAACCTTTGTTCCGTGTTGTAAGGGTTGGGTGCAACCCGTTTTGTGGGAGTGTTGACTCTCACGTGTGGAAGGGCTCCTTCCGTTAGTGAAGGGATTGGATTTCAATCCCGTTGGAGAAGTGACCGAGTCGTCCCTTGTTGGGGAGATAGGTCGAAGGGGGAAAGTGGATGTACCCAAGTCGGGGAACCACTATAAATTTGCTGTGTATTCTGTGTGTTGTGCTTGTTGTTTTTATTGTGCAGGTACATCTGTAAATTCCGCAAAAGAACCACACGTCACCTATTCCCCCCCCCCCATAGGTGCACATAGCTGACACTAAGTGGACTTTCAAGTGGTATCAGAGGCAGGTTGCTCTTCAAAAAGGTTAACACCTTGAGCAGAATCCTGCCACCAGTGTCAGAAGCATGGATCTGGATTATGACGTATTGCCACTCAAACTCCCTGCATGCTCAAAGGATTATTATCCTATCTGGAGGATGAGAGTATTATTTCACCTGGATGCCATCGATCCACGAGCATCCCTCATCCTGGAAGAGGGTCCGTTTATCCCCATGAAGACCTCCGACTCGGGGATCCAAGTGCCCATGTGCATTGCTGAGATGACAGAGATGGAACTCTCATTTTTCCAACTGGACCAGAGGATTCGACAAATTATTATGGATGTCTGGTCTGGAGCCTCTCGCTCCAGGTTGGAAAAATGTAAAACGGCTAAATCTCTGTGGATGATGATCTCAGAGCTGATGGGGGGGTCAGAGAAAGCTGAAATATGCTGCCAATCAGAGGATGAAGCATATGTGGGGGTCCTCACTTCTGAAGATGAATGCAAGGATCCTTCGGATTGCATCAGAGCTCCAGTATCCTTGTCAGAGACTGAAGAAGATAGTGAGGAAAGCAGCTCCGACGAGGAAGAAACATTGGTCACTGATTCTAATGACAATAACCCAGATGAGCAGGTATCATCTTCATCCTGTCCCACATCTTTTGACTTTTCTGAAGACAGAAGCTGCTCTCCTCCAGAAAATACTGATTCCCTGAAGAGAGCCCTTCAGGAAAGCAATCTACTTGCTGAGGAGCAAGCTCGAGAGATTGCTCGACTGAAGATCTTGTTGGTTCTCCAATTGGCGTCCAACAAGGTCAAGGACTCTAAGATCTCAGCTCTAGAGAATAGTCTAGATAATGAGAAACGTATAGTATCTAACTTTTCCAAAGTTGATGCTATAAAGAGAAAACAAGAAACCGGGTGGATCTCCCGGATTATCCAGGGATGGAGAAATGGGGAAACAGTGTTCCGACCTCCCACTCCAAGCGGGAAGGCAACTCATCATGCCTTCAGGTATGACCACAGGAATAATCGTGGTCACTGCAAGGGTGAATTGTCCCCATGTGGAAACGTCCATAGTGCAAGAGGCGTCATGGCCACCCATGAGGAAATACCTAAGGCTCATTCTGAGCCCTTTGTATTCACGGCCACTGCCACAACAAAGTGTGGATCTGCATGTCCTAGTTCACAGAAGAATTCTCTCCATTCGAGGACACGAGATAGGGAGAATGGAAGTCATGATGTCAGGCGTCATGGAGCCTCAGCAAGGAAGATGCCTGAAAGAATGGCACCACCTTCTCGGCCTCATAACGCTCACATCATGCATTCGTTCCACCCTTCATCATGCCTCGATGGAAGAGGAATTTGTGCAACAAGAACATGCCCTATCCCTTTGAGACCTAGGACCGTGACTACATCAGTCACTAGATCAGGTCGAAAACGGCGATACAACATTCACTCTTGTTGGTGCTGCGGCAAAGTGGGACACTTTGCCATTGACTGTTGGCACAACCTCTCTGTGCCCACAGCAAGGGCTTATCCACATTATAGGGACAGAGGCAGTCTTCCAGACAGGTTTTCTCAAGGAAGGCAGTTGCATGCTTATGCTAATAGAAACCTAGGACCCAATATGATTTGGGTTCCTAAGGTAAAGTAATTCTGTCTTGCAGGGTAGTCTAGGTCCCCGTGAATACTATGGGAACTAGACAGTAAGTGGGTCAAGGCTAACTTGGAACAAGCGTCTGCAATAACAGATGTACTACCTGTTGAGCATACTCACTTCAAGCTACTAATATGTTCTACCTGTGGGACTAAGACGATAACTCTCCAAATCCCAGGTAATTTTGATCAGTTCAAGGACTTGTGTCATGATGCATCCTCATTCAAAGTAAATATATTTATATATATTTCTATCCTTGTGTATACGTATACTTATGCTCATCACGAGGCATGCAAACCATTACACAATAATAAAAGGTTAACAAAGATATGTCATTGCGAATTTCGACACATCACAATTGACATCAAGAAGTGTCTGGAGAAGTCTCGCTCAAATCCGAATAGATTGTCTTTATAATAAACATGCATTTATTAATCTTGTATTAACTTGACAT
The DNA here is from genome assembly GCA_039583875.1 of Platanthera guangdongensis. Classification (NCBI taxonomy): domain Eukaryota; kingdom Viridiplantae; phylum Streptophyta; class Magnoliopsida; order Asparagales; family Orchidaceae; genus Platanthera; species Platanthera guangdongensis. Next base: position 145,936,560 of record CM077164.1, read on the forward strand.
TCGAAGAATTTGAAAATGGTGCAATGCTTCCCAAAGTAGTCAAGAAAAACATCATTATATACTCCGAATCCCGGCCACCCATTTTATATCTCACCAAATTAGACAAATCCCGCCGAATCCCGCCGAAGGAGCTCGCCGACCGCTCGGCTTCCTTAAGTATCCCGACGACCTATATAAATCCCGCCGAAAGACTATCTCCGCATGTTCGCCTTCCTCACGACTCGCGCAAGAGAACACTCGACGACCCTCGCGCAAGAGAACTCCCGACGACTCGCGCAAGTGCACTTCCGCGGATTCGCTGAAACCCGCAGCCTCCGACGATCTCGTCGACGCCAAGAGAGTTCTCATCAAATCGCTGCTGTGTGACCATCCTCTCCCCGTGAGATTCTAGCAAGGCCGAACCCCACAAGGTTCTCGCGAAGTGTCCCTGTGACCGCAAGGTTCTAGCAAGGCCGCACCCCACTGGATACTCTTCCCTCCACCGAAGATCTTCCCGAAGCTCATCAACTCTCTTCCGTGTAAGCCCTTAGGTAACTCTCTCCTCACCCGCACTTGGACGCGCTCACTAGTGATGCTTTCTTTTTGAATGTTCACTAATGCTTAGAGTAGGGCTTCTCTCTAGATCTTCAATGGCTCCAAGGACTACTGCAGGCTTGATTTCTGGCTGCGAGCTGGTTCGCACTGGATTCTCTCATGCCTCGGACGAGTTCCGGAATATCATTCTCATGCTGGAAGAGGCCGGGCTAACCTTCATATTGGAGCACCCTTGCAAAGTCCTGGATAAAGAGGTGCTGGAGTTCTTCTCTACCGCAAGACTCCGAGATAGAGACTCCATCATCAAGAGCAAGGTTGCTGGGACAAAAGTAAAGTTGTCTGCCAGTAAGCTAACTCGCTACCTGCAGCTTTCCAGTTTAGAGGAGGAGGACTATCTGGAGGATGAGGACAAAGCCAGAACCCTCTTGTTCTGCGGTCTACCAAGAGGCACTCGATCAGTTAAGAGAAAAGAGATGAATGAAGAAGGGAAGCTCCTATCTGACATCATAGGAAAAGTACTCATCTGCAAGCCAGGCTCCCATGATCATATCTCCGGAGATATGTTCAAAATTCTCATAGCTGTGGTCTGCAGAAAGAGGTTCAACTGGGGAGAGTTGCTGTTCCAAAAGATCAAGGACACTCTGGGCACTCCAAGCTTCGGCCGCATCATCAGTCTATATCTCAACCAGCTCAACGGAGACAAATTCGACATGAGCAAAGGAGTCCCTCTCCATTACTTGAAAAAGATGGATGCTACTGTGTTTGATCGATGGGAGCGGCGCATCGGGCAGCCGGCTGTGGAAGAGCAAGAGGAAGTATCTCCAGCAGCCTCCCCCAGTGAAATTCCTGATACTGTGACTGCAGGAATCGAGGGGGAGACTCTACCCACTCATATGGATATAATATCTGAAATCGCCCAGGTGGCCAAGGATGCGGTGGCCGAAATTCATGAAGTAAGTGAACCTGAGTTGGAGGATGAGGAGGTCTTGAACAGAAACACTCAAAGAACTGAAGCTGAAGCACTGGACACTGCTGATCAAGAAGTGGAAGAAGCTGCTGATATGGATGAATTTTTGGATGAGGACGGAGAGGACGATGAGAATGAGGACCATGAAGTGTTGGAGACTCCGGATCCCGTTGAACCTCCATCTGATAAGTCTGCACCAGTGGAGGGGGAGTTTGATAAACCTCAAGAGGCCGCCAACATTCCTTCTATAGAGGTTGTGATTGTATCCAGCTCTACCGATGCATCTGCTGCAGAGCACGAGCAAGGGCAAGAAGTACCTCAGACCATACCGTTGCGAGATGAGCTGGCCACTCACACCATCAATGTCATTCAAGGAATAGTGAACGAGCTTAAAGATTCTTTTGATACAGCTCAGAAAACACTGCTGAAAAAGATCAAGACTTCTGAAGATCTCATGCTTAAAAATATGGTAGAGATCAACCACAAACTGGATGTGATGGAGAAGAAATTCGAAGAAAAGTATAACGCGGCCGGCGAAGCTGTCACACTGTTAATGGCCGGCTTGAAAAAGAATACTGATACTCTGGCTGTTGTCAATCAGAACGCACACGTTGTAGCCAACAATATTCAGAAATTTGATGGTAACATGGTCACTTTAAATGCAAATCAGCAGACCCTAATCACTGAATTCAGCAAGACAACTAAGCATATTGATGACTCCTTGCACTCATATGCCAATTGCATAGCTGACGAAGCCAAAAAGGGGGAGACGGAGTATATCGCTAAGCTGGCCGAGCTCCAAGAAAGCATGGATGCAAACTTTGCACAATCAAGCAAATACGTCTATGAGAGTTGCTGGTGGATGCTACAACAGGCACTGGGCACGTTAGGCGTCATCCTACCTGACCAACCTGCCGGTATTCAGGTTCTTGAGACTTCTAAGGCTGCTGAGGAAGTAAATATTGCTGAGGCTGTAAGTACAAGTGCTGCAGAAATTTTCACTGATGAAGCTGATGCTAGGGCCATCTCCAAATCCAAGCTGAGGAGTATGTTTGACCAGGAGGCTTTAGCTAAAGCCAGGGGAAAGAGGAAAGTTCAGGAAGGGACATCCAAGGAGACACAGGCTGCAAAGAGAATTCGAATGAATGAGGAGGATGTACGAAATGAAAGGTGGAGTCCAGTCTCAAGGAACATCATCTTAGACACCTTCCGGCTGTACGAAAGAGGAGAGATCAATCGAAATGAAGCATATAGCCAGTACGAATGGGAAACGCACAAAGCATTTGAAGCAAAACGCAACATTTTCTTCAGAAACAACAAGGATCCAGACAAAGTTGCTCCTCCTAGGTACTACCCGAAGCCCAAGGAATACATGGAAAGGCAAAGCAAAAAGTACTTGGCTCAAACTCTGAAGGGTGACGTAGCTAAGGACAAATAGTCATTATTTTATAGCTGGTCACTGTGTCTTAAGAACGTTTAATGATTATTACTGTCATATGAACAATTCTGAATTATATGTGAATATATTTCTCTTGGTATATATATATATTCTTGAATGTGTGAATGACTCAAGTCCTGTTCTGATTGCATATATTCCCTTGTGTTGCATATTTAATTTTTAAATGCTATAATTATTATTTGATAGGTGTTATTCATCTTAGCTAGTAGGGTTTTGGCTTCGTCAAATAGGGGGAGATTGTTGGGTAATGTATCCACGATTACCTAGATTTGAGGAAGCCCCCTGTCAAGCTAAGATGAATTCACGATGTATTTGACGAAACATTTTAAGTTGTACTTGCAGTACCTCCACGCTAAGTGCACACCAATGTCAGGGTGCAGTAGGTCAATATACACGGGTCTGCACGACGTAATCCCTCGTTGAGCAGATCAGTGTGTTGGCCTATGTGTACTCTCTCTATTGGAGTGCACTTACTTTCAAGTACAGGGTCGCTCATATGCAAGAGAAGACAAGGAGCACAGAGGATCAAGGAGCAACTCCTGGGGTGGAAGACGAAAAATCTTCCAAGGCAAATTCGACGAGAATCACCAAGTGATTCTCGCCGATTCGGCGAGAATCACTAGTGATTCTCGCCGAATCGACGAGAATCATTAGTGATTCTCCCCGACTCCTTCTGGCCATCTCAAAATGGTGCCAAGTAAGATTCGGCGAGAATCACTTGTGATTCCCGCCGAACCAGTGGTCAAGCAGCCCATGTATAAAGTAAAATTCGTTGAGAATCGACAAGTGATTCGACGAGAATCACAAACGATTCTCGACGAATCGTCGAGAATCACTTGGTGATTCTCGCCGATTCGTCGAGAATCGTCTGCGATTCTCGCCGATTTTGCCTTGGCGTTTTCTCAGAATGCTGCTGGACCGGATTCTGCTTCTGGACTTGTTTGAACCGGATTTTGGGGATTTCTTTTGTGGGTCCCACAAACGGTCAAAATTGCTGTATCTTCAGGGTATAAATACATGGGTATTTTGAACAGTACAGACACAGAAAAATACGCCGAGCTCACGGAAACCCTAAGATCGCGAAATCTTTCCGCCGCCTCCGTCGCCGCTCGCGCAAGTCCGTCGCCGCCACTGATCGATCTTCTTCCCGATCTCCGGCGACAGTAGCTTAGCAAGGTTTGAGTCTCACGCGTCTATCCAGAGATCCTTTGTCTCTCGATTTGTTGATCGGAAACACATCCCATCCGAATCGATCGAGACGACCGATCCTCGTGTGACCGTTGGTAGACCGAGCCTGCTTTGCAACGAAGTTTGGATCTCCAAGTTCAGCAGCTGCTCTTCACCGTAGCCGCCGATCCCGAAGCTAGCCGCCGCTTGTGTGCCGCCGCCGGTTCCGGGGAAATCCTCTCCAAGAGAGACCAAGGTCGTAGACTCTTCATCGACTTCAAGAACTCGTCGTCGAACAAAGAGGAACACCGTAGTCTCCAAGAGAAGTTTGTATCACGTGTACATTCTACATTTATTTTATTGTATAGGAACCTTTGTTCCGTGTTGTAAGGGTTGGGTGCAACCCGTTTTGTGGGAGTGTTGACTCTCACGTGTGGAAGGGCTCCTTCCGTTAGTGAAGGGATTGGATTTCAATCCCGTTGGAGAAGTGACCGAGTCGTCCCTTGTTGGGGAGATAGGTCGAAGGGGGAAAGTGGATGTACCCAAGTCGGGGAACCACTATAAATTTGCTGTGTATTCTGTGTGTTGTGCTTGTTGTTTTTATTGTGCAGGTACATCCGTAAATTCCGCAAAAGAACCACACGTCACCTATTCCCCCCCCATAGGTGCACATAGCTGACACTAAGTGGACTTTCACTACGCTTCGCGGCAATTAAAGCCGCATGAATTAAACTACGCAGCACACGATTTAGAGTTGGGCGCCGTCGTCTTCGCCCTTAAAATCTGGAGGCATTATCTGTACGGAGTAAAATGTGAGATCTTCTCCAACCATAAGAGCCTCAAGTATATTTTCACGCAGAAAGAGCTGAATCTCCGGCAGCGCCGATGGTTGGAATTCTTATGCGATTACGACTTCACTCTCCAATATCACCCCGGGAAGACTAATAGAGTCGCTGACGCCTTGAGCCGCCAGCCTGCGATAGTCGGGAGTTGGATGGAGCAGATCCCTAAGGAACTTTTCCAGTCTTTGATAGACTTGGAGATTACCCTGGTTGCCCGAAGAGATCCGGAAGAGTACTATTCTCAGCTGTATTGGATGGAGATCCAATGCGATATCCGGGACCGGATACGAGAAGCCCAGAAGATCGACCCAGAGGTAATGTCGATCATCCGATCTCTGCAAGGAGGGGCACAGGAGGATTATAACTTGCATGATGGGATTCTACAATTCAAGCATCGCATATTTATTCCCGCTACTGGAGGGATTCGTGGGGAAATTCTGCAAGAGGCCCATCAGTCGAGGTACTCGACTCACCCTGGCGTAGTTAAGATGTACGTGGACTTGCGTAGGACCATTTACTGGCCCGGAATGAAGAGAGATGTCACCGACTTCGTGGCCCGGTGCCAGACCTGTCAGAAGGTCAAAGCTGAATGCCGCAGTCCAGGAGGCCTATTGCAGCCCCTGCCGATACCAGAATGGAAGTTCGAAGACATCTCCATGGACTTCGTCCACGGCCTACCTCGATCCCGTGCTGGGAATGACTCAATATGGGTGGTCGTAGATCGACTAACCAAGGTAGCGCGGTTCATTCCAAACCGACAGGGTGACGGAGTAGATATCCTGGCCAGGATGTTCCTAGAACAAGTGGTACGATTTCAAGGAGTACCAAAGTCCATCGTGTCTGATCGTGACGGTCGTTTCACATCTAAGGAATGGAGGCGGGTGCAGGCATATTTGGGAACCAAGTTGGCCTTCAGCACTGCCTTCCACCCGCAGACAGACGGACAGACGGACAGACGGAGAGGACGAACCGGACGATGGAGGATCTTCTTCGAATGTGCATAGTGGAGCACAATGAGCCGTGGGAGCAGCTGTTGTCGTTAGTCGAATTTTCGTACAATAACAGCTACCAGGCTAGTATTAAGATGGCTCCGTACGAGGCATTGTATGGAAGGCGTTGCCGAACACCGTTGACTTGGGCTCAGGAAGAGGACCCGGAAGCCTTGGGAGTGGCTTACATCGATGACGCTACGGCAGCGATACGACTGATTCAGGAGCGAATACGGGAAGCGCAGAGCCGGCAGGCTAAGTACTATGATGCGCGACACCGACCGGTGGAGTTCACCGTGAGGGAAATGGTGTTTCTGAAAATAAAACCCATGCATGGTGTCTCCCGGTTGAGGAAGCAGAAAAAGTTAGATCCCCGCTTCTTGGTCCCCTACCCGGTGATAGAGCGTGTTGGCCCCGTCGCCTATCGTTTAGCCTTACCCCCAGAGTTGGGGAATCTTCATAATGTGTTTCATGTCTCTTCCTTGAGACGAGTCCTCCGGCAACCAGAGCAGTACCTTCCTACCCCTCCGACGCAACTACTGTCAGATAGATCCGTCCGGCTCGAACCCGTCAGAGTAATAGATTACAAGGTGAAGACACTACGGAACAAAACCATTCTGATGGTTAAGGTGCTATGGTCAAACTGTGGACGAGAAGAGTTCACATGGGAACCTGAAGCACTCCTCCGAGAAAAGCACTCAGAGCTCTTTCCCCAAGTATGTTACTTTTTCCCCCTACTTCAAGCAAATTTTCAGGGACGAAAATCCTTTTATTTTTATTGGATTGTAACATCCCGCCTTTTATTGGGCCACCAGAGCCTTAGTGGGCCCAATAAAAGTGGCCCGAACCCTACCCATGACCCGGTGGGAAATAACCCTAAGCGGGAAATAGAGCTAGAGAACTCTGAATTGAGTTCTGTCAGTTCATGTGGCCTCGTATAGTCAATACGAGCGCATCGGAACTCGTTCAGTTTGACTCCGAGGTCTAACGACAATTTTACACATTTCGACCATTTTAGCGCGCTACGACGCGCAAATATCAGACTTTCGCCAAACGGACTCCGATTCGACCCCAGTCAGTGGCGTTGGACTCGTGTGGTCAATACGAAGTCAACGGAAGTCGTCCCGGTCAATTTCGATGACGATTGGTCAACCCGTGGTCAAATCAAGCATAGTTGTGCACCGAAAAGCGTGCGCACACCAATTATGACACGACACCCGAACTTTGACCCGACCCCGACGACTTGGACCCACTTTGACTTTGACTTGCAAGGGGGACCCACCATATGGTTGACTTGGTCAAACCCTCCTAAAAATCTATTTTTTGGATTTTTCTCCAAGTGAGGGTCCAACCTTCTCTCCAAAAGAGGATGATCCATACTTCCCCTCACTCTCCTTGGGCCCCCCAACCAGCAAGCCCCCATACCACTACAAGTGGAGGCCCACCCATTTCTTTTCTCTCCCTCTCTCTCTCTTTCCCACCTAAAGGCCCAAGCCCACAAAGGGGTCTCATCCATTTTCCCCACATGGAAGAAAATGGGAGACCTCCAGCTGTCCTTGAACAGCTGGAGGGTGGGATTAATCCCTCCCTAAGGAGGGATTAGTCCCACACCACCCAAAGGGAGGAAGCTCCCCCTCCCCAATCCTATAAAAGGACCCCACCCTTCTCTCTTTCCCTCACAGCTCTCAGAGCAACCCCCTACCCCTTCTCCCCCCTCTGCCGGAGCTCAGGTGGCCGGAAAAAGCCAAGCCGGAGCTCCTCCTCCCCTCCTCCACCACCTTGAGCCATGTCCGACCAAGCCGGCCCCTCCCGAGCCCACCAAACTCAGGTGGAAGCCTTCTCCCTCCTCCTTCTCCATTTTGGACGTCTTGCATGGCACTCCCGGCGGCCGGAGCGCTGCCGCCGTCACCCCCTCCCGTCCATTTTTAAGAAAAAAATGCTCCGGCGGCGGCCGGCGGCGGCAGGCCGCCGGACCACCGCCGGAGGGAGCGCCCACCACCGGCGGGTTGGCCGGTGGTGGAGCCACGACCGGCCGGTGGCCTGCCGCCGGCGGAGAAGCCCCGTAAGGGCTCGAAAGTGTACAGCAGCGGGGGGAAGATGATGTACAGGAAAGTTATATATATATATATAATAATATATTATATATATTATTATAATATTTATAATAAATATTATAATAGTAATAATGGGTTTGATTTTTAAGAGACTAAAATAGGCTCCTATGGAGAAAGCTTTGATCATGAAAAATGTTCCCCTTGTTGAGGGCTTCCCACACAAAAATTTTGAGAATTTTTGGTGTTGATTTGGTATTTTTAAAAGCCCAATTAAACTTTATTTGGCCAAATTAAAGGGCCAAAACTCTTTGAAAAATTATGAAAATTTTTCTATGCTCATTTTATATCCATATAAGGGTTGTATCAAAATTTGAGCTCATGGGGATAAGTTTTGATATTTTTCCCAAAATATGGAAGTCTAGGGCCGCGCTCGATATTATTACGCTCGTTTTCTTCGAAAATGAAAATTGGAGCGCGTGACTATCCTCTCTAATTTGAATAAGTTTCATATCGACGAGAGTGGCCGAGGCAAGTGACCAAGCTCCGGGTGTTTCGAGATTTCATGAAAACTGTCGAGCGCCTCGACTCTCGGGCGATTTGGGCACGCTCGAAAGATGAGAGCACGAGTGGTGAGTTATGAATTATTCTTGACGAATAATGAAGGTATAACTCCTGATAAGCCCCAATCCGATTAAGCCGTGGTTAATAAGGCGCAACCAACTCATAATCGGATCTTAATAAAGGTGTAACCCAAGGAAACCTTATTAAAAACTGGGATGGAACTGAAAAATCTCTCCTGAGAACGGAGATGAAACTGAAGCCTCCTGTATGGAGTGATTGGACTACTAACCATTTTCTTTATGATTATTCCAGTTTTGCACTGGTCCAGTTACTTTATTCTTTTCAGTTCAGTACTTTCAATTCAGTACTACTCCAGTCTCGTACTGGTCAAGATTATTTCATTACTTTCATTTCAGTACTACTCCAGTCTCGTACTGGTCAAGCTTATTTCAATACTACTCCAGTCTTGTACTGGTCACATTTCTTTCCAGCACTTTAAATAAGCAGCATAACCACCGCACTTGATCTTATCGCAATTTACTTTTATATTCCCGGGTCCTGCTCTGACTAGCAGTTGTTGTTTAGGTTGAGCCTTAGCTGGGGATAACCGGAGTTGAGGTAGTCCTCCAGGTCTAGCCCCAAATAAAGCGCTCTCATGCTCCTTGTCGAAAGTAGAGCAAAGTGTCGATGCCCGAAGTGTAAGCCTAGTAAGGCAGACCGTCGTAGACCCGATGTTATATTGTTTGCAATTATTTGATTGATTGTAAATTGCTTGCGGTGAAATGGTGGCGGGTCAGTCCCTTCCGCAGACCGTTCGTACCGATGCGGCAAGGTTGACGACTCAAGGCGACAGGGAGATGAGTACCACGGGTGACCGGCCGTTATATTCCCCGTCGGGTTTTCCTCCGCTGGTCGGCCAAAATGATTCGCCGGATGTCGCTCACATCCAAGAGTACACAAGGTTGTACGTGAGGGCCTGGGGTTGTGCGGTACGATCACCCCCAGAAGTGGCAGGACTGGCCACTGTCACCGACGGCCACATCGGTGAGGCCCGCGAGGCTCTCTACCCTGCTGGAACAGAAGCGGTCCAAACTATGTCGGCATAGGGTTTGTGTGCGCGGCTATAAATGCCTGCGGTTTGTGTGCGCGGCTATGAATGCCTGCGGTTTGTGTGCGCGGCTATGAATGCCTGCGGTTTGTGCGCGCGGCTATGAATGCCTGCGGTTTATGTGCGCGGCTGTGAATGCCTGCGATAGAATTCAAGATATGAAAATCTGTTGTGCTGATGAGCTAGTAGAGCCATGCTATAACCGTTTTATGTTATTGCTGCTTTTTCCGGTTATACTGCACTCTTTTATAATTGCTCCTAGTTGTTCATATACGAAATGTTGTGATAACCCTCTCTTGCTTCGGCTATTTACTTTTGTTGGGTGGGTGCGTGCTCGTCCCCAGGATGTGGATCCGGGGAGGAGATTTGTTTCCACTTAGCTCTGTGACTAACGGTTATTTGATTAACCATTCATAGGAGGTGGAGCACCGTAGTGACCCGCTGCCGCAGGAGATTACGCCAGCAGCTAGGTCTACTCGAGCAGATGCACCCTCGACGTCTCCTGGTGTTTAGAGACGTGAGTACCGCCGAGCAGTTTAGAAGAGAGAGAGTGTGAGAGACTTATGTAGTACATGTATAGCCCACGGGCTTTTGTAAACGCATAAGGCTTCGGCCCTAGAACCTCTGTATTAATATGATATGTAGTGGTTTCCTGTTAATGCTTCCGCTATATTCTGATGGGTTGTGAATGTTATGATTCGAACCACTCAAGACGGCCATCTAGTGCTTGAATAGGGTGGATTGTTTCCCCTATGAGCCCTGGGTAGACGTCTTGGGCCAGTAGTACCCCTCCGGCCCGACCCGGGCAAAAGGTTGGGGGGGGGGGGGGTACTACACCCCCCCATGGATTTGCCTATAAATAGGACCCCAGGGGTACGAGGTGAGGGACCGGAAATTTTCAGCAAGATACTCGCGCGCCTCATTTTGCTAGCTAGCTTCCCTCGCACCCTGTTCGGCCATCTTAGTTGAGAAGGGGTTGCTCCTTTAGAGCATCCGGGTACGTGGTGGGACCTTTCTGCCGCAACATCTGGGGTCCTGTTTGACCTATCTCTTCGCCCTAGTCATCCTAGTCGTCTAGCTCAGCTTCTGAGCCGGTAATCTTAGGCGGCTTTGGTCCGAATTCTGAGGTTGGGATTTTCCTGGCTTCAACACTTGGTGCGGTGAGCGTGGATCGCAGCCTGGGAGGAAAGTTTGGAAGTTGAGTGAGATGGCCATAGGTGGCGAGCAAGGAGAGTTGGTCGGCAACTCGGCGGGAGGAGGAGACGCCACGCGAGGTAGCGAGTTTGTGACAGTGGGCTCTTTTGAAGAGTTCGCGAAGAAGATTGAGCAGACCATCCTTGCCGGGTTTGCTGTAACACCCCCTATCCGTCGCATAGCATATAGCAGTAGGTCCGGCCGGGCCCGACGCCATATACCACAGACAGACCGGGTGGTTACTTATGGAAACCATCCAACCAATCTCAACGTCCTACACAGAGCATTCTAGCGGAAGCAGTTTAAAAAGGGTGTAAACAAGAACCCAGCAACAAGCACGAATGTCCACTACTACGAAAATATGAATGTTATTACAAAATACTCAAAACAAGCCTTAAGGCCTTACAAAATGTTTCACTTGACTATTACATGATTTACAAACCACGGCACGCAGGCCGGTCATACATGAATAAAGCAATAAACATTTCTATTTGGGCCTTCGAGGGCCGGCTTTGCAAAAAGGGCTTTAGCCCGCTATTGACCGCTTGGTCCAGCTGCACCTGCAAGCAACAAACCACCGCACGGTGGCAAAACAAGGCAACGGTCAGCAATGCTGACCAAATTATAACGATCCCGCCCCCAACTCGGGGCGGCGATGCTCCTTCCCTGCATTTCATTAGCATAAGCGAGCCATATAAATAACCATAGCCATGTTATCACAGACGTTGGCTCGTACGGCCACACGCCCCGTGCACTCATGGCACATTCTCGGTGAACCGGTCGATGTCACGTCAATTAAAGCCATTAACATTCCGGACTCACCACCGCCACTTAGACGGCCAAACCTATGAGCAATTTGTCTTCCTGGCCTGGGTCACGACAATTTAAGTCATTGGCCGCCGAAGACCCTACTCTATGCCAACGGTAAGTGCCACGTGCCTTTAGGTCTCTTTAACCGAACGACATAGAACGGGTACGGTTCCATCTAACCCGTGCTCACATCGCAACGGCAATTTAAGCCATTTGCGCGGGTCAAACTTCCACCGAGTCCCATTTTCATCACAAGTCACATAACCCCGTTATGTTCAAGTTGGCTCTCAAGCCACCAAGTTGGCAAGATCTCGTATCCGCCCAGTTTTTCGGGTGCACCTTTGGGTTAGTCCCCAAGGCTCCCTGCTGCAATCTACCGCGTAGAAAACCCGAAAAACAACCAATAGCACGGAGTCTTCTCCGGCCTTATGCAATGCAACATCACCGATCCAGACTAACATGTCCGGGTAGGCTTCACACATCATGCCTACGTCCGTTCTCGCATACGGACTCTAAACAACGGGGACTTTACATATCTACCCGAAGGAACGCCTCCAACTCTCCGCAAACTCGCGAGAGCGGGCTTCCTATGCTAGTAAAGAGAGCTATTCGTGCTCAAGATGAGGATCGTTACCCTTGAGTTCCTCTTTGGCGCCATCGAAAAGTAATCAGATAGAAATCACCGCACTAGCGTTGCCTCCGTGGATCCGGAGTCGGCTTGCGATTCGGAGCTCCGAAGCTCCTCCAATGGCGGATCTAGCTCCTTCTTCTTCCCTTAGCTCTTCTCTCTCCAAGGACTTAGAAAGAGAACAAGTGAAGAAAAGTGATGGATTTCTAAGTCAACCCACGGGTATATCCCTTCAGGAACATCCCACAACCGTTGGATCTCAAAACAAGGAAACGAACGGCTTTGATTCGGGGCTGAAATGCCCAATCTGGACCGAACACGGCCTGGCACACGCCCGTGTCCAGGGCCGTGTGCCGCATTCGCCATCAAAATCGAATCTCCTGGAACCTCACACGGGTATCGACCACGCCCGTGTTCGAGCTGGCACGCCCGTGTTCGAGCTGGCACGCCCGTGTTCCACTTCACACGGCCGTGTAGCCGGCCGTGTACCCCATGATTTTTCCCCATTTTCAACCCGAGCACTGCACGGGTTCTAGGACACGCCCGTGTCCTTACCCGTGTCACCTTGACACGCCTGGACCCCAGGCCGTGTACACGGGACATTTCGTCGAGGGAAGATCGACGACTTGATGACACGGCCTTGGACACGCCCGTGTCCTAGGCCGTGTGCCTTGTCTCGACGATCGTCGAGTGAATCTCGACGACTCCCCGGGACGATCGTCGACACGGGTCGACACGCCCTGCGACACGCCCGTGTCGCAGGCCGTGTGCCCATTCTCGACGAATCGTCGAGTACAACTCGACGACTCACGGCTAAGTGTCGACACGGGTCGACACGCCCGTGTCGCAGGCCGTGTGCCCCCTCTCGACGAATCGTCGAGTCAAACTCGACGACTTCGCGGCTAAGTGTCGACACGGCTTGACACGCCCTGGGACACGCCCGTGTCCCAGGCCGTGTGCCTGCTGCCAGAACCTAAACTGGCCCAAAACTTCCCCCTTTTGCTCCTTTGAGTTTCGGGGCGTTACAACTCTCCCCCTCTTAAAAGAATTTCGCCCACGAAATTACATAAAGGAAAGACATGTACAAAACCAAAATTTGTACCTGAGCGGAACAACTCCGGATATTCGTCAAGCATAGTCTGCTCTCTCTCCCAAGAGAGCTCCTCACGACCGCAATTGTCCCACAGGACTTTGACCATCCTGATCTCTTTATTGCGTAGCCGCTTGACCTCCGAGTCCTCAATCCACACGGGCTTGACCTTTGTCGTTAGCCCACTATCCACCGGTACTTGATCAACCGCGATCACTTGCGTAGGCTCTTGCACCGCCTTCCGAAGCACCGAAATATGGAATACATCATGTAAACCACTTAGCTCCACTGAAAGCTTCAGCCGATAGGCCGCTTCCCCAACTCGCTCCAGAACCTCAAATGGTCCAAGGTATCTTGGGCTTAGCTTTTTCAATCGCCGCACCCGCGAGACACCCTTGAACGGCTTGATCTTCAAGTATACATAATCGCCCACAGCGAACTCCACGTTCCTGTGCTTGGCATTATAGTACTTTGCTTGCCGGTCCTGAGCGATAAGCAACCTCTCCCGAATGGTTCTCACCAAAGAAGTAGCACCCTCTACTTCCGATCGCTTATACAACTTTGACTCACCCATTTCTATCCAAGACAACGGCGTGCGACATCTTCTACCATATAGGGCCTCGAAAGGCGTCATCTGAATACTTGCTTGGTAGCTGTTGTTGTATGCGAACTCCACCAAATAAAGGTGGTCTTCCCATTGCTTTCCAAAATCCAAGACACACATGCGAAGCATGTCTTCCATGGTTCTATTAACCCTCTCGGTCTGCCCATCCGTTTGTGGATGGAAGGCTGTGCTAAACTTCAGCTTTGTTCCCAACATTTGCTGCACCAGCCTCCAATCATTGGACGTGAACCGCCCATCTCGGTCACTCACGATGCTGCGGGGCACACCATGAAGCCGTACTATGTTATCCACATAAAGCTTTGCCAGCTTCTCCACCGGATCATCCTTCCTATGCGGAATAAAATGCGACACCTTCGTTAATCGATCAACAACCACCCAAATGGCGTCGTTTCCCTTTTGCGACCTTGGCAAACCGTGCACAAAGTCCATAGAGATGTCATCGAATTTCCACTCCGGAATAGGTAAGGACTTAAGAAATCCTCCCGGCTTTTGGCACTCCGCCTTTACCAAGGCGCAAGTTTGGCACTTCGCCACGTATAGCGCCACATCCTTCTTTAAACCCGGCCACCAAAACAGTTTCTTCACATCACGGTACATCTTTGTGCTCCCCGGGTGAATCGTGTACTTGGTATGGTGTGCCTCGTACAACAACTCCACCCGTAAATTGCCCACACTTGGGACGCACAATCGACCGTCTTTCCAAAGCAATCCGTCCTCCACGACGAATTGGGAATTTGACCCATCCAGAGCCTCTATCATGAACTGCTTCATATGAGCATCCATATCCAAAGCCTGCCGAATCCGATCAGCCAGGTCATATTGGACTTCAGTCCAATTCAGAACTGCTTCAGCACTTGATTGTCTGTCCACACAAACAATCTCCAACGCCTCCAACTCCCGCACCACCCGCTCATCGTGCACCGATAGCCAATTGGCTTGAGCTGGGGCTCGGCGACTCAACGCGTCCGCAACCGCATTCCCTTTGCCAGGCACGTAGTGGATCTTGAATGTATAGTCCCCCAGGAACTCCATCCACCTACGCTGCCGCATATTCAAATCCTTCTGATCAATTAGATACTTTAGGCTCTTGTGATCGGTGTAAATATCAATCTTCACACCGTACAAATAGTGTCTCCACAGCTTCAAGGCAAAAATCACGGCCGCTAACTCCAAGTCATGGACCGGATAATTCCTCTCGTGCACTTTTAGCTGCCTCGAGCCATAAGCTATCACACTTCCGTGCTGCAGTAGCACGCAACCCAAACCGCTGCCCGAAGCATCGCTATATATCTCATAGCCTTCGGTCCCACATGGCGAACTCAACACAGGCGCCGTGGTCAACCGACACTTCAATTCCTCAAAAGCTCGCGCGCACTCCGGCGTCCAAACGAACTTATGCTCCTTCCTCGTCAAAGTAGTGAGAGGTAACGCTATCCGCGAGAAGTTCCCTACGAAGCGCCTATAATAGCCGGCAAGCCCCAAAAAGCTCCGGACTTCTGCTACCGTAGCAAGCTCAGGCCACTCCCGTATCACAACAATCTTCGCCGGATCCACAGCAATACCCTCTCCACTCACTATATGCCCGAGGAACGCCACTGAGGATAGCCAAAACTCGCACTTCGAGAACTTGACATACAACTGATTTCTCCTGAGTGTCTCCAACACCAAATGGAGATGCTTGAAGTGATCATCCTCACTTTGCGAGTACACCAAAATATCGTCGATGAAGACGATCACGAAATGATCCAAGTACTCCCTGAAAGTCCTGTTCATCAAATCCATGAACACTGATGGCGCATTAGTCAGCCCAAACGGCATGACCGTAAACTCATAATGCCCGTACCTCGTACTAAACGCTGTCTTCGGGATATCACTCTCCCTTATCCGCAGCTGATAGTACCCAGCCTTGAGATCCAGCTTCGAGTACACCGTCGACCCGACTAACTGATCAAAGAGATCATCAATCCGGGGGATCGGGTACTTGTTCTTCTCAGTAAGCTTATTTAGCTCCCGATAATCAATACATAGCCTCAAGCTTCCGTCCTTCTTCTTAACAAAGAGGACCGGTGCGCTCCAAGGCGAAGAACTCGGGCACACATACCCTTGCTCCAACAACTCTTGCAGTTGAACTTTCAGCTCTGCCATTTCCTTAGGCGCTAGCCGATACGGAGATCGTGACACAGGCTTTGCACCTGGCACTAGCTCGATCGTAAAATCTATCTCCCGTTGAGGCGGGGCGCCAGGAAGATCTACGGGGAACACATCAGGGTATTCCGATACCACTGAAATACAATCCAACGCGGGCTTCGGCTTTGCAACCTCCACTAGTGTAAAGAACAGTTCTGCTCCAGCACGAACCGCCTTCACTACCTGAAGAGCAGACATCAACGTCTTGCTCAACCCCTTTAAGCCCGTAAAAGTCGTCTCACGACTCGCTCCCAGCTTAACTTCCTTGCTACCGCAATCTATATGGGCCTGCTGCTCCGAGAGCCAGTCCATGCCAAATATGACGTCGAACTCCACCAACGGAAGTAAGGACGCCCGCAGGTCGAACTCCTGCTCCCCAATACGAATCTTAACATCGCAGATCCTATCCGCTCGCATCGAACACCCGTTGGGCAACAACACATCCAACTTGTCCTTCGTCATCGAAGAAGGGACTCCGATGCGTGATATAAATCCTTCGGACAAGAAGGAGTGTGAAGCTCCCGTATCGAAGAGTGCTCGTGCCGGATTTTCACAAATCAATACAAATCCTAAACAAGTAGTGGTAAGGTAACATGTGCATAACAAGCATATAAAGAAATTGACTTGTTATAAATTAAATCGTACCTGTCACCACATCAGCTTGTTTAATGGCCTCCTGTTGGCCAAGATTGTAGACCCTTGGTTGGGCCGGAGCATAATGGGATGCGGTCGACTCCACCGCCTTTCCCTTCTCTTCATAAGTAGCTCCCGGCCTCCTCTCGGACTTAGGACGTCCGCTCCAACAATCACGGGCGAAATGCCCCGTCTTTCCACATGTAAAGCACGCGCCCGGGGTCCGACTCGTAGTCGCCCCAGAAGCGCCAGAAGGAGCTGGACCCGAAGTCCTAAGCTTCTTGAATGACCTCCGATAGCCGGACTTTGAAGTAGTCGGCACTCTGAACTCAGATTTCTTTTCACCCAAGCATTTCTTCGCTTGCACGCTCTTCATGTCCTTCTCCAAGGACCGGGCAGTATTGACCAAGGTTAAGAAACCCTGCGTCATTGGCCCCGACAGTAGCAGTCTCAACTCATCCCTCAAGCCTTCGTAGAATCGATTAGTCTTGCGCTCCTCATCCATGATGGTGGAGCTAGCATAACGACTCAACCGCGTAAACTCGTGCAGATATTCATCCACGCTCCTCTCACCCTGCACCAACTTCAGGAACTCATTCTCCATTGAAATCCTCTGAGTAGAAGGGAGGTATCTTGCTAAGAACAATCCCGAGAACTCTTCCATCGGAACGTCTATCAGTTGTCTACCTCTCAAATGATGCAGCTCCAATCCTTCCCACCACATCCTCGCTTCACCGTCCAGCAGGAACGTAGCGATGGTGGTCATTTGCCACTCCACCGTCTCTATCGCCGTCATGACTCTCTTCACCCTAGAGAGCCAGTCTTCAGCCTGAGATGGGGTTCCCAACCCCGAGAATAACAGAGGGTTAAAGCTCATTACATGCTTCAGCTGCCTCTCAGTTGCCCTCCTTGGCACTATTGGTTCCACAACCACTTGCTCCACCCTCCTCGGCTCAGCCTCTTGCAGAGGTTCTTGCTCCATCACGGGAGCGGGCTGCTGCGCTCGCCTTCCAGGCTGCGCATTAATCACGGCCAACACCGCTTCAGCCACCAATCGTATATTTTCAGCCGACAGAGGTGTTGCAGGAGCATCATCCGGTGCACTACTAGCCTCAGAAACTCGGCGTTCTGACGGCCCAACACCACTTCTGGTCACCTATAGTGGTACAAAACACCGTTAAGCGACCAAATAAATTGCAAACAGCAATTATAGGAACACGCATGTTCCTCAAACACGAGTATTTTCATTCCTAAGTGGACATTCATGGGTTCTTTTTACCATTATAACGATGACGCACACAATGTGCTCACCACCCCCTAAAAAGAATTCGCCCACGAATTCACTTTAAGCCCGACCAAAACCAGTAGTCTGATAACAAATTGTAACACCCCCTATCCGTCGCATAGCATATAGCAGTAGGTCCGGCCGGGGCCCGACGCCATATACCACAGACAGACCGGGTGGTTACTTATGGAAACCATCCAACCAATCTCAACGTCCTACACAGAGAATTCTAGCAGAAGCAGTTTAAAAAGGGTGTAAACAAGAACCCAGCAACAAGCACGAATGTCCACTACTACGAAAATAGGAATGTTATTACAAAATACTCAAAACAAGCCTTAAGGCCTTACAAAATGTTTCACTTGACTATTACATGATTTACAAACCACGACACGCAGGCCGGTCATACATGAATAAAGCAATAAACATTTCCATTTGGGCCTTCGAGGGCCGACTTTGCAAAAAGGGCTTTAGCCCACTATTGACCGCTTGGTCCAGCTGCACCTGCAAGCAACAAACCACCGCACGGTGGCAAAACAAGGCAACGGTCAGCAATGCTGACCAAATTATAACGATCCCGCCCCCAACTCGGGGCGGCGATGCTCCTTCCCTGCATTTCGTTAGCATAAGCGAGCCATATAAATAACCATAGTCATGTCATCACAGACGTTGGCTCGTACGGCCACACGCCCCGTGCACTCAGGGCACATTCTCGGTGAACCGGTCGATGTCACGTCAATTAAAGACATTAACATTCCGGACTCACCACCGCCACTTAAACGGCCAAACCTATGAGCAATTTGTCTTCCTGGCCTGGGTCACGACAATTTAAGCCATTGGCCGCCGAAGACCCTACTCTATGCCAACGGTAAGTGTCACGTGCCTTTAGGTCTCTTTAACCGAACGACATAGAACGGGTACGGTTCCATCTAACCCGTGCTCACATCGCAACGGCAATTTAAGCCATTTGCGCGGGTCAAACTTCCACCGAGTCCCATTTTCATCACAAGTCACATAACCCCGTTATGTTCAAGTTGGCTCTCAAGCCACCAAGTTGGCAAGATCTCGTATCCGCCCAGTTTTCCGGGTGCACCTTTGGGTTAGTCCCCAAGGCTCCCTGCTGCAATCTACCGCGTAGAAAACCAGAAAAACAACCAATAGCACGGAGTCTTCTCCGGCCTTATGCAATGCAACATCACCGATCCAGACTAACATGTCCGGGTAGGCTTCACACATCATGCCTACGTCCGTTCTCGCATACGGACTCTAAACAACGGGGACTTTACATATCTACCCGAAGGAACGCCTCCAACTCTCCGCAAACTCGCGAGAGCGGGCTTCCTATGCTAGGAAAGAGAGCTATTCGTGCTCAAGATGAGGATCGTTACCCTTGAGTTCCTCTTTGGCGCCATCGAAAAGTAATCGGATAGAAATCACCGCACTAGCGTTGCCTCCGTGGATCCGGAGTCGGCTTGCGATTCGGAGCTCCGAAGCTCCTCCAATGGCGGATCTAGCTCCTTCTTCTTCCCTTAGCTCTTCTCTCTCTCCAAGGACTTAGAAAGAGAACAAGTGAAGAAAAGTGATGGATTTCTAAGTCAACCCACAGGTATATCCCTTCAGGAACATCCCCCAACCGTTGGATCTCAAAACAAGGAAACGAACGGCTTTGATTCGGGGCTGAAATGCCCAATCTGGACCGAACACGGCCTGGCACACGCCCGTGTCCAGGGCCGTGTGCCGCATTCGCCGTCAAAATCGAATCTCCTGGAACCTCACACGGGTATCGACCACGCCCGTGTTCGAGCTGGCACGCCCGTGTTCCACTTCACACGGTCGTGTAGCCGGCCGTGTACCCCATGATTTTTCCCCATTTTCAACCCGAGCACTGCACGGGTTCTAGGACACGCCCGTGTCCTTACCCGTGTCACCTTGACACGCCTGGACCCCAGGCCGTGTACACGGGACATTTCGTCGAGGGAAGATCGACGACTTGATGACACGGCCTTGGACACGCCCGTGTCCTAGGCCGTGTGCCTTGTCTCGACGATCGTCGAGTGAATCTCGACGACTCCCCGGGACGATCGTCGACACGGGTCGACACGCCCTGCGACACGCCCGTGTCGCAGGCCGTGTGCCCATTCTCGACGAATCGTCGAGTACAACTCGACGACTCACGGCTAAGTGTCGACACGGGTCGACACGCCCTGTGACACGCCCGTGTCGCAGGCCGTGTGCCCCCTCTCGACGAATCGTCGAGTCAAACTCGACGACTTCGCGGCTAAGTGTCGACACGGCTTGACACGCCCGGGGACACGCCCGTGTCCCAGGCCGTGTGCCTGCTGCCAGAACCTAAACTGGCCCAAAACGTCCCCCTTTTGCTCCTTTGAGTTTCGGGGCGTTACATTTGCTCAACGTCCCGAGGTCATGGCGACCTCGCCCCGTCGCCTGACGGCGATGGAAGAGGAAGCGCCGCCAAGGCGAGCTGGAAAGGAGCCCGCGTGGGCAAGAGAGATGAGGTCGATGCAGTCGCGACTTTACCCGACGAGTAGCAAAGGGGTCCGCTTTCGGGATCCAATGTCGCCGGCGAGATGCAGAGATACTCGCCCCTACAATGAGTATGACATCTCCAGCGAGGATGAAACTCGCCACCGCCAGGGAGGGAGGAGCCCCTTCTGTGACGAGATCCTCGCCGCCCCAGTTCTAGAAGGGTTCAGGGAACCCGTCCTCACCTATTACTCCAGCAGAGACGACCCAGTCAGACACCTCCAATGGTTTGAAGACGTTGTCTCCATCCGCAACATGTCAGACGCCTTCAAGTGCAGATTCTTCTCCATCACCCTCAAGGGGAATGCTAGAGACTGGTTCCATCAACTACCGGTTGGGCCTGTGTACTACTTCTCAGATCTACGTCGGGGCCTCATGGCGAGGTTCGCGACATCGAAGAAGAGGAAGAAGGAAGCGACGGACCCTCTTCAAAATCGTCCAAGGGAAGCACGAGAGTTTGGGACACTACATCGATTGTTTCCAGGAAGAGATATTGGAAGTGGAGGAGGTGGATAGCTTTACCCTGATGGTGGCCCTAAAGTTTGGGTTGAAGCAGAGATTGTTCAGCTTAAAGATGGGGTCCAATCCCCCGAGATCTTTTGAAGAAATGATCGAGAAGGCAAACATTTTTATTCGGGGGGAGGAGAAGAATAAGGATTTTCTGGCAAGGCTGGAGGGGGATATCGCGGCGGAGAGAGGAGCAGGACCTTCGGGTTCGAGGACAAGGAGGACGCCAGAAAGGCGAGAAGAGAGAAAGAAGGAAGAGCCGAAGAGAGAAGAGATAAGGAAGAGAGAGGAACCCAGGAGGGTTGAAGAAAGGAGGCAGGAGAGGCCTCGAAGACAGGAAGAGAGGAGGCCCACGGAGGCTCGAGAAGAAGGAAGGGGGGAGAGACGATTCCAATATCCAGAGAATCGCCCCCAGTGGAGACCACCACCAAGACAACACTATCAGGAGGAAAGGAGGAATGGGGACCGGCAGGAGGGAGGCCGAGGAGGAGGAAGAAGGGAGGCGATGACCATCACTCGCCAAAACAACAAGCAGCGCAGGAGGGAGCAACGGGCGATGCGCCAGGAAGCAGAGATTCCCCTCTACTGCGATATTCATCGGGTAGAGGGGCACGGGACCTTGGCTTGCCCCGAGTTCTGGGAAGCCCAGAGAAGGCTAGAAGCGGGAGTAGCCGAAGGAGAGCAACAGAGACAGCAGGCCATGGTGGGGCAGGTGGCATTCCAAGCTCCGGCAAGGAGAATGAATGAGGACCAAGTCGACCTGGGAGGTTGCGGAGAAGTGATACATGGCCCCGGAGGTGGGCATGTAGGTGTAATCAATGGAGGGGCCGGGCTCAGGGCTTCCCGCAAGGGAAGTCTCCATCAGATCTATCGGAAGAACGTCGCCTCGACGTCACAGACCCCACCGCCATTAGAGGAGATCACCTTCTCAGAAGAAGATATGCTGGGGAAATGAGAATCATTTCCACGACGCCTTGGTGATTCAAGCCGCCATTGAGGACTTCACCGTCGACCGGATCCTCGCGGATAACGGTAGTTTGGTGAATGTAATCTTCAAAAGAACCTTCGTCGGGCTTCAGGTGGAAGTGTCCCGGATCCAGGCAGCAGATGGACCACTCTTTGGCTTCTCTGGAGAGAAGAAAGAGGTGGAGGGAGCAGTGGAGCTACTGGTTACGCTCGGCAGGACGTCGATCCATTGTCGCTTCATCATCGTCGACGTGCCGAGCGGCTACAACGCTATCTTCGGGCGACCTCTTATCAACTACTTCAGGGCCGTTCCGTCGTGTTACCATCAGTGCCTGAAGTATTGCCGCGGAGACGTGCAGATCAGGATCAGGGAGATCCCAAGGCTTCCAGGGAGTGCTACTTGAATGTCGTCAGCACCATCAGTTGGATGGGTGACGCGGAAAAGCTGGAAGAGCTGTTGGAGAAGGAGAAGGGGCTGACTGCTGCTGAGGAGGTGGAGGAGATAGAGGTGATCTCTCAGGGAGGAGAGCCAGAGTTGCTGAAGGTGGGAGGATCCCTGCCGCTAGGAGGGAAGATAGAGATGGTTGCTTGCCTGCAAGACAACGTTGATGTCTTTGTATGGAGCGCCGCTGAGATGCCAGGGATCGACGCGGATGTTGCATGTCATCGCCTCAACCTGGAACCCGCGGTGGCCCCAATTCGGCAGAAGCAGAGGAAGAGCACCGCCATGCTGTCTGAGCCGATCAGAGAGGAAGTAGAGAAGCTGCTTAAGGCAGGTTTTGTCTCGGAGATCCAGTATCCAGGCTGGGTCTCCAATGTTGTAATTATGAAGAAGCCTGAAGGAGGCTGGCGTTTATGTATCAATTTTTCCATGTTAAATAAAGCTTGCCCGAAGGATTGCTACCCCTTGCCTCAAATCGACGCGCTGGTTGATTCCGCCGTCGGGTTTCCTGTGATGAGTTTTCTTGATGCCTTTTCAGGATATCACCAGATCCGAATGCATCCCCCCGACTGCCGGGACGTCTCCTTCATAACCAGCTGATGATTCCACTTTATATACCTATTTTCGGACTCATCTGGGCTAGTTTTCACACGGTTGGACTTCACTTTTAGTTCTATATCGTTCATATCTCATCTTATCTTTATTTCCATAGGAAGTGCACATTTATGCCCGTGGTTGTGTATTTTGTTATTTTTATAGTTTGTACTCCTTTTTGTGATTGAATGGAATGTCTGCACATATCAGTGATTGGTTTTTCCTTTCGGTACAGGGGTCGTGTGCGTGTTCCAGGATGGTTGTGAAACAAGAATACTGCGCACGATCATGAGATATAATGCGCACGACCACTGGTCGTGCGCCCCTGATCGTGCGCACTACTCTTCGTTTTCCAGAATCAGCCTGGGGTAAGCGCATGACCACTAGACATATTGCGCACGACCACCGGTCGTGCGCCACTGATCGTGTGCATTGATTCCTCTTTTCTGGAGTCCTGTCTGGGTAATCGCACGATCATTGGACTTAGTGCGCACGACCACTGGTCGTGCGCCACTACTCGTGCGCATTATCCCAGTTCTTCTTCCTGTTATTCCAAGCCAGTGCGCACGAGCACAGGACATAGTGCGCACGACCACTGGTCGTGTGCCTGTGATCGTGCGCATTGTTCATTTCTGCTTTTGTATAAATAGTGCAGGTCTCGCCCTAATCCAGAGATCGCTCATTTTCCTCCGCCGTTTTCTGCCTATTCCGCCGTCCTCCTTCATCTTCCACCCTAGGGAGGTGCTCCGGGCAAGCTTTCACCGCCAAATCCGAGCCGGAGCTTCCTCTCGGCCTTCTCCTTCATCCATGAGCTTCAAGTAGGGTTTGACGCCATAGCCATCAAGCAAAGGAAAGCTAGCAAACTTCGTCTGCTATCGTGAGACGAAGAAGATGGGCCATTGGAAGGTGGTGACAGCCCTTCTCTATCCCGGACGCAGTTGAGGACCGAGCTTGGACGCGGAATGACAACCCGACGATTCCAACCGTGAATCCTCAGCAAGGCTTCGGATTCGGTCGATCTCTTGACTTGTTCTTGCTTTCTTGTTGAATATTGGTGTTTAACTTTATTTATATTGATGAAGTATGCTTAGTTTGTAAAACGATTTTATACAATCATGTCTATGTGATTTTGTATGTTTTCGTTATTTACTTGAGTTGCGCCATATACCATCCACCATCCATCCACCCTTGCCGCACTAGCAATTTCTAGTGGCGTGCGTTGTGAAGAGGTGCTCACGACCCTCATTCCGCCGTTCTAACCACCTCATCTGCTAGCCTTCTCGTCCATCCGCCTAGTGATTCGGTGCATAGCGGCCCAACTAGTCTTCCATCCCGCCTGGCGAAGCATCGCATAGCGGCGTTGCATAGGAGTAGTTGTTAGCCTTTTATTTTCTTTGTCCGCAACATCAAAACCCCCCTTAGTTAGCTCCGACCTGAGGACTTCAATCTCAAGTCCTCCTCGAAATTAACTCCACCTTACTGTGTTTCTTGTGAGATCGATACTTGGGAAAACCCCCATTTTATATTACTTGTGCGACCGGTTCACTGCTGTGATCTTTAGCATCAAGTTTTTGGCGCCGTTGCCGGGGATCACAGTCGTGTGAGTTTTTGGAGAGGGAGACGTGAGATTGCTTTCCTTTTCCTTTGTAAATCGCTTTTCTTTTGTTCTATTTTTTGTTTTGCCTGCCTTTTTCTTGTTTCTTTAGGCAATTATAGTAATATATTGTTGGATTTAGTAATTTGCACAATTTATTTTGAATCTGCTGTTTCTACACCATGTGGGGATATTCGTATGCCCAATGTCGTTGGTGTGGGAAGCCTTCCCACGCTAGTCATGAATGCCCTACGAGAGATATTGAGCATAAGCCTCAGCGCACAATGCATGAGATGCTGTATTCGTACAGCCTTTCAAACACTATGCCCCGAGCTTATGGTCAATCGTCCTCGCCACATACACCGTCCTCCTATTCCTCTCCGGCCACACAAGGACCGCAGCGTAATGGGAGAAAGTGTTTATATTGTCGTAGAACCGATCATGTCCTGAAGGATTGTGCCGAGTACCTCCGTGTTATGGAAGAAGATGATGAGCCGGACATCCGGATCATCCCGACTCCTACCCTTGGTGGCACACCTTCATCATCTGATTATGTGTCCCTGTCACCGTCATTTGTTGAAGGGAATGATATGGACACAACCACCAGATGTGTGACTGATCTAGGCTTCGACATGGCTGAGCCCATCTCTCCTGTGTATCCATCTCCAAGCGTGGAGCCGATTCTTTGTGAGGAACCTGCGCTTGACCTTTATTCAAGCACAGTTCTTCCCCCTTTTGTGCATTCTACTTCAGTCGCCTCTGGCGACATTTTCGACGATGCAAAACAAGTTGAGGCTTGTGATACATGGGTTGTTTCCACTCCCATGGAGGAGGACAACCTTCCTGGTGTCGAGGATTCTCCCTCGATACCAAAGGAGGAAGTCCAAGTCTTGGTGGAGGCCTCTATGGATCCAGCCGAGCCTTGTAGCATTGTCGAGATTACTGACGATATTTTTCTACCTCAGCCTTTGGGGAGTGAAACCGGGATCATTCCCCCGATTATTTCTTTATGTTCTTCGTCTCTTTTATTTCTTGACCCCCCTTCCTTTTCTGAGCCTGTGCAGGTTGAATCTCCACGGGTAAGTTGGGTTGACGTTGAGCCTCGCGCTCAGGCTGTCGACGAGTGCATTCTCTTGTGTGAGGAGGTTCCTACCTCCTTCATAGTGGAAGCCCCTGCCGCCACCTTCGCCCCCAGCAAACTTGTGGTGGACGAAACCTTGCAAGGCAAGGATGTGTTTTGTGGTGAGAAGAGTGAGGACCAGCGCTCCTTCTCTCCTTACTTCCTATTTCCTCTACCTATGTTGGGCAGGTATTATTATTTAGGTAGAGGGGTAACTGCTCTATCACCGTATCGATACCTATTACCAAAACGGATATTGGAACAGTTACCTGTGCACTTTTTATTTCATAGGCCTATAAGCTAGAACTGTTTAGAATTTAATAAGTCGTGCTGGGATGACAGTAACCCCAGCAATTATCTTTCATTTTCTGTATTTTTATTTTTCATGTCTCTTTTAGTTTTAGCATTTCTTTTTGTATATTTTTCTTTTGTTTTTGCGGAGCTCACCCCTGCAGGTATTCATAGCAAATCGCATTGGCGGGGTTCTGATTCTTCGTATGGCGGGCCTGCTTCTGTTTCCATGCGTCTTCTGGTATGCTCACTAGCTGAGTATTGGGTAACCTCTCCCCTTGTTTCTATCTGATTTTAATTTCTATATCATATACTGTATTGCTTAGCTTAAGTCTGGGGGAGAGCCATTATTTGTTACCTATTGCACGTGCACATCTCATGTGCATTCTAGAAGCTTTTATTGTTATATTTTGATTAGTTCATTGCATCACACACCACTGCACCCACATGAGCGCGTGCTTAGCTTTTTGCGTGCTGCGAGTTAAACTCATTTCTTTGTTAGATTTTTGGGAAAATTATTGTGCTGACATAGGATTGTGTGACGGAGTAAAATGTTGGCCTTGTTGTGTTTCTAGTCAACTGCTCTCGTCTCGTGTAGAAATTCGAGTAGATTTAATTTTTCTGTATGCTTTTAGTTTTATATTTTTCTAATTGCGTAAATCCTTTTTATTCTACTCAAAAGTTGGTGAATCCGGTGTGAATCTGACGGTAGCTTAGGGATGTGTGTAGACGGCCGTTAGTTTTGTATTGCTCGAGTCGAGAGGATAGATAGTCTTTCTCGTTGGCTAAGAACTTGCCCCAAGCTATTCTTGAAGCATGAGTATAGGTTAGTCATGCATGAGCGTGATGTAGGCCATCAATTTGGCCCGGTTGAGCTTTGTACCGTTCCTGACGTCTTATCCTCGCTAGCCCCGTTGTGCCTACCCCTCCTTTTGATTCAGCTCCACCATGATTTCACCAAAGCCTCATAGCCGATCCTAGTCGCACATCCAAGTTGAGCTATAGTGTTTACATTTTAGTGTTGGGGTGTGATGTGGTGATTTTACTTGTGATTATGCGGATGTGCTCCAATGTTATATTTGCTGAAATTGCAAAAATAAAAAGATTATTTGAATAAAGAAAAAAAAAGAGAGAAAAATATTTGTAAAGAAAAAGAAAAAAGAAAAAAAAAGTGAAAAGAAAAAGTTTAAATTGAAAATCTTTTTAGGGAAATGTGATTACATTTGGAGTAGGCGGTGCACACACCCATATGTTAAAAGTTAAGTTTGGGGGTGTGGTGTACCCGCGTGTATTTTGCTTAGTAGAGGGATTCCTTTCATACTAGCTCATTTGGGTTAGGTGCATAGCCTTCTTATTTATCCTTGTTTACCTCACCGAAACCCAAGCCCCATCTCTTCACCTAAAGTCCTACTGATTCGTGTGTGAACCAAACCAGTGCCGTGGAGAGAATGCGAAAGGGCAAGCATATGGTCACCGACAATGGTGGATTCCTTTGGAGGTTATCCGGAGCCCCGATCTTTGGCAATGCTCGCCTAGCGATTAGTCTACTTTCTCCCTATGCATGACCGGATGATTCACCGTGATTCCATTTTTGAGTAATAATAAAATTTTGATACGCATTGTGAAAAGTATAAACTATTTTGTATACTTAGAAATTTCTTCTATTATATTTTTACGAGCGCGAGCATGCGACTTCGCATGGTACTTCGTATCGCAATTTCTTTGTTAACTAGTCTTTTTCCCTATCTGCTTAGATTTTGTTTGCTCGGGACGCGCAAACAGTTAAGTCTGGGGGTGTGATGAGTCCACTTTATATACCTATTTTCGGACTCATCTGGGCTAGTTTTCACACGGTTGCACTTCACTTTTAGTTCTATATCGTTCATATCTCATCTTATCTTTATTTCCATATGAAGTGCACATTTATGCCTGTGGTTGTGTATTTTGTTATTTTTATAGTTTGTACTCCTTTTTGTGATTGCCTGGAATGTCTGCACATATCATTGATTGGTTTTTTTCCTTTCGTTACAGGGGTCGTGTGCGTGTTCCGGGATGGTTGTGAAACAGGAATACTGCGCATGATCATGGGATATAATGCGCACGACCACTGGTCGTGCGCCCCTGATCGTGCGCACTACTCTTCGATTTCCAGAATCAGCCTGGGGTAAGCGCACGACCACTGGACATATTGCGCACGACCACCGGTCGTGCGCCACTGATCGTGTGCATTGATTCCTCTTTTCTGGAGTCCTGTCTGGGTAATCGCACGATCATTGGACTTAGTGCGCATTATCCCAGTTCTTCTTCCTGTTATTCCAAGCCAGTGCGCACGAGCACAGGACATAGTGCGCACGACCACTGGTCGTGCGCCTGTGATCGTGCGCATTGTTCATTTCTGCTTTTGTATAAATAGTGCAGGTCTCGCCCTAATCCAGAGATCGCTCATTTTCCTCCGCCGTTTTCCGCCTATTCTGCCGTCCTCCTTCATCTTCCACCCTAAGGAGGTGCTCCGGGCAAGCTTTCACCGCCAAATCCGAGCCGGAGCTTCCTCTCGGCCTTCTCCTTCATCCATGAGCTTCAAGTAGGGTTTGACGCCATAGCCATCAAGCAAAGGAAAGCTAGCAAACTTCGTCCGCTATCGTGAGACGAAGAAGACGGGCCATTGGAAGGTGGTGACAGCCCTTCTCTATCCCGGACGCAGTTGAGGACCGAGCTTGGACGCGGAATGACAACCCGACGATTCCAACCGTGAATCCTCAGCAAGGCTTCGGATTCGGTCGATCTCTTGACTTGTTCTTGCTTTCTTGTTGAATATTGGTGTTTAACTTTATTTATATTGATGAAGTATGCTTAGTTTGTAAAACGATTTTATACAATCATGTCTATGTGATTTTGTATGTTTTTGTTATTTACTTGAGTTGCGCCATATACCATCCACCATCCATCCACCCTTGCCGCACTAGCAATTGCTAGTGGCGTGCGTTGTGAAGAGGTGCTCACGACCCTCATTCCGCCGTTCTAACCACCTCATCCGCTAGCCTTCTCGTCCATCCGCCTAGTGATTCGGTGCATAGCGGCCCGACTAGTCTTCCATCCCCCCTGGCGAAGCATCACATAGCGGCGTTGCATAGGAGTAGTTGTTAGCCTTTTATTTTCTTTGTCCGCAACATCAAAACCCCCCTTAGTTAGCTCCGACCTGAGGACTTCAATCTCAAGTCCTCCTCGAAATTAACTCCACCTTACTATGTTCCTTGTGAGATCGATACTTGGGAAAACCCCCATTTTATATTACTTGTGCGACAGGTTCACTGCCGTGATCTTTAGCATCACCAGCGATGACTGCTATAGCTATAAGATGATGCCCTTCGGGATCAAGAATGCAGGAGCGACATTCTAGAGAATGATGGATCAAATCTTCAAGGAGCAGAAGGGGCGGAATTTGGAGGTTTATGTGGATGACCTACTCGTCAAAAGTAAAAGCATCGCGGAGCATATAGCGGACCTGGTGGAGACCTTCGTAACTCTGAGGAAGTATAAGATGCGGCTCAACCCAGCCAAGTGCATCTTTGGTGCAGGAAGGGAGAAGTTTCTAGGACACCTCCTTACTCCCCGGGGGGTGGAACCTAATCCAGACAAGGTGAAGGCAATTCTGGAGATGGCGTCGCCAAGGTATCCAAAGGAAGTTCAGAGGCTGACTAGAAGGCTGGCAGGCCTCAGCCGCTTCTTGTCCAAGGCAGGGGAGAAGTGCTCTCAATTCTTCAAAACCCTTCGGGGTAATCAAAAGTTTGAATGGACGGCGGAGTGTGAGGAGGCTTTTGGAAAGCTCAAGCAGCAGCTAACCCAAGCTCCTCTCCTCCAGGGCCCGCGGGACAATGAAGATCTCTTACTCTACCTGGGAGTCGGGGCGGAAGCAGTCAGCTCGATGTTGGTTCGGGAGGAGGGCAAGAAGCAGCTCCATATCTACTATGTCAGTAGAGTGCTGCGGTAGACGGAGGTGAGATACCCCATTTTGGAGAAGCTGGTGTTTGCTTTGGTGGTTTCGGCTCGGAGGCTCCATCCGTATTTTCAAGCTCACTCCATCAGGGTCGTCTCCGATCATCCTCTGCGGGGTATCCTGGATGGAGTAGAACATTCTGGCAGGTTGGAAAAGAGGGCGGTGGAACTTAGCGAGTTTGACATTTCTTACTCTCCGAGGGTGGCGATCAAGGCGCAGGCGGTGGCAGATTTCCTTGCCGACTTCTCGGCCGAGGTAGAAGGAGAAGAAGGCTCTTCTAGCACGGTTGCCTGGAAGATGTTTGTGGATGGGGCTTCAGGCAGATACTCCGTGGGAGCCGTGGTCGTGCTGGTGAGCCCCCGGGGAACCAGGATCGAGCAAGCGGTCGAGATCCTCTTCCCAGTTACAATAATCAGGCAGAGTACGAAGCCATGATGGCTGGCTTGCGTCTCGCCAAGGAATTAGCCATCCGAGATATAAGGGCCTTCACCGACTCGATGGTAGTAGCGTCCCAGATCAGAGGCGAGTTCGAAGTGAATGATCCAATTCTGCAAAAGTACTTGATCAAAGTAAAAAAGTCTGATCGGGGGGTTTCAATCTTTCTTCGTCGAGCATGTACCCCGAGAGGAGAATTCAGAAGCTGATTACCTTGCCAAGTACGGTCCACGGACCGGGGGGACCGTGACTGAACTTTTTCGACCGTCCATCGAGGACGGGGAGATGATGGAGATCGAGCAGAGGACATCCTGGAGGGATCCGATTGTTTCTTTCCTGACGACAGGACAGATTCCTGCCAGCGAGAGGGATCAGAGGAAGTTCCGCTACAAAGCCGCATACTACTTACTTCAAGAAGGAGAGCTCTATCGCAAGACCATCTCAGGCCCTCTAGCTTGGTGCTTGTTAGAGATTGAAGTACCTCGGATCTTAGAAGAGATTCATTCGGGGGAGTGCGACAGTCATTCAGGGACTCGCACTCTGGAGCAAAGGATTCTAAGGCATGAATATTTCTGGACCACCATTAGAAAAGATGCGGAAGCCTTCTCAAAAAAGTGTCCCCAGTGCCAGCTCTTCGCGCCTCTTCAACTACAACCAGCTCAACACCTTCGCTCAATCACTGCTTCATGGCCCTTCGCCATCTGGGGGATGGACTTGATCGGCCCTTTACCTCAGACTAGTGGGCAGAGGAAGTTCGTGCTCGTCATGATCAACTATTTCTCCAAGTGTATCGAGGCCAAAGCTCTAGCCAAGACAACGTCGCAGGTGGTAAAGAACTTTATTTGGGGAGAAATCACATGCAGGTTCGGGATTCCTCTCGCCATCGTCACCGACAATGGGCCGCAGTTCGCCAGCTTGGAGCTAGAGGACTTCTGCAAGCAGCTAGGGACGGATCTTCGATTCGCCTCTGTACATCACCCTCGCAGCAACAGACAGGTGGAAGCCGCCAACAAGTTGATCATCAACCTCCTGAAGAAGAAAGTCACCAACTTAAAAGGCAACTGGGTGGAGCAGCTCCCCTCGGTCCTCTGGGCTCTGAGAACAACTCCAAACTCGGCTACGGGGGAAACTCCCTTCAAGTTATCCCACGGGTCTGAGGCACTCATCCCAGTGGAGTTCGAGGTTTGGAGCCTGAGAGCCATAGTAGATGGAGATGGCGGCGAAGAATGGCGCTTGGAGAATGAAGATGCTCAAAGACTCTCACTGGACTTCGTAGAAGAGCTTTGTGACTTGGCCTCCATCCGCCAAGAGGCGATCAAGCGGCGCATGGCAAAGCACTTCGACAAAAATGTCCGCCTGAAGCACTTCCTTGCAGGAGACCTGGTCATGAAGAAGGTGTACGTCGCAGGAAGAGGAGCAACAGCTGGCAAGCTGCATCCAAATTGGGAAGGTCCCTTCATCGTCCAAGAAGCCTTAGCCACCGGAGGCTATTATCTCCAGAATCAGGTTGGAGAACAGTTGGGAGGAACTTGGAGCGGGGATGACCTGAAAATGTTCTATCCCTAGCAGCTCGCGATGTATCTTACTTGTTTTACATATACAGATGATAACAACTGCTTGGTGTCTGCTTATGCTTTTTTTCTTATCAAGTTTTCTGAGGCTTTAAAGTTTACTCCGAGATCGATCCAAGAAGCCAGCTGTCGACCTGTTTTTCCTAGATAGCCCAGTTCGGACGATGGCACGATGCCTCGGGATATAAGCGCCCTTGTAAGACCAGACCCCTGCATTGACGACCGAGATCAGCTCCCCCTTGCATGTCGGCCTAGCTACCCCCGACTGCATCTCTCCTCCGGCTGGAGGAACTAGCAGGAACAGGTTTTGACCCCGACCTCTCGGATTCGAGGAAGGATCAACCTTGCCAAGCTCTCTTTCGGGCAACAGCCCTTCGAATGTTTCCAAAGGCCGGATAACCAGCCGAAGAGCAAGGGTAGGCTCAAGGGAGTATGTTAGTCGCGAGTGCGTCCCGGAGGACCCTCGGAAGAACATTACCCCTCGCCCTTATGTTTGCGCTCGTGACCAGTTGGCCGAGCTGAAAATGATTTCAACAGTTGGATTGGGAAACGTGCCTTCGACATGTTTCTCCTAGGTAGCCCAGTTCGGACGATGGGACGATGCCTCGGGATATAAGCACCCTTGTAAGACCAGACCCCTGCATTGACGGCCGAGATCAGCTCCCCCTTGCATGTCGGCCTAGCTTCCCCCGATTGCATCTCTCCTCCGACTGGAGGAACTATCAGGAACAGGGTTGGACGCCAACCTCCCAACTCGACGACAGCGAGATCATCGTTCTTTTTGCAAATTCTTCGTCCTCAAAGATATTGATGTACTTGATTCATTGGCAGTCTCCTTAGCAACAGGAAAAGCGACTCCAACAGCGTTCGAAGTCCTCGAGTGGTAGTGTCCCCGTAAGTCCAAGTCCCTGCACGAGCTTCTATCCTGCATATTAGCCAGGGACCTCCTCGAGTGAGATCGAGTTCCTCACTGGAGTGATGTCATAGTCTGAGACCTCTGTACGAGCTCCTTTTGTTGGAACTAGCTTTCTGGTCCCTCCTAGAGTTCGAAACAGGATGCAGCCCACACGTACTCTCCCTGCGCTACCGTCCTGACGAGAGTCAGTGACCTGAAAACAGACCGAGGGGACTCAACTTGGAGGTCCCGCCTTTTACCCGGAAGAACTGAGTCTTCCCCTCCCTAGCCAGTGCTGAGCTAGGTGCCTGTGGGGAAAACAGTGGAAAGGTTCAACCCCTTCTCAGGCACCTTATCGGTCTATTTATAGGCCTCTGAATCTGATCTGCAAATATCACTTCTAAATCCACCTGAAAAGACCAAAACACCCCGGGGCTGGGTCTGCCAATAGCCAAACTCCGCTGTTCTGGAGAGCTATATGCAGGCCTCCAGGGGTAAAAATGTAAAACTATCTGGGGCACAAAGGTAAAATCCCCCTTATGGGTAAAAAGATAAAGACCGTCTTTCTTCATGTGGCGAGTGGGGAGGGGCCCGTCAAGTTTTAGGGGATCTCGCCTGTGGGCTACTCCCCCGCGCCCGGAGGCCTCGCCTAGCGAGACCTCGCCTAGCGAGGTCTCGCCTAGCGAGGTCTCGCCTTAACTTACGGGCTGCCCCTTCCTTTCTAGGGGGTTGGCCTCCCCCGTCTCGCCAGCCTTCCTTCCTTGCTTTGTCGGGCTACTCGCGAGCCCAAGGTTGTACACAATCCCCGCTCTTTACGAGGTTGCCCTAACCTCGGAAAGACACGTCCAACCGTGGCTCGCGATGCTAAGATTCCTTTATGGGAATCTTGGGTGGGCCCCTCCTCCCCTCATACTGCCTATAAATATGAGGAGAAAGCCTTCATTTGGAACTCTTTTGCCTTCATCCTTTCTTCTTTCGGTATGTCTCATAGTCAAAGTTTCCGCGAGCGTCTTGCGATTGTGCGAAGGCGAAACAAAGCCGGCACGGATGCCCTTTTTCCAGATCTGGGGCGCACTCCCCCCGTAGCCTCTCCGCCCTCTCGCACAAAAAAAGCGAAAGCTGTCTGTGCTCCTCTCTCGGCGGGCGCAACTTCTTCTGCCGCTCCGATAGACAACCCATTCTCTTCCTCAGGGGGGAGGCAGGTGATCACATTATCTTTCCTTTCTCTTGTTTCGCCTGTCTGACTATGCTTTCTCAGGGAAGTTTCCCTGATTCGCCGGTGTCTGCCGATCCCCCTGATAATGTAAGTCAAGTTCCTCAGCGCACAGACTCGCCCAAGGTGGCCTCTCCACCTCCCTCGCGGAGAGAAAACCTCTCGCGAGTTGTGGGGAACCCTCGAATCCCAAGTAAGATCTCTTCCCTTCTCGCCTCTTGGTTGATATGCCTTCTTCCATTCGGCTTGCGTGAGCTCACTCTTGCTTGTGATCTCTCGCTACTTTCGCAGGCATCCATTTTGATTCCGATACTGAGGAAGCTCCCCCGTCTCCCCCCCTCTCGCCTCTTCCTCATCCGGGCGAGATCGAGGACTACCTAGGTGATCCCATGGACCCTCTGGAGTTGAAACGGAGGACTGCCCGGATGTTCCGCAAATATACACACATAATCCGCGAGATGGAGCTTGAGAAGCAAGCCTCCGACCGGCGCATGGAGTGGATTGAAGCAGATCACCACCGCCTTTCCGCAATGGTGGAAGCGGACGGGGTGCTAGACGGGACCGACCCCCAGGCCATACTGAACGAGACGGATGAACATCTCCGTCTCGCGCGCCGCGGCGTGATCGCCGCTCGCGCCTTTCATCTTCCTGGCCGCCCGCCATGTGCGGGAGGTAAAGATGGCCGTTGGCAGTGGGTGCGGAACTAAACTGTCCCAGTCCCGTCAGGCCTTCTCTGGATCTCGTTCTTCTTAATGTCGCTGTTTTATTACTGCTATGTTGTACAAACTTATTCGGGCGAGACGTCCCCTTCTGCGGGACGATTTATTATTATTTTTTTTTGACTTTTGGTCACGCAAGGGTCGTGTCATGCCGTCTTTTCATTATTGCCATGATTAGATATTACTTTATTTTATTAATCCTGCAATGATGACTTGCCTCAAAAGGATTTCTGCGGCGCCTCCGCCTCTTGAGTTCTAGAGAGAGAGTGAGAGAGGGAGAGTGAGATAAGAGAGAGAGAGAGAGGGGGAGAGAACGAGGCGCCGGGATGTCCTCTCATTTCCCGCCGCCTTACTTTCCCGCCCTTTTCCCTACCCCTTATAAATACCTTCAACCACTACCACTGCCCCTCACTATTCTAAGCTGTTCTTCTGATCCCGGTTCCCGTTTCTCCTTCGTCATCTCGCGTCTCTCTCTGGGCCATCCACTCTTTCTTTTGCCGCTTTCTCGGCAATCATGGGAAAGAAGAAGACCGAAGAGGGCGAGGGACGCAGCCGCTACGGGAAGCGTTTCGTCGACCATGACTTCCCTCTCGGCAGACTGCCAGAGGAAGACCACGCTCGCTTCGCCCGCGAGTACCTCTCTGATAGCTACCCCTCTCGCCCGCCCAACGCGGGCGAGTGCATCAACACCTTCTATCCCAACGAGCTGGCTTTCCCGGTCTCGCACTTTGAGGCGGGGCTGAGGCTTCCCCTCTGGCCGGAGGTCAAATTGGTGCTGAAGTACTTCGGGGTCGTCCCAGCCCAGTTCAACCCCAACGCCATCTCCATGTTGATCGCCTTCGCCTGCTACCTGCGGCGAGAGCGTATCGAGTTTAGTCTAACCGCCTTCCGCAAGCTGTTTGTCTACCACGCCAAGGACGACGACATTTCTTACTTCACAGGCCAAGGCCTTAAAGTATGCGAGACGCCGAACAAGAACCACCATTGGTTGACGCGGTTCGTCTTCATACGCGGGGATCTGGGAGGCATCCCTCTCGCCCCGGTATCCCCCGCCGAGTGTTATTATGATACCCCCAAAGTGGGGGGTGCCGAGAAAGAGCTCTGCGATTTCTTCGTGGGGAAGAATTTTAAAGTCCAATACCTGCGGCGAGACCTGGACTCGCTCCCCGCCGTTTTCCCGGGCGAAGGTACACCTCTATTTCCTTCTGTCCCCGTAAATTCTTACCTTCCGCTGACTGTCACTTTATCTAGGAGAAAGGACCGTCCCCGTCCATCCCCCCTACCAGAGCAATCGAGCTCTCGCCTTGGCGAATATGGCGGCGGAGGCTGCGAAAGATACGCTGACCCCTGTCGCCAAGAAGAGGCCCGCGGGCGAGGGTGCCTCTCGCCTCAGCCCCAAGAAGAAGAAGAAATCTGTGTCCTTCGAGAAGGAAAAGCCGGCCAAGAGAAGAGAAGAGCTAGCAGGGTCTCTATCCCCTATCACCCTATCGTCTCCCTCGCCTCCGCGACGGCCCGTCTCGCCAGCCCGCGAGACGGTCTCTGCAGAACCAGCTGCCCACGGCCGTGTTCAGCCCTCTCAGCTTACTCCTGGCAAGACTGGCTCGTCCAGCCGCCCGGCTCCCGCCTCACACCCTAACTATAATATGGGGCCCGCGACGAAGGATGACGCCGGCGAGCCGGTTCTGATATGGGAGCAAGACCTCAACCGCGTGTCGGTGTCCACCCTTCTCCCTTCCTGGAAGGAACAGGACCACCCCACCAGCCATGCCTTCTCCCTAGGCTTTGGGCTGTATGGCGGTCTTGGCTCCGAACCTGCTGACAACGAGGCATCACGGGACCTCATTCTAAAAAGCGTCCACTCGCAGTTTCGCTCCCTGGAGCTCGCGCACCGCGTCTCGCGCCGTCTCGTCTTCAACAACAGGAAATGGAAAGAGGCGGAGACCGGTCTCGCCGCGGAGCGCGAGAAGTCCATTGACCTGGAGAAGCGGTTGAATGTAGCTGACAAACTCCTTGCACAGAGTCAGGGCGGCGTGGTAAGTTTCCTTATCTTTGCCTTGCTAGCCTTACCCTTGCTCCTTATAGTCCCTTACTTTCCCCCTCCCGCCGGATGTCGAGACGGCCAACAGGATGCGCTCGCGTATCGAGGAGCTGGAGGGGGAAAACAAGAAGCTGAAAGCCGAGAATCTTCGCCTCCGGAGCAGTGCGACACCCCCACCGGATCAGTTTCCCGTTCCTTCTCGATATTCCGTGGATGAGGTGGAGGCCATCTGCCGGGACTCAAATATCAAGACGGCGGAGGTTGTCCTCAAGATGATGAAGGAGCTGGGAGTGGTGCGCGCCGATGCGGAGACGGTGACCGTCCGCGACCTAGTCCCGCGCTTGTTCGACGAGTCGGACGACAGCGCCTCCTCTGACAATGAGTAGTGCACCATCCCCTGCAATGTCTTCCTCTCGCCCTCTTCTTTTTGTCTAACACTTATGATTCTGGTTCCCTTTCTTAAAAGGAGAGCGAGGTGTCTCTGCCTTATTAATTTTTGTTTAAAACTTTTTATATACTAACTGTCGCTTCCCTCTTTGGGGCGCTTTGTGTAATAGTTACTCAGGAGGTACCTTTTTAGATGTTATTTTAATTGCTACCTTGATCATCCACCCTCTCGCTTAGCTACTAGTCCAAGGTGTAGGGCTATTTTTTGGGACGCTGTTTAATTACTACTTTTATTGCCTTCCATTTAGCCTAAAAACCCGCGCGAGGCACCCTTTATCGCTTTTTACCCGTCTTGATTACCTCCGTTAGCGCTGCGCCGCGAGATCATCTCGCGCCGGAATCCCTGGGTCCGGCCGTCTCGCCCAGTCGGTTTCGGCCACTTCAGCTCACTTGAGCCTGGGATGAGGAAAATCCTCCCGCCAGTTGCGAGACCACCTATGGCGAGTGCCGGCCAGGGACCTTCTTCCCTGGCCCAATTCCTGGTCCCTCTCTGTTTTAGGGACTATCACCCTTTTGATGAATCATGGATTTTTCCACACGCGAATTCTTACCCTTAGACTTGTCCCCTCAAGTGAGTACCGCCCTTCCGAAACACCCCCAACCACCGAGTGAGCCTACAGCCCTGCCAGCTAGATGGGAGCCTGGTCAGCGGGTCTGCTCGGGGTCTCCTCTCCCAAACACCACCAACCACCGAGTGAGCCTACAACCCTGCCAGCTAGATGGAGCCTGGTCAGCGGGTCTGCTCAGGGTCTCCTCTCCAAAACACCACCAACCACCGAGTGAGCCTACATCCCTGCCAGCTAGATGGGAGCCTGGTCAGCGGGTCTGCTCGGGGTCTCCTCTCCAAAACACCACCAACCACCGAGTGAGCCTACAGCCCTGCCAGCTAGATGGGAGCCTGGTCAGCGGGTCTGCTCGGGGTCTCCTCTCCAAAACACCACCAACCACCGAGTGAGCCTACAACCCTGCCAGCTATATGGGAGCCTGGTCAGCGGGTCTGCTCGGGGTCTCCTCTCCAAAACACCTCCAACCACTGAGTGAGCCTACAGCCCTGCCAGCTAGATGGGAGCCTGGTCAGCGGGTCTGCTCGGGGTCTCTTCTCCAAAACACCACCAACCACCGAGTGAGCCTACAGCCCTGCCAGCTAGATGGGAGCCTGGTCAGCGGGTCTGCTCGGGGTCTCTTCTCCAAAACACCACCAACCACCGAGTGAGCCTACAACCCTGCCAGCTAGATGGGAGCCTGGTCAGCGGATCTGCTCGGGGTCTCTTCTCCAAAACACCACCAACCACCGAGTGAGCCTACAGCCCTGCCAGCTAGATGGGAGCCTGGTCAGCGGGTCTGCTCGGGGTCTCCTCTCCAAAACACCACCAACCACCGAGTGAGCCTACAACCCTGCCAGCTAGATGGGAGCCTGGTCAGCGGGTCTGTTCGGGGTCTCCTCTCCAAAACACCACCAACCACCGAGTGAGCCTACAGCCCTGCCAGCTAGATGGGAGCCTGGTCAGCAGGTCTGCTCGGGGTCTCTTCTCCAAAACACCACCAACCACCGAGTGAGCCTACAGCCCTGCCAGCTAGATGGGAGCCTGGTCAGCGGGTCTGCTCGGGGTCTCCTCTCCAAAACACCACCAACCACCGAGTGAGCCTACAGCCCTGCCAGCTAGATGGGAGCCTGGTCAGCGGGTCTGCTCGGGGTCTCCTCTCCAAAACACCACCAACCACCGAGTGAGCCTACAGCCCTGCCAGCTAGATGGGAGCCTGGTCAGCGGGTCTGCTCGGGGTTGTTTCTACAAATCATCTCGCCTCTGGTGCCTCACAAAGGTCACCCGCACTTTCATCGCATCAAGAAAGCACATCAGGATGGTAAGCATTACACATTAATAAAAAAAAGGTGCGATGGAATAGAATGCTATGGATAAAATCTCTTCAAATCATCACCACTCCGGGCTCACTCGAGAGATACCCCGTCCACATCCTGGAGGTGGTACCCTCCTGACTTTAAGACTTCTTTTATTACAAAAGGACCCTCCCAATTGGGGTTAAGTTTTCCTACAGAGGCTCCTCTACCCGCCGCGTCAACCTTTTTTAGGACCAAATCTCCTTTCACAAACTGTTTTACCCTTACATGCTTGTCGAAGTACCTCGCCATCCGGCGCTTGACCTCCTCCTGCCGGACCATGGCTAAATCCCGGAGCTCCTCCACGAGATCCAACGAAAGTCTCTGTTCTTCTTCGTTCTCTGCTCTCCATCCTTCGGTTCCTTCCCTTGCTGCCGCTACTCTTGGTGATGTGACCTCAAACTCGACAGGTATGACGGCCTCTGAGCCATGAGAGAGCTTGAATGGGGTTTCCCCCGTGGCTGTGTTTGGTGTGGTCCTCAAGGCCCATAGTACTGAAGGCAGTTGCTCGACCTATCTTCCTCTCAAATTTTCCACCTTTTTCTTCAATAGATTGACAATAACCTTATTAGCCGTTTCGACCTGTCCGTTACTCCGTGGGTGATGAACAGAGGCAAAGCGGAGATCTATCCCCAAACGAATGCAGAAGTCCACGAACTCCCTGCTCGCAAACTGTGGTCTGTTATCTGTCACGATGGCTAGGGGTAACCCATGCCGGCAGATGATCTCCCCCCATACGAAGTTCTTGACCACCTTCGAGGTTACCTTAGCTAATGCTTTCACCTCCAGCCACTTCGAAAAGTAGTCCACCATGACTATCAGGAATTTCCTTTGGCCACTCGCTTGGGGGAAGGGGCCCACCAGATCTAGTCCCCATATAGCGAATGGTCAGGGAGCTGTGATGGTCCGCAACCTCTGGGCCGGAAGGAGCTGAAGGGGGGCGAATTCCTGACACTTTTGACACATTTTCGCGTATTCTTCCGCATCTCTCCGGAGGGTGGGCCAAAAGTACCCCTGCCTCAGCACCCTCCCTTCTAAAGTCCGGCTCCCCGAGTGACTCCCACATTCTCCCGAGTGAATCTCTTGCAGAACCTTGGGAGCCTCCTCCTCTGACACACATCTGGCCAGCAGACCCGACAAGGTTTTGCGATATAGAACTCCATCCTTCAGCAGGTAATACGCCGATTTGTATCTGGTATGCTTCTTGTCGAGTTCCATTGCGGGTAACTGCCCTGATGCCAAAAAGGTGATAAAGGGGTCCATCCACGACCTTTGCTGGCATATTTCCATAAGTTCCCCTTCCTCTATAAACGGTCTGAAGAGTTCCATCACCGTTCCCCCGGCTCGAGGGCCATGCTTGGCTAGTTGGTCAACCTGAGTGCTCTCCTCCCTCGGGACGTGTTGAATTGAGAAGCTTCGGAACTGCCCTATGACGTCTTTGACCTTTCCTAGATACAACTGGAGGGTGGGCTCCCTTGCCTCGAACTCCCCTTTGATCTGGCCTGCCACCACCATGGAGTCTGTCGAGGCCTCAATGTCTTGTATGCCCAGCTCCCGGGCTAACCTGAGTCCCGCAAAGACCGCCTCATATTCCGCTTGATTGTTGGTGATTGCAAAATGGATCTTCAAGGCCTGCTCAATCTGGGTCCCCTCCGGGCTAATCAAGACCACTCCTCCTCCAAAGGAATTTCTCCCTGACGCTCCATCTACTATCATCTTCCAGGTTGCCCGGGGGGACGCCTCCGTTTCCTGGACCTCCACTATATAGTCCACCAGGAAATCGGCCACCGCCTGTGCCTTTATGGCGAGCCGAGGGACGAAGGCGAGATCGAATTCACTGAGTTCTATTGACCATTTTGCCAACCTCCCCGAATGCTCTACCCCCTCCAGGATGCGACGGAGGGGGTGATCTGTTACCACTTGTATGGAGTGAGCCTGAAAATACGGCCGGAGCTTT
Organism: Platanthera guangdongensis; assembly: GCA_039583875.1. Taxonomy (NCBI): domain Eukaryota; kingdom Viridiplantae; phylum Streptophyta; class Magnoliopsida; order Asparagales; family Orchidaceae; genus Platanthera; species Platanthera guangdongensis. The sequence continues at coordinate 145,977,914 of CM077164.1, forward strand.
CGGGCCGAGATGATGAGGGCAAATGCTAACTTCTCAAGAATGGGGTACCCGAGCTCCGCTTTTTTCAGGACCCTGCTCACGTAATAGATCAGAAATTGTTTCTTCCCTTCTTCTCTCACAAGAACCGAGCTCACCGCTACAGCACCTACCCCCAAATATAGAAATAAGACCTCTGCTTCCCTTGGTCCCTGGAGTAAGGGCGCCTGGGTAAGCTGTTGTTTTATGGCCTGAAAAGCCGTCTCACATTCTGAGGTCCACTCGAATCTCTTGCCTCCGCGCAGCGTTCGGAAAAAGGGCGAGCACCTCTCCCCCGCTCGAGAGAGGAACCTGCTTAGCCCGGCCAACTTGCCAGTGAGGCGCTGGACTTCCTTAACGTTCCTAGGGGACTCCAATTCTAGGATTGCCCTTACTTTTTCGGGGTTGGGCTCCACTCCAGATGCAGTGAGTAGATGTCCCAGGAACTTTCCCCTGCTAGCACCAAAAACGCACTTCAGGGGGTTGAGCCTCATTTTATACTCCCTTAGGGTTTCAAAGGTCTCTTCCAGATCTAGGATATGGGCCCCGAGGTCCTTGCTTTTGATCATCAAGTCGTCTACGTAAGCCTCGAGATTCCTTCCTCTCTGTTCTCGGAAAATCCGATCCATCATCCTTTGATAGGTCGCGCCCGCATTTTTCAAACCGAAAGGCATCATATTAAAGCAGAAGCATCCATCCTCCGTGACGAAGGTGACGTCCTTAACGTCCGGAGGATGCATGCGTATTTGATGGTACCCAGAAAACGCATCCAAGAAACTCATAAAGGGGAAACCGACGGCTGAGTCAACCAGCGCGTCGATTCGGGGCAGCGGGTAACAATCCTTGGGGCATGCTTTATTTAAAAGAGAAAAATCCACGCACATTCTCCACCTACCCTCCCCTTTTTTGATCATTACAACATTACTCACCCACCCCGGATACTTACAGGCGGACACAAACCCCGCCTTAAGTAATTTTTCCACTTCCTCTCTAATAGGTCCGGCCATCTTGGAGGCGACGGCCCTCTTCTTCTGTTGTATGGGGCGAGTGTTGGGGTCTAGATTGAGGCGGTGACAGGCGACGTCTGCATCGACCCCTGGCATGTCCGCGGCGCTCCACGCGAAGATGTCAATATTTTTCTGTACGCAGGTCCTGATCTTCTCCCGGTCCACTGGGTTGAGCTCGCCACTGATTTTTATCCTTTCTTCTCGGCCTTCCTTGGTGCGTATTTCTACCTCCAGGACCTCCACGGCCGCTTTCAGCCTTGATGGCTCTTCCTCTCCTTCCTGATCTGCCTGCACATCCTGCTCCTTGGTTTTGCCTTCTACGCTGGCCATCATCCTCTCTTCCCCCGGCTGCTCCGCCTCCCACTTGCTTGCCTCCTCTTCCTCCTGTCGTGAGGCCCTTCTCTTTCCTGGCCGGACCTCCTCCCCATGCGGCCCTCCCTCTTCTTACCTCTGCCTTCTCTCTCTCCTCCCCGCCTCTCCTTTCAGCTCCTCTCCCCCTGCTGCATCCGTCTTTTCGCCCTCCTTTCCAGCCACTTCCAGCCTCTCCACCATGTCCCAGTTCCTCACCATTTTTCCCTCTCCCTCCGCTCTTTCCTTCTCCTTTTCTTCTACCACCACCATCTCCCCGAACTCCTCTCCCGCCATTTCTGGCTCCCCCGCAATGCCTCCCACCATTACTACTTCTTCTTCTCCTCCAGCATCTTCCTCCTCTCTTTGCTCTTCCTCATCCCCCTGTTCTTGTGGTAATTGCTCCATCCACTTTCCCAACTCCTCCGCGTCTCCCCGCCAGGAGATGGTGTTCACTGCCGTCACGTAGCATTCCCTAGCGGCCTTTGGATCCCCCCGTACCCTGATTTGGGTACCTCCTGAATTCAGCTTCAAGCACTGGTGAAACGATGATGGAACGCATCTGAAAGCGCTGATTAAGGGGCGTCCAAATATAGCGTTGTAACTACTGGGGGCATCCACTATGACAAAGCGGCAATTCCGGGACAGCCCTCCCAGGGTCACCTGAAGTCCCACTCCCCCCTCGACTTCTTTCCTTTCCCCTGAGAACCCAAACAGCGGTCCGTCCGCCGCCAGCACCCTCCGGGCCTCCACCCTCATTGCATTGAATGCTTTCTTGAAAATCATGTTCACTGAGCTCCCATTGTCTACCAGGATCCGCGACACCGTGAAGTTTTCGATTGCGGTTCGTATCACAAGTGCGTCACAGAAGGGGTCCTCATGGTCAGGCATGTCTTTTCTTGAAAAGGTAATCTTCTCATCTGGAGGGGGGGATTGCGAAGTTGAGGCGACGCTTCGGCGGTACATAGTGTGAAGGCTCGCCTTTCGAGCCGCCTCTATCCCCACCCCCCGTTGATCACTCCAATTCCCCCACGGTCTCCTTCATCTGCTCGATCCACGCAGCGATCCTCTTCTCCAGTAACTGTTACTTCCTCTATCCTCACCGGCCTGGGCTGCTCTCCTGCCCCTCGAGTTCTCCTCATCTCTAAGAAATCTGGGCAGGTAGCCGTTGCGTGACCTTCCTCCTCGTGGAAGTCACAATATGGCAACGCCACCTCCCCCCTGTCTTCCTTCCCGAGGGTTCCTCCTTCTTCCTGCTCCTGCTCCTCTTCCTCTCTCCCGACCCCTTCCTCTGCCTCGGCCGATGGCCATTGCCTGTTGCGGAGGGGGTAGGGGTGGTCTATGACCGTATCCCCACCCCTGCTGGTGGAACCTTCCCGGTCCTCCCTGTTGGTTCCTCCCCCCTTGGGGAAATCCCCTACCTTGTCCTGGGACTGGGCCTCCCTGCTGTCTCCACCCCAGCTCCGGATACGCCTGCGCCCTTGGCTCCTCTCTTCTCCTTGCCTCCGGTTGCCTCCCACCTGACTCTTTCGATTCTACCTCAGTAAGCCTTGCTAGCTTCTTTGCAAAAGCTGGGTTCGCCGCCTCCATCGCTATTTCCTTTGACGCCTTCTCCATCAAGCCCTCAAAGGACAGCGGCGCCTTCCGAGTGAGGCTCATCTTGAAGAATCCTTCCCGCAGTCCCACCGTGAAGGCCATCTGGAGGGCAAACCCTGGCACCTCCTGTATATCCAGAATCTCTTCTTGAAACCTGTCCACGTACTGAGCCAGCGACTCCTCCGCCTTCTGCTTAATTAAGAAGATCGACTCCGAGTTCTTTTTCCTTTTCTTAGATGTGGAGAACCGGAGCTGGAAACTCCTACTTAAGTCCTCGAAGCAGTATATCGAACCTGTCGGGAGTTGATGGAACCAGTCCATAGCTTTGTCCTTTAGGGTGATTGCAAAAAGGCGGCACTTAAACGCGTCTGTCATGGGTCTGATCGAGACAGCGTCTTCGAACCACTGCAAGTGGTGGAGAGGATCATCCTTCCCTACGTAGTAGTTCATCTCGGGCTCTCGGAAGCCCTCTGGGACGGGAGGCGGACAGGATCAGCTCGCAAAAAGGGGACCCTCTCGCCGCAGGTCTCACTGCCCCTACTCGCGCGACGACCTCCCCTGGCGAGATGGCACTCGCCGGGCTTGGGAACAGCTCCCTTCCCGCCATGTCTCTCCCGCTCCCTTCCATCATCACCTCCTTTCCCGGCCTTCTCCCCGGGGCATCCTCTCCTACTCGCGCCGAGACGAGTTCTTCCTGAGTCGCGAGAGCTGGCACTGGAGGCAGTGGAGTTGAACAGTCTCCCTGCCGCGAGATCCCTTGCAGTAGATCCATGATCTCCTTGATCGAAGCCATAAACTCAGCTCTCCCTACAAATCCCCCCTGGTTATCCGACTCCCCTCCTTCTCCTTCTCCGTGATCTCCCGCCATGTGGTTGCTCAAGGTTCTTCTCTGAGGGCTGCGGTCCACGCTCACCGCACCAAAAATGTTGGAACCAGCTTTCTGGTCCCTCCTAGAGTTCGAAACAGGATGCAGCCCACACGTACTCTCCCTGCGCTACCGTCCTGACGAGAGTCAGTGACCTGAAAACAGACCGAGGGGACTCCGCTTGGAGGTCTCGCCTCTTACCCGGAAGAACTGAGTCTTCCCCTCCCTAGCCAGTGCTGAGCTAGGTGCCTGTGGGGAAATTAGTGGAAAGGTTCAACCCCTTCTCAGGCACCTTGTCGGTCTATTTATAGGCCTCTGAATCTGATCTGCAAATATCACTTCTAAATCCACCTGAAAAGACCAAAACACCCTGGGCTGGGTCTGCCAATAGCCAAACTCCGCTGTTCTGGAGAGCTATATGCAGGCCTCCAGGGGTAAAAATGTAAAACTATCTGGGGCACAAAGGTAAAATCCCCCGTATGGGTAAAAAGATAAAGACCGTCTTTCTTCATGTGGCGAGTGGGGAGGGGCCCGTCAAGTTTTAGGGGATCTCGCCTGTGGGCTACTCGCCCGTGCCCGGAGGCCTCGCCTAGCGAGGTCTCGCCTTAACTTACAGGCTGCCCCTTCCTTTCTAGGGGGTTGGCCTCCCCCGTCTTGCCAGCCTTCCTTCCTTGCTTTGTCGGGCTACTCGCGAGCCCAAGGTTGTACACCTCTCCTACAGACTGACTACTTGCCTCCCCGAGTCGACATACACCACTCCAGTTGAGCATGGCTCCTGAGAGCTGACGACTCCAACATATCAAGTCCTCGAGTGGTAGTGTCCCCGTAAGTCCAAGTCCCTGCACGAGCTTCTCTCCTGCATATTGGCCAGGGACCTCCTCGAGTGAGATCGAGTTCCTCATTGGAGTGATGTCGTAGTCCGAGACCTCTATACGTGCTCCTCTCCTGCAGACCGACTACTTGTCTCCCCGAGTCGACATACACCACTCCAGTTGAGCATGGCTCCTGAGAGCTGACTCTAACATATCAAGTCCTCGAGTGGTAGTGTCCCCGTAAGTCCAAGTCCCTGCACGAGCTTCTCTCCTGCATATTGGCCAGGGACCTCCTCGAGTGAGATCGAGTTCCTTGCTGGAGTGATGTCGTAGTCCGAGACCTCTGTACGAGCTCCCCTCCTGCAGACCGACTACTTGCCTCCCCGAGTCGACATACACCACTCCAGTTGAGCATGGCTCCTGAGAGCTGACGACTCCAACATATCAAGTCCTCGAGTGGCAGGTCCCCATAAGTCCAAGTCCCTACACGAGCTCCTCTCCTGTATATTGGCCACAAACCTCCTCGGGTGAGATCAAGTTCCTCGCTGGAGTGATGTCGTAGTCTGAGACCTCGGTACGAGCTCCTCTCCTGCAGACCGACTACTTGCCTCCCCGAGTCGACCGATTCCCACCCCCAGTTGAGCTTGGCTCCTGCAGGGTGTCGTCTGATTCCCACCCCCAGTTGAGCTTGGCTCCTGGTGGGTGTCTGCTACCTTCAACCATGAACCAAGCTCAGCTCCTCATAGGGCGTCGTCTTGAGTGATCAAGACAGTCAGACTCGACTCAGGAAAAAACAAGATTATGTAGAAGCAAGTAGGATATGGCGAGTATGCGAGCATAATATGGCGAGTATGCGAGCATGATATGCGAATATGCTAGTATGATTCGGCGAGTACATACGCAGGACACAGGCGAGTATCGATATGCGACTACGATCGTGCGAGCACCGACAACGCGACTACACACGGTACCTACGTACGAGTAAAGCATAGCGAGCAATGTATCCCGGGCCTAGGAGTCTAAGCGAGCATCATCAACACACAGGGAGTGATAATTTAACTTGTATATACATATATGTGCTTTGCAAAATATTACAAGTCGCAGAAATGACTATTACAAAAGGTTGCTATTGGCGAGTATGAAGAATATCCGCGAGCAACTAGGACTCATCGTCGCCAGTATCAGGCAGATATTCTCCGTCTCCAATATCAACATCCCCCCATCCTCGCCATCATCTTCACTCTCTTTCTCGCCGCTGCCACTATCGCTATTGCCGTTGTCGTTGCTGCTACCGCTGCTGCTAGAGTCCGATGAAGGTGAAGGCAGGCGATCTGGCGAGACCGTCTCGGCGAGCAGCTCAGGGATAAGTTCGTCAATAGTGAACTCCTTCTCCCTCTCATCAAGCTTCCCACTGACCCTCAGCCTGGCGAGCACGACGTTGCCTGCCGCGCGGGCTATCTCGCGCAGGACTGACGACCTCTCCTCCCACAAGACGCGAGATCTCTTAATGGCGTAGAGAGGGTTTTCCGGCAGCGGCTGGGGAGCAGATGAACTCGCACCAGCTTCTAAGGAGGCCATGCAAGTTTCCATCTCGGCAGCGCGGATTTGGGCTGCCTCAAGTTCGACCTGAGATTTGGCGAGCTTCGCCTCATACTCGGACAACTTCTTGGCGGTTTCTACCTCGGCAGCCTGAGACAAAGAACATGGAATCAACTCAAAGAACCCAAGTCCTGAAAACATCAACATCGCGCACAGACGGCGACTTACCTCATAATCCCGCCAGCGAACAGATTCCATACCGGGATCGATCGCCTTTTTACTGACGACCTTCAAGGCCTTGGTCCTCTCCAACAATCTTCTCGCCGCGAAGTGGTTCAGCTCGACAGCTCGCGCCAGCGAGTAGGAGGCCTGCCGCGCGAGTTCCTCCTCGCTGAGGTCCAGCATGGACTCGGCTTCGCCTCGCCCGTACATCGTGTGGAGGACTGCGAAGGCCTCCCCCTTGTCCTCCCCCTTGTCCTCCCCTTCCTCCGCCCAGGAGGGGAGGTTGGTGCTCAATGTCACCAGATGCTCGTCAGGTGCCCCGGTCACCAACGGGCGACCATAGGTGGCCACCGCGTCTAGCCCCAAGTTGAAATTGGGGTGGAAGTGGGGAAGCCGGGCATGGAGCAGCGAGTCCTGGTCGTCGCAATGCGGCGACGACACCTTCTGTTTCTTGGTCGCGGGGCCCGGCGACCTGGCTTTGCCTTTGCCCTTGGCGAGTTTCTTCTTCTTGCCAATATCAGCCGACGAGTGGGGCTCAAGAAGCGAGGTGGCGATTTCTTTGGCTGGAGGAAGCGGTCTCGCCGGGAGCTCGTTCGGCTCTGCAAAAGCTCGAGTAATGTAAACCAACAACTATCGCGACGAGTATGCAACAGACGTTCCTTGCTAAGACTTACCTTCATTATAGTGGACCTCGAACAGTGTATTGACGTTTAGTCGCCAAAAAATGACATCGAACCGGCGACCTCGGAACGATTCAACCAATTGATCGCGCACACCCTCCAGTATCGGTGGAAGGAAGGCGACATCAGCAGGCTGGTGCTACCTTCCCTGGACGTCACCAAAGTCGCCCTCGACGACGACTAGCATCTCGCTCCAGCGATGCACCTTGTTCGCCGTCCCCACCAAGGTGCAGACGTGGCTGTTGAAATATACCACGCCCTCGGCAGTCGCGGCGAAGGCGAATATTTTGCGGAAGACGGAAAGATCAAAAATGATCCTCTCCTCGCGCAAGTAACAAAGAAACCCCATGATGATGGCGACGCCGTTGGGGTTGATCTGCGCGGGGACTATGCCGAAGTATCGGAGAATGTCGCAATACTCCGGCCACAATGGAAGTCGCAGACCGGCGTCGAAGTGGCGAATGGGAAGGACAAGCGCGCCCTCAATGCATGTGTTTAGTCCCTCGCTGCGACTAGGAAGTCGGGCCGAGTATCCCTCGGGTAGGAGCCTTTCCCTAAAGTTCTCTAGGTCGCGCTTGGTGGTGATCGACTTCTTGAAAGCCGCATCCGCAAAGTTGGCGACATGGGCTTGGCGGCGAGCACTTCTGTCGTCTCCAACCATCTTGCGAGTTTTGAAGTGGAGAAGAAGAAGGAAGAGCGAGGAGCAAAACAAAATCACAACACGCGAGCAGGAAAAGATACTCGCGGGCTAGGAGGTCAAAAGCGCAACAACGTACTTATGTCCTACCTACCCCCTCTATTTATAGGCGCCAGGGGGGAAGGGGGGTATATCATCCTTACGGCGAGTATCAAACCAAGTCGCGCACTAGGCAAGGAAGCTGATTCCGTTGCGTAGGTCACACAGAACAGAGAAAGCATGATCGCAACCTGCGAAACAAACTCGGCACAATCCAAACAAGATATCGCACAATATCAAAAATAGTGAACAAAATAAATAATGGTGCGAGATCGAAGCTCGCTTATTACAAAATCAGAAAACGTTCATCAAGTCGCACTTGGGCGAGTTCCAAATAAAAGAAAAGGAACATTCTAAGGCCTAGGCCTCTCTGGGGGATGAGGATGTTGCCCGACCCAACCCATCTCACGCGCTCGCAAGAAGTACTCTGTCGCCAGCACCATTGCGTCGTCGCCCAGCCGCAGCTGCTCCTCTATCCTCGTCAACCGACCAACAGAACCCATGCTCGTGCGGATCCCGGCCAACTCGTCGAGGACGAGCTGGAGGCGATGGTTATTGATCACCAGCTGGCGATCATTCTCCTTCACCATGTGGAAGCGGGCTTCATAACTCTCCAGAGTACTCCAGAGTTCTTCCATTTTCGACATCCGCACTTCCAGCGATGATATTCGCCGATGAGGCTTGTAGATCGCCAGCTGGTCGAACTTGATCTCCAGCTCCATGTAGGCACGAGGGGCGGCGTGGCGATATTCGACGCTCGACAACCCAATGACGTCAATGAAAGCCGCCCCTGGAGTCGCCGGCCGATCTGTCAAAAGCAGGAAATTCGCCGCATTAAGGATAAGTCGCTTAGCCGTCATATGCAACATCGGTGGTAAAACATACCGCGCCGAGGAGACCTGGAGCGGCGAGGAGGAGATCCGCGAGCTGGTTCATCTCGCCGGCTTGAAGATGGCCCGCCAGCATGCTCGGCCGCCTTGCCTCGCCCGTGTCCTCCATGTCCGGGATCTCCCACCCGCGGCGGGAAATAATTCGGCCACGACTTGACCGGCTTACTGGCCGCAGGCTGCGAGGTGGGATGCAGGGGCAACGATGAACTCGCCGGCTGATAAGGGCGATTCAGCTGAGGAGGCGGAGGAAGTCACGTCGTGGCAACTTGGGAAGGCGCGGCAAGAGGCGGCGGTAGCGACAAGGATGCAGTTACCGACGGAATGGTGAAAGAAATTGTACCTAATCACCTAGAGGGGGGTGAATAGGTGTGAAAGTGCAGTTAGATCTGATATACTCTAGAGGGGGGTGAATAGAGTATATGGTGATTTTAAAACTTTTACAACTGCTGTTGTATTTTAGGTGTGTGTGTGTGCAGCAAATACAATAAATCAGAAAGCAGCAAAGGACTAATCACAGCACAATCACAGAGCAAGGCCAGAAAACAAAAAGGAAAAGAAAGCAATCAGACGACACAAGAATTTTATAGTGGTTCCCCAAATCTGGGTAGTCCACTCTTCTACCACCCTGGTAGGAATCCACTGCAGGAAGGGGTTGATCAGGTGTCCTGGCACCAATGGGGTTTTGATCAGGTTCCCAAAAACCAAACCCTCAAGTCTTTTGGTGGGAGACTTGCAACCAGAATAATTTTGAAGGGAATTAAAACCCTGTACAGAGGTGGAGTGAGAGGGTGATGAGGTCTTCTCTTTCTCAAATCAAATGAGAAGACTTGTGGAATGTTGTTTAGCAGCTTTGCTCCCCCTAAGATGTGGAATGGTTCAGGAAGAAAACTGGAGCACTGCTTCAGGGTGATAGGTCTTCAAAGACCTAGAATTCCAGGTCCAGAGAAATTCTTCAGGAACTTCTTGCAACTGATATGAATGTATTGTTTTGAAGTTCTCCTGAGTAAAAGCCGATGAAGAAGACTCTTGATATTGATGTAATGTTCTTCTTCTTCTTCTTCTTCTAGATCAATTTCTCTCTGTGCCAAGAATGAAATCCTTTTCTTGTGTTGTCTGAATCACTGTCAATGCTGTTCTAGATGTTCTGGTGTTGTCTCCTTGTTCTATTTCTTCTAGTTTCTGTATATCTCTGTCTGTCATAGAGAGCCTTCGAATTTTGAATGCCGAGCAGTAATGACAGACGGCCTGGAAAGGAAGCAGCAATTAATTATTTCCCCAACTGTTTTCATGGGAAAATGGCATGAAATAATCCAGAATTAACTGCGCATCCTAACGGTAGTATTCTGTGAAGAACTGCCATTAATTGTCCAGGAATCAGCGCCATGAAATGAGACGGGAACGGAAGAAGACCTAGTCTGGAATCGTCGACCGAAGAACAGAATTCGTCGAACAGAGTCTTGAATTCGTCGAGCTGCGCTGAGTTCGTCGAGCTGAGCTGAGTTCGTCGAGCTGCGCTGAGTTCGTCGAGCTGAGCTGAGTTCGTCGAGCTGACAGTCTTCATTCGTTGAATAGACAATCTTCAATATCAGACAAACATCATTCGTCGAGCAGAGAACCAAATTCGTCAAGCTGAGAAAAGTTCTGGACTTGGACGGAATACTCTGCATCTGCTGAAAAACTGTGTTGACACAAAATGGTGTCGACAGATTGGTCTTGGTGTCGACACAACTTCCCTGGTGTCGACAGATTGGTCTTGGTGTCGACACAAAACCTCTGGTGTCGACACAAGCTGGTGTCGACTGAAATCCTGGGTGTCGACACAAATCGCCTGGTGTCGACACAAGCCCTAAGTGTCGACACAGATTCTCTGAGCACAAAAAATCGTCGAGTACAGATTTAGCATTCGTCGACCTGAGAGGCTGTGAACTTGAGGTCCAAGTTCGTCGAGCTCAGTACTGCGAATTGTCTCACGATCGTCGAGCGCACAACTTCCTTCGTCGAGCTGAGTTCGACGAACGTCGAACCTATTTCACTTAGTCTGAAACCCTGATAGATCTGGAGTTCCTGAAGGTCTTGAAGAAGGCTGGTCCATCTGAAGTTGAGATAAAGGACTGTCCTAGACTCTAAGACACAAACATGACCCAGACTATACATGATGGGTCACAACCTAAGTCAGTGAACCTAGCCCAAATCAACTAGGGATCCAACAATCTCCCCATATTTGGGTGAGGTCACTAACAGAAACTCCAAGCAAAGAACAAATAGAAAAACAAAGCAAAATAAAGAGATATATCTGGCAGAGAATTTACAACGCATGCAACAGATATATATATACATACTGGCTTTGTTTTAATGCAAAAGTATAGACTGAAACAGAAGCAGAAATGAAAAGAAAACACAAAATTACTTCTCTGATTTCTTCTGTTTTGGCTTGACTTCTGGTGCTTTTTCTCCTGGCTTCTTGAAAATGATTTCCCTATTGGGATCTGAAGCTTCAGCCTTGGTCATAGTCAAGTCAGCTACCCCTATTATGTTCAGTGAAGTGGCTCTGGGGACAACTGCTTCTGGGTGAAGATTCATGTATTCATCAACATTTAGTAGCTTGTTTGCTTTCCCAAATCTTTTCAGTTCATCTCTCCTGTACTGAGACATAGTGGTTAAGCCTGTTGTGTCCTTGCCTTCAGCTTTAGCTTTGTTGATAAGAGATAAGCCAATGATTTCTTGGAATCTTGCCATTCTGGCTGTATTGGCTGTTTCTGGATCTTCAGGAGGAGAATAGGGCCTTTCAGCTTCCTGTTTCTTAGATTCCTGGGGCTGCTGCTGTTGTTGTTGATGGTGTTGACTGCCTGAGGATGGTGGCCTTGGCTGACTACTACCAGAGGATCTCCCTGTTTGTCTCTGATAGGTTTGAATATGAGTAGATCTTTGAGAGCTTGAGCCAGAGGCACCTGCTGCTGGAGGAGGAGGAGGAGGGGGATCCTTTCTGTACCTATGAACTGGGGGAGGAGAGTATCTCCTACTCCTCTTCCTCTCTTTTTGCTGGTTCTTAGATAACCACATCCATGCAGGCATCCCTTTGTAAGGAGCAACATTATGCAGAATATAATATGGAGTGTCTGCAGTGGGATTAGACTTGGGAGCAGGAGGAGGAGGGGCCTTCCTTTTCTTAGAGAGCAACTTCTTTCTCTTCTTAGCATCCTCCTCATCTGATTCATCATCATCATCATCAGAATTTGAACTCTGAGGGTTATCATACAAAGCATTCAGCTTCCTCAGAGTAGCATCAGGAATGGTAAGAGGTTTGTCTTGAGGGGGAATAGAAGGTTCAGAGGGTGAAGGTACAACAGCAGTAGAGACAGAACTTGCAGCTGCTGCCTTGTTCTCTTCCTCAATGTCTGCCAGAATGAGCTCATCCAGATCAGGCATGGGAGAATCATCCATGACAAAATCTGGGACATGACAGATTTCTAGGATAGACACAGGAGTTGGAACAGCAGAGGGAGCAGCAAATGATGCACAAAGTTGCCTGGCAACTGTTGGACTTGCTGGAGAGGTATACTGGACAATAGCCAAATATGGCTTAGCAATTTCTACTGAAGGAAGCTTCATATATACAGGATCAAAAATCTGAAGAATCTCAGATAAATTAACTGTGGGATTTATAAGGAAATCACCAGCAGTTGTTATTGAGTCTACTGACTCATCAAAGCTACTGTCAGTCTCCATGAATTGAAGAAAATCTATTACTGTATCTGTAACTGTATCTGTATTATCAAGCACTGAAATAACTGTATCTGTAGTGTCAAAAACTGTATCTGTAGTGTCAAAAACTGTATCTGCAGTGTCTGTATCTGTATCAACTATATCCACTTCTGCAGCTGCTGCACCAGCTTCATCATGGAGCATCTCCCCCTGCCTGGGTTCAGGAGAACTTGGAGCCAGGCCCCTAATTGAAGAGGGGGCAGCATAGAGAGCTGAGATTTTGGCAGATAAGGAATCAATGGAATTCACCAGAGGTGTAATGGCCTCTGTGATGAGTGATTTAATAAGAGGAGTCAGAAGAGAGATGATGGGGGGATGGTGGAAGAATCCATAGGTGGGGAAAGAATAGTAGAGGAGGAAGGAAAAGTATGTGGAGGGGATAGGGGAGGTAGAACATGTTGTGGTTCAGTGGGTATTGTGTAGGAGGGAATAGAGGAAAGATGTGGTGGAAGAGGGGATTGACGAGGAGAGGGAATATTTGTTTCAGTGGGGGAGACTGGAGGTGTAGGCATATGTGTAAGATCAGGCGGTGGAGATTGATGTTGAGGTGGAGTCAGTTGAGGTGCAGGAGGAGTGGGAAGAGATTTGGTAGAGAGAAAGACCTCTTCAGAGTCAGGGTGGGGAGTGACCTTGACGGTCTTGGTGCTCTCAGAAGCATTGAGGGAGGAGGAGGAACCCTTGGAGGGTTTGGAGATTGTCCTCTCCCATCTGCCAAACAAGGCGCAGGTGAGGCGCTTGCTGGCGTTGATGAATGTGGTCGGGGAGACCAGACATTCACTGGCCTTTTCCTAGAGGAAAATCCCCAGGATTCTGCCGTAGCAGACTTCCTTCTTGCTAATCCTTTTCTTGATAAGGTCAAAGAAAACCATGCCCCAATCAACCTGACGTTTGTTGAGCACTGCGCACATGATCAGGAATTGATGGCGAGTGATGTAGTCGTGCGCCGAGTGCTTGCCCATAAGAATTTTCCTGACAATGTCAGCCAAAAACTGATAAGCGGCAGACAATTGTTTCTTCAGAAGCTTATTAGGGTTGTTGCCAGAGAAACCCATGACTTTCAGCATATCAACATATTCCTCAGCGTCCATTTCCAAGTTGTCTTCTCCATTTATCAGACCAAATATTTCAGAGATTACTGCTGGGGTGAGGGAAACGGCAGTGTTTCCAATTGTTCCTGTCAGATTTCCATCTTCAGAAATTGTAGCAGTGTACACCCATTCTCTTATCTCTGTTGAGTGTAGCTTGATGTTGCGTGTCATGAAGTCCTTGATATGCAGCTCTTCTAGTAAGTCAAGGATATACAGAAAAATGGGATCGAAATGCTGGAAGGACTCAAAGTCCATTGAGAATGCTGCGTCAAACTTCATCGCTGCAAGTGCTCCTGGAGGAATTGCCATTAATGACCTGCAAAGAAAATTACAGAGAAAACGACGATCAAGAGCAAAGGAACTGAAAGCGCGGGACGGAGGTCGAAGAAAACCTAGATATAAGATTTTCAGAATATGAATCGACAAGCTCCGTTCCACGAAAAAGAGACAAATCTTCGAACTGAGATAGACAAAATAAGGTATAGGAGAGTAGTTTGTCAAATCCATTCAGAAGAATTGAAAACAGTTCGTCGAACCCAGTTCGACGAAATGGTTTCTGAAACAAGGTTCGTCGATCTCCAGTCGACGAAAATTGTTTTCACACAGAGAATTCGTCGATCTCCGTTCGACGAGAATCTCTAAAACTTTCCCTAATTCGTCGAACTCCGTTCGACAAACTCTGGAAAATTCGTCGAATGCAGACAGAAATTAATTTAACTCTTCTCCATCAATCATTCCCAGTTGATTTATAAAGAACAAATGAGTTTTCTCATCCAAGGGCTTGGTGAAGATATCTGCTCTTTGTAGATCAGTAGGAATGTGGATCAAGTTAATTTTCTTTTTGTCCACATTATCTCTAATGAAATGATGTCTTATTTCAATATGTTTAGTCCTAGAATGATGAACTGGATTCTGTGCTATAGCAATAACACTAGTATTATCACAAAATAAGGTTGAATTATTTAAGTTGATACCATAATCTAGGAGTTGGTTTTGTATCCATAGCATCTGTGAGCAGCAGCTGCCAGCAGCCATGTACTCTGCCTCAGCAGTTGATGTAGACACAGATGTCTGTTTTTTGCAAAACCAAGAGACAAGTCTCATACCCAGGAACTGGCAAGTTCCAGAGGTACTTTTCCTGTCCACCCTACATCCAGCATAGTCAGCATCTGAGTATCCAGTTAACTCAAATTCTGACTCTGCAGGATACTAGAGTCCTAAACTAGGACAACTCTTTATATATCTCAAAATCCTTTTTAGAAAAATAAGATGAGATTCTTTAGGATTCATTTGGAATCTAGCACAAAGACATGTGGCAAACATTATGTCAGACCTGCTAGCTGTTAAGTATAATAGGGATCCAACAATTGCTCTATAATGTTTATGATCTACAGGTTTCCCTGCTGCATCAGAATCCACAACAGCATTTGTAGTCATAGGTGTTTTCATTTCTGAAGCATCACCCATCCCAAACTTTTTAATAAGCTCTTTGGCATACTTAGATTGGGAGAGGAAGATACCATCAGGGAGCTGCTTCACTTGGAGACCAAGGAAGTAGGAAAGCTCACCCATGCTACTCATCTCAAATTTGGAATGCATGAGGTCAGCAAACCTCTGGCACAATTTGGGATCAGTAGATCCAAAAATAATGTCATCCATATATATTTGTACCAATAAGATTTGGTCCTTATGATGTCTAGTGAAAAGGGTTTTATCTATGGTTCCTTTTGTAAATTTATGCTCTAAAAGAAAGCTAGCTAGGGTCTCATACCAAGCTCTTGGAGCTTGCTTTAAACCATAGAGAGCTTTATGCAACTTTTAAACATAAGAGGTTTGAGTTAGAGAGATAAAACCTAGAGGTTGTTCTACATAAACCTCTTCTTGAAGTACACCATTCAGAAAGGCACTCTTGACATTCATCTGGAATACCCTGAACTTTTTGTATGCTGCATAGGCTAGAAATATTCTAATGGCCTCCAACCTTGCAACAGGGGCAAAGGTTTGGTCATAGTCTATTCCTTCTTCCTGCCTATATCCTTGGGCAACCAGTCTAGCCTTGTTCCTTACTATGTTCCCTTCTGCATCTAATTTGTTCCTGTAGACCCATTTGGTTCCAATGACTGGGTAGTTATGGGGTCTTGGAACCAAATCCCAAACTCTACATCTCTCAAACTGATTTAGTTCCTCTTGCATTGCAAGAATCCAGTGGGGATCTTGCTCAGCTTCATGGATAGTGAGAGGTTCAATTTGAGAGAGAAAACAAGCATGCATCAAGTCTTGATAGAGCTGATGTCTTGTCTGTACACCAACTGAAATGTCCCCAATCACTTGAGATCTGGGGTGATCTCTAAGTGTGACAAGGTCAGTTTGTGGAGTTGGTTGAGCAACAGCTTCTGCAAATAATTCCTCTTGAGGAATAGTGTTGGCTGTTGATGGAAGTTCAATTACTTTCTCTTGAATTTCTTCTTCACTGTCTTCAGCAGCCTGTGGAGTGGGATGAGTTGGAACCTCTTGGGTAAGGTTTAGTCCATCCATAGACTCACACATTGGTGAAACCTGCAAAGGACTATTGGTAGAAATGTCTTTCTCCTTATAAGACATGTTAGCTTCATCAAAAGATACATGGACAGATTCTTCAATTTTAAGGGATGATTTATTGAAAACCCTATATGCCTTGCTTACTTGAGAATATCCTAGAAAAATCCCTTCTTCAGCCTTAGCCTCAAATTTTCTGATGTGTCTTTTGTTATTAGTGTGGATGTAACATATGCAACCAAAAACTTTAAAGTAAGTAATTTTAGGTTTCTTTTCTTTAAGTAATTCATAGGGGGTCTTGTGTTTTAGTTTATGAATAAGACATCTGTTCAGGACATAGTTAGCTGTGTTTACAGCTTCTGCCCAAAAGAATAGAGGCATGTAGGCATCTGCTAACAATGTTCCTGCAGCTTCAATGAGTGTCCTATTTTTCCTTTCAGCTACCCCATTTTGTTGGGGAGTTCTAGGAGCTGAGAAGCATTGTCTGATACCTTCCTTCTCACAGAACTCATGCATAAGAAGAGACTCAAACTCTGTGCCATGATCACTTCTGATCAATGCAACATGAGTAGAGAACTCAATCTGTATGATCCTGAGAAAATCTGTAAGAACTTTGACTGTATCTGACTTAGCTCTCAGGAAGGCTACCCAACTGAATCTGGAGAAGTCATCAACAATAACTAAGGTGTAAGACTTCCCTGCTAGGCTTTGTACTGCAATGGGTCCAAAAAGATCCACATGAAGCAGATACAATATCCTAGGTGAATCACTTTTATTAATGGATTTGAAGCTAGTTTTAGTTTGCTTGCCTAGTTGACAAGCCCTGCATAGGCTTTCCTTCTTGTAGGGACCAGAAGGTAAACCTCTAACAAGGTTGTCTTTAGATAACCTAGATATGTTCTTAAGGTTTACATGTCCTAGCCTTTTGTTCCATAACTCATTTTGGTTACTAGAGATATTGAGTAAACAAATATCAGTTGTGGCTGAAATGAAATCTACTAAATATATATTTCCTTGTCTAAGTCCAATTAAAACAGTTTGGTTTTTATCATTTATAATAGAACAGGAGGTAGAGTTGAAATGTACCTGATAACCTTCATCACATAATTGACTTATGGATATAAGATTATGTTTGAGTCCTCTTACATATGTCACCTTTTTGAAGGTCTCTGCTCCAATGCTTACTCTTCCATATCATTCTGACTGACCACTATTTGAGTCTCCAAATATCACCTTTGGTCCTAGCTTGGATTGATAGTTGGTGAGATTTGCTTTGCTGCCAGTCATGTGCTTAGAGCAGCCACTGTCCAGGTACCATGTCTGACTTAGCCTTGGACAGTTCTTCACCTGTACCTGCATCAGAAAATAAAGCTCAATTGTTCTTGACCCAGGTTACCTTGGGTCCTTGGTTTGGTTGAAAAGGAAAACTAGAAATGACTGATAATGCAGGTTGAGACTTATACCCTAGTGGGTGATATCTCCTAGGTGAAATTATCCAATCAGCTACTGGATTAAATGCCTTGTTAGCTGTTTTAAAAATTCTATAGGAGAAATTATTTATCTTTGGTCGTTTTGGGATTGACGAATTATTGTAAGTTCGTCGACCAGAGTTCGACGAATGAGGATGAGATCGTCGACCTCTACTCAGAGAATGATCATGGTCATTTTCTGCGTCCCACATTCGTCGATCTCTGCTCGACGAACCACACACAGTTCGTCGATCGCAGCAAGACGAATAATTATTTCTGAGGTTTGCGTTCAACGTTCGTCGATCGGGGTTCGACGATCTTGCAGGATTTCATCGATCTAAGTTCGACGAATTTTGCTGAACTTGGTTTTTGACAGCTTTCTTCTGTTTTCTGTTGTTATTGTCTAAGGGATTTGACTTGTTTTCTGATCTGGGTTTTTCAGTTAGTTTCTCTTTTCCTTTAGCAGTGATAAACTTTATGGGAGTAGAAAGTATATTCTTCTTTATTATGGGGGGTAAACCTGATGAAGCACCCAAGCCCAGCCTGCCATTTAATCTGACATTCACTGTGCTTGTGATATCCATCAGCTTGAGGCTTCTCCCATTGAGAGATTGCTCAAGTTGTTTTGCCTCACATAATTCAGATTTTAATTTGATTATCTGTTCATTAGCTAGAGTCAATTGGTCAGTTAGTTTTCTGTTTTCTGTGCTGACAGATTCTAGATTTTCTAGTCTAGTTCTCAGGGTTTTTATCTCTTTCTCTGAGTTTATTAAATCCATGCACATAGTTTTAAATTCTACTTTAAACAAATCAGAATTGAAATCAAAACTAGAGATCACCTGATCAGCCTCTGAGTCTGAGGCATCTTCATCTTCAGAATCCTCTTCTGATCCATAGTTGCTTCTGGAGGCATCTATTGCCATTAGGCACACCTCCTTGGATCTGGCTTCTTCCTCTTCTTCACTGGAGCTAGAGGAGGATGTTTCTTCTTCTGTGTCACTCCAGGACTCAGCAACAAATCCTTTGTCCTTCCTTTTATACTTGTTGGAGGAGGGTCTGCTGCTTTGTTTTCTTCTGGAATCCTTGTCCCTGCCCTTGTCCTTTTTCTGATTTTCTGGGCATTCTGAAATATAGTGCCCTGGCTTTCTGCAACCAAAACACACAACCTCCTTAGTTGGTGTCTTGTCATATTTGGGTTTATCATCCTGCCTGGATGATTTTCTTCTAAAATCATTTCTTGCCATTTTGTAGAATCTTTTGGCAAAGAGGCTCATTAACTCTTCATTGGAGGTAGATGTTTCACTGTCTTCAGAAGCTTTGAGGGCCAAGCTGTGCTCCTTCCTAACTGGTGTAGTTGCCTTCTGTTCTGCTGCCTCTCTTGATTTGACAAGCTGCTCATATGACTTCAGCTTGCCTAGCAGAGATTCTGTTGAGATCTCATTGAGGCTTCTGGCTTCTTTGATTGGCCAGATTTTGGAGTCCCATGAACTGGGGAAACACATCAGTATCTTATCATTCACCTCAGTTAAGGTGATGTCCTTGTCAAGAGTCTTGAGTTCACTAATAATTGAACTTAATCTATTGTACATCTCAGCCACTATTTCTGTCTCATCCTTTTTGAAATTCTCATAGAGAGAAATGAGACTGAATCTCCTATCCTTTCTTTCATCAGCTGAGCCTGCTACCATTTGATTGAGAGAGTCCCAAATGGCCTTGGCTGAGGTGCACTCAGCCACCTTTTGAAATATGTCATCTGACATTATTTGGGCCAGAATATTCATAGCCTTTGCATCAGCCATCTTGGCTTTCTTATAGGCTTCAGTGTTGTCTGGAGGTGGTACTGCACTCAGATTAGTTGATGTGCTGGCAAAAGTTGTAGGAGCTCGAGGAACACCTGTTGAGATGACAGAGAAAATATCCTCATCAATGGAGTTCATATATAATCTGATTCTTGCCTTCCAGATGGCAAACTTGTTAAGATTGCACACTGGAGGTCTGATGCTTGTATAATCCTTGTTTTGGGCCATGTCTGTGAGAACAAAATCTAGTAACAGAATAAAAGCAAAGAGATCTAACTAAGGTATCTTTGGGTTCAGGTGTTAGCCTGTACAACCAATCAGGTATGGTATGTTTAACCAACCTCCCTCTGATACCAATTGAAAGTGCAGTTAGATCTGATATACTCTAGAGGGGGGGGGGGGGGGGGTGAATAGAGTATATGGTGATTTTTAAACTTTTACAACTGCTGTTGTATTTTAGGTGTGTGTGTGCAGCAAATACAATAAATCAGAAAGCAGCAAAGGACTAATCACAGCACAATCACAGAGCAAGGCCAGAAAACAAAAAGGAAAAGAAAGCAACCAGACGACACAAGAATTTTATAGTGGTTCCCCAAATCTGGGTAGTCCACTCTTCTACCACCCTGGTAGGAATCCACTGCAGGAAGGGGTTGATCAGGTGTCCTGTCACCAATGGGGTTTTGATCAGGTTCCCAAAAACCAAACCCTCAAGTCTTTTGGTGGGAGACTTGCAACCAGAATAATTTTGAAGGGAATTAAAACCCTGTACAGAGGTGGAGTGAGAGGGTGATGAGGTCTTCTCTTTCTCAAATCAAATGAGAAGACTTGTGGAATGTTGTTTAGCAGCTTTGCTCCCCCTGTGATGTGGAATGGTTCAGGAAGAAAACTGGAGCACTGCTTCAGGGTGATAGGTCTTCAAAGACCTAGAATTCCAGGTCCAGAGAAATTCTTCAGGAACTTCTTGCAACTGATATGAATGTATTGTTTTGAAGTTCTCCTGAGTAAAAGCCGATGAAGAAGACTCTTGATATTGATGTAATGTTCTTCTTCTTCTTCTAGATCAATTTCTCTCTGGGCCAAGAATGAAATCCTTTTCTTGTGTTGTCTGAATCACTGTCTATGTTGTTCTAGATGTTCTGGTGTTGTCTCCTTGTTCTATTTCTTCTAGTTTCTGTATATCTCTGTCTGTCATAGAGAGCCTTCGAATTTTGAATGCCGAGCAGTAATGACAGACGGCCTGGAAAGGAAGCAGCAATTAAATATTTCCCCAACTGTTTTCATGGGAAAATGACATGAAATAATCCAGAATTAACTGCGCATCCTAACGGTAGTATTCTGTGAAGAACTGCCATTAATTGTCCAGGAATCAGCGCCATGAAATGAGACGGGAACGGAAGAAGACCTAGTCTGGAATCGTCGACCGAAGAACAGAATTCGTCGAACAGAGTCTTGAATTCGTCGAGCTGCGTTGAGTTCGTCGAGCTGAGCTGAGTTCGTCGAGCTGCGCTGAGTTCGTCGAGCTGAGCTGAGTTCGTCGAGCTGACAGTCTTCATTCGTTGAATAGTCAATCTTCAATATCAGACAAACATCATTCGTCGAGCAGAGAACCAAATTCGTCGAGCTGAGAAAAGTTCTGGACTTGGACGAAATACTCTGCATCTGCTGAAAAACTGTGTTGACACAAAATGGTGTCGACAGATTGGTCTTGGTGTCGACACAACTTCCCTGGTGTCGACAGATTGGTCTTGGTGTCGACACAAAACCTCTGGTGTCGACACAAGCTGGTGTCGACTGAAATCCTGGGTGTCGACACAAATCGCCTGGTGTCGACACAAGCCCTAAGTGTCGACACAGATTCTCTGAGCACAAAAAATCGTCGAGTACAGATTTAGCATTCGTCGACCTGAGAGGCTGTGAACTTGAGGTCCAAGTTCGTCGAGCTCAGTACTGCGAATTGTCTCACGATCGTCGAGCGCACAACTTCCTTCGTCGAGCTGAGTTCGACGAACGTCGAATCTATTTCACTTAGTCTGAAATCCTGATAGATCTGGAGTTCCTGAAGGTCTTGAAGAAGGCTGGTCCATCTGAAGTTGAGATAAAGGACTGTCCTAGACTCTAAGACACAAACATGACCCAGACTATACATGATGGGTCACAACCTAAGTTAGTGAACCTAGCCCAAATCAACTAGGGATCCAACAAGGTGGCCTTAATCTTTTTAAACTTTTAGGCAGAAACACAGAACTATAAGCAATTCTTCACAGCAATACAGCGCAACAATCACAGAATAAAGCACACACAGAGAACACACAGATTTTATAGTGGTTCCCCAAGGTCTAGGTACATCCACTTTCCCCCTTCGCCTATCTAGTAGTGTACTAGATTCGGCCCAACTTCTCCACTATTCCTCAGATCCTCAGATCTTACACTCAGAACCCCAAATAGGTTCCTACAGCTCAGAGTGATCCCACTCTTACAACTCAGGCACACAACCCTACCACTCAGTCTTCACAAAGACCTACACTCAGCCTTCAATAAGGCCTACACTCAGCCCTCAACAAGGCCTACACTCAGAGAAATGAATCTCCTACACTCAGGCACACAGGCCCTACCACTCAGCCTTTATAATTTCAGGCTTACAACTCAGATCCCTTAGGATCCTACAAGAAATTAAAATTACAATGTATATACCCACAACTCAGAATGAGAGAGAAGAGTTGACAGGTTTCTTGATGAGTTCTTGGAAGAACTTTGCTGAGATCAACCTCCCTTGGCTTCCTTCAAAGCTTCTTGAATTTAGAATACAGTAGGGTTAAGTCTCTATGCAGATGATCTTCAATCACTGCTGACTTAAGAATCAGATCTCAATCTGAAACTTTCTTCACAGCCTGGTTCAACAGCTGTCTTCTTAGAAGGAGCTCTCTCTCTCCAACTTCTTAGATCTTCACTTGAAGGTCTTCTTCTTGTTGTGTCGTACTTAAATGAATTGCTGTGTGTTCAATCAATTTTCTGTTGAAGTAATAGGCCTTTATATAGGCTTTTTTCATGGTGACCGACTGATCCGGTTCCTAACGACTTTCTGACAGCTCTGCCAGTTGCAGTAGACCGGCTGGAATGGCAGCTGTCAAGTCATCCAGTCACTTCTTGAATTTTCTGTAACTGTTTGAAAGTATCGAGACAGTCAGTCTTTAAGTGTCGACACTGATAGACTAAGTGTCGACACAAGTAGACTAAGTGTTGACACTAGCCTTCATGGTGTCGACACAACTCCTTGTGTTGTAGAATCTGCTTCTCGACACTGCTTCTTCAACATGTATCGACACTGATCCTGTGTGTCGACACAAGTCCTTCTTCTTTGATACTTAGTTGATTTCTTGTAAGTGGCGACACAACTCCTTTGTGTCGACACATCTTCTTGTGTTGATATTTGCTAAGTGTTGACACTTCTCCTTGGTGTCGACACATGCCTTCTGTGTTGAACCTTTTGCTGAGTGTCGACACATCTTCTTTGTGTCGACACATTCTTCTTGTGTTGAGACTTTTGCTGAGTGTCGACACATCTCCTTTGTGTCGACACATTATTCATGTGTTGAGACTTTTGCTGAGTGTCGACACATCTCCTTTGTGTCGACACTTGTAGTTAGACTTTGTTGAAATTTGCTGAGTGTCGACACAGCCTCCTAGTGTCGACACTTTTGATGTCGACAAAGTTCCTCTGGGTGTCGACACTGCTTCTAAGTGTCGACACAACTTCTCTGGACATTTCTTCATTGTGTGTCGACACAGCCTGTATGTGTCGACACTTTCCTTCTGGTGTCGACTTTGCATTCCTGGTGTCGACACAATTACTCCAAGTGTCGACATTGCTTCTCTGGGTGTCGACACAAGCCTTCTTAAGTGTCGATACTTTTCTTCTGGGTGTCGACACATGGACTTGGAAACTTTCCATGCTTTCCCTGCAATTACTTAACCTGCATAACTAAACTCAAAACACATCAAATACATTTTGATGTATAGCATTGAGTAGGGTGAGGCTTCTTCAAATCAGGTACATTTATTCCAATGTATCCAACAATCTCCCCCTATTTGGAGAAGTCATAACCCTTAGTCAATGATATACACCATACATAATAAATTCACAGTATGATGTAAAACAGTAAAATATGACAGGGTAAGTACATAAACATGTATAAACAAAACATGTAAACACAAATATCTCAGAACAGTAATGTAACAGATTTAACACATATTACATTGTTCTAACAACTTCAACATTTTCATTATTCAAAAGTTTAGAGAAAGTTGAATGCAACTGGTTACATATAGTAAACTTAAGAAAAAAATTTCTATCCTAAGGCAGCTCAGGCTCCTTGATAACTATGCCCTTTCTAGATTGTATCTTTGCTTGGACTGGGGCTTCAGCATCTTCAGCAGCAGCAGGCTTCTTTCCTTTAAGATCCTTCTTTTTCTGCTCTTCAGCCTTGATCTTCTGCCTTTCAAAATAATGATAAGGCTTTGGAAAGTACTTGTTAGGCTCCTGTGTAGTAGGAGGTAGCTTTCCCATCTTAGCCTTTCTTCTATATTGAACAATAGCCTCTTGCCTGTTCTCATGCTTCCTCCACTCCAGTTCAGAATACCACTTGCCTCTATCCTGGATATTGTCCTTGGCAGCCTTCCAAGCAGTCAAAATGATATTCCTGTAAATGGGGCTCCATTGTTCAAAGTCTGGTCTCAATTCAGCTTGCTCTCTGAATCTTTTCTTAGACAATTGTGTCTCTTGTTCCTTTAATAAGGCCTCTTGCTCTTTGAGTATTGCCTCTGGCACTGGCTGAACTACTTTCTCAATGATGACATTTTGATTTCCCTCAGGAGGACTATACATTGACTGTATCTCTTGATGGATCATGTCAAAGTCTGGTGGAGGGTATATCACTTGAGCTACTTCAGCTGGCTCTCCTCCAAGATATGCAGGATTAATTCCAGACTCTGCTACATTATCATCATCACATAACTCTTAGACTCTTGTCACACAAGATATAGGTTGGAAGAAGGAATGCCCTCAACGTCTCCACGGATTGCTCGATCCGTTAAAGGAGAGGCGGCGGTGACGAAAACAAAGTTTAGGAAACAATTTCCGGCGACGACAACGGGTCGGAATGGTCGGCGGCAACGGATCGATGGTTGTGACTTCTAGGTTGCGAAACAGTTCCGTCGGAGAAGAAGTCGCCCCTTTTTGATCTTTATCGATTAGGTTAAGTTACAAGAGATAACATTTTTCTCGTCTATTTATACTCCAAGATCGAAACGGCAGTTAACCGCAGACCAGACTGAAAACAGACTTACAGGATCGAACCGGAGTTAACAACATTCATCGAGATAACACGTGTATATACGATGAATTAAAGATCCATTTGTCGAGATAACATGAGAATACTTGACGAATCCAGACAGACTAATTTGTCGAAACATCAAGAGAATACTCGATGAATTCAAGTCCATTTTGTCGAGATGTCAAAAGTATACTCGACGAATCCAAGTCCAATTCGTCGAGATGTCACGAGTATACTCGACGAATTTAAACGGATTCTTCAAAATACCAAGATACCTTTCGACGAATTACCCTTAAGTCTTCCGACAACTCATCTGGTCATATATGTTCACAACATAGGTCCAAATCTAGAATGTCACAGGCTTGGTCTTTCACTCATATCATATATGAGCAATGTCAACACACACCTTTTCAACTTCTCCAATACTCTTATGCGCGATCTCATATGCTCATATTGTGTTGGTAGTGAGACTACCTTTTTGACCACTTCTAGATCACAATTCTAAATCACAATGGTAACACTAACAAATAATTATATGGAAACATATTTTTTTATGTAATTCATCCATCTGTGTATTAAAATATGCAATTGTAGCATACCGTTTTGAAAGAACCTACGTACTTTCCCAATGACGAGCATATTAGTTTTAATCAAGTAGAAAAAAACCTCAAAAAGAGAACTACATACATTTTCAAATTAATTTGACGAGAAGGAGATTGTTGAATTTTCCGGATCTTGTAATGAGCTGGGGTTATCTCAACTAAAAGTAAGTCACAACCAGAAACACATGCAGCAACAAGAGTCTTTATTAATTAACAACAATCTTATTTAAAAGGCGAGACATACATGGCGAGACATGATTCGCCAAAACCACCACAGGGAGAGCAGAGACAATTACAAAAAACCAAGACAAGTCAAGCCGCGCAGATTCAAACACGAAGCCGCCGGATCTACTGCTAAGGAGTCCGCACAGTCTGCTAGGTCGCCATACCGCAACCCAAACCGCGCGGACTGCCCGTTATTCCAATGCAAACTCTGCCCGCCGATCTGCAAGCCGCCTGACCGCACAAGCTGCGATGCCGAACTGAACAGTCCGCCTGAAGCATGCAACTTATTGAACCCCGGAAACAAGTTGTCAAAGAGAAAACTGCCTGGTCGCTGTCCGCGACCTGCTGTTTACCGCCTGTTGCTTAACCGCAGAGTCCGCACTTTCCCTGACCGCAATCAGAGCCAAGTCCTGGATTTCCAGCGCTATCCGCACAACCTGCACAACAAAAACCGGTCAACTCTATCATCAACCCGCGCGGATACTAAAATCCAGACCGCAGTAACTGTTGACGGACTCACTTACTATTCATTTGCTCTCTCTCCATTCCTTCCTGATGTGACATGGGTCCTATTTATAGGCACGATGAGGAGTGTGGTCACCGCCCTAGCTGATAGGATCACCGCCTCATCCCGCAGCAATAACAAGTGTATCTGCATGCCGCGGATATACTCCCAGTCCACCGCGACCTGTGCAAGATAGCCAGTCCGCCTATGCTTTATCAAGGCCGGACTGCAACGCCAGTCAGCATAGTCTCCAAAGGCCAAGCCAAGACACCCACAACCGAACTCTGCAACAACTGTCCGCCAATCCACGGACACAACTCCAGTCCGCTTATCCCTAGCCCACAGCGACGTCACCAAGGCAACAGCCGGACTCGGCGCACACAGCTTTAGTCTGCACACACTGCAGACAGCTCCAGTCCGCATATCCTTGCAGACAACCCCAGTCCGCATACACTGCAGACAACACCAGTCCGCACGCTCTTGCGGACGCAACTCTAGTCTGCATTCCCCAAGCTTGCAACCAAGGCACACGATACTGCTGTCGAGCTTGGCGGACTGAGACGCAGTCCGCCCTTCACTGCGCGATCTCCCCGGACTGAGCCAAACCCGGACTTGGTTCAGAACCAACCAAGTCCACACCACTGGCCACAAGGGCCGGTCCGCACTTACTGGCGGACACTGGATCTAGTCCTCCTACCGCGACGAACTCCAGCATCCGTCCGCACTGATTGACGACCTCCGCGGCTTCCACTTGCCGCTTCACTAGAGCAAAACCAAGGCTTCTGTCAAGCCGGTCTGCCAAGCTCTAGTCCAGTCCGCTTCTTGCCGGACTCCGCGGATAGAGTCACTATCCGCCCGGTTACCTTCTGGGATGCAACTGCCTGCTGAGCATAAATCGGCCTGGCAAACCACCGCTGCTGTTCGCTTAGTCCACGCTAACAGACCGCCCAGGCCGCCATAGAACAAGTCGTCTGCAACAGCCCTGCCGACCTGGCTGTCCGCCAACCCTGTCCGCGTAATCCGCGCGGATAGGTGGCCCAAGTCCTCCAATCACCCACTTCACTTCACAATTTTCAACAGATATAATTTCAGAAAATGTTTAACAAACCTCAAACATGGAAGAGTTAGCCTCAACAAACTTGCAGCTGTGCAGTTTCACTTGAGAAGACCAACAATCGATCGCTGTCACGCCGTAAATAAAACCCTTCGCCATCGTTGTCGGAACTGAATGTGTACAACTACAACATGGCAACTATTTAAGATTTCATTTGTTTCGGCGGTGGCGGGTCGATCCGGCGGGTGGAAACGAAGTGTTCGAATCAGAGGGGGGAGGTGACTTCTCCAAACAGAGCTTTTTGAGGCGTTTCTCAAGGCGGGCGGGTGGAAACGGAGCAAACGCCACCGAAGGTTCATTTGTTTACCCGCGTTCCGGCGACGTTTGCCCCAAATGGAGCGGCAAAACGCCGAACCAAATAGAGCCTAAGTGGACTGAGAAATGCTTAATTGATCCTAACAGGAGTGAGAATCGATTGGAAATTTATCGAAGATTGACTCAAATTAATTTGAAATGACAAATTTCCAAAAGAAATTTATTGCCCAATTTCAGAACAATGATTCTAAAAAATGACTTTCTCCAATATTAATAAGAAGAATAGATGTATTCATATGGGCGATCAATCAAAGCCTTTGAGCAGACAACTCTTTTCAATTGCCACCTTTATAAAAATATAACCATGACATGAAAAAAATAAAATAAAGTTGTTGCGGACTAACTCGACGTCCCGGTCGGACCGGAAAATCTGGACCGTCTTAGCTCCTGTAACGATTGAGTGCGTACACAATCACTGAATGTTGGATGAAATAGACACGAGGATTTTAGCATGGAAAAACCCCTCAACCGGATAAAAAATCACGTGACCGGATTTGTGTTGCTCAAAGTCCACTATTTCATTGTTGTTACAGCTTGTTGGTCGAATCGAGAACGACAGCCCGCTCCTCGTTACACTTTTGGAGGTGAGAAGACGAGAACACTTTGAACTTGGTGGGCGACAGGACGCCACACACAACGGGGAATGCCGACTTCTTTGGTTGATGGCGGACAGTTGACAATGCTGGACGGATGATGGTGCTGACTGCCGATCATGCAAGGTGGTGCTGAAGCTGGAATGCGGTTGGCCGCGCACTTGGTGGCCAGGGAACTCGCTCCCTTGTGGACTTAGACAAATTGTTGGAGGTGTGACGGAATCCCGTAGGAGAATTCTTGGTGGAGGAGCTGTGGCTCGCCGGCAGAGCTCTAGCCAGAGGAAGAAGAAGACATAGAGAGAAAAATGTGAGAAATGAGGAGACCCGGGCTCCTTTTATAGCCTCCAGGTGGGATTTATGGTGGTTACGCGGCTATCCGTACACCATAACTACCATTATGAATATTTTCGCTATAAATTATTAATAAAATTTCCTCCACTAACCTGGCGGTTAGTGGGTGGTTACACACGAATCGGACGACCCGAAATGGCCTGGGATGGTCAGACGGCGGGGACGTGTCACTACGGGCGGCCGGCGAACTTGCTACCGCCCTTGCCGACGACAAGGGAGGCCGTCGGCGGCGGTCAAATAAGAACGGCCGGCTCGGCCGCCCTCTCGGTCGCATGCAAGCAGCCGGGGAAGAGCGGCCGGCCCGGCCACCCCCTTGGAGGCGTCTTCAGCGGAGGAGGGACAGCCAGCTCGGCCGCCCTTTGGCCGCGAAGCGGCAACCGAGGAGGGGCGGCCGGGTTGGCCGTCCCTCGGTCGCGCGCCGACGGCCGGGGAGGGGCTGCCGGCTTGGCCGCCCCAAGGCCGCGAGGCGGCGGCGGAGGAGGGGCGGTCGGGTTGGTCATCCCTCGGCGGCACACAGGCGGCCGGGGAGGTGCGGTCGGCCCGACCGCCTTCTCGGCCGCCCGCCGGCAGTCGAAAGAGGGGGCGGTCGGCGACCGGACGTGGCGTCGGCCACTTGCTGTCAGCGAGGAGACGCTGGCAGCGGTTCTACCGTTGCCTGTGAAGGGATCGACGTGCGGGGGGATCGAGCGTGGTGATCCAGTGTGCGGTCAAACCCATGATCCTACTTATTTTGTGTGGAGATCATGGGGGTGTGGCTATATGCACCCCATCTCTTTTATAAGAGGGTTCACATCCCCATCATTTGCCCCCCCCCCCCCCCCCCCCGAGATTCTGTGTTGTTGGAGATTGGTACAGTGAGAGAACAAGGATCTCTCTTTTTTTATGGTGGCGGTTACGATGAGTGATAGATGGCCGTACACGGTGAATGGCGACGCCCTGCAAGCTCAGGTAAAATATTAGAATATGTCAACCAGTAGAAGGAGAGGCGCATGGTGTGCTTGTGCGAGCTGATGCCGCCTTGTGATGCAGGTTAAAACTCCAAAATTATTTACGGTCACGCGGCGACCCGGCGGTTTTATTTGAGAAAAAGGAGGATGTGATTATTTAGAAAACGGGGCGCGCGTATTTATTTATTTGGATATGAAACGGGTTAGATCGAGTTTTAACGAAAGGAGGCAAGTGCACCTATCGTGAGTAGTACAGGATATTCCGGGTGGAATATCGAGGTCGTATTGTTCTCGAGGCCGGTTCGATTATTTCTACTCTTCCCGGGAGGGGACTATTATTTTACCGATGATTATCTTGTCGGGATATTTTATATATAATAAAAAGCAGAAAATGGCAGAAAGAAAAATGAAAGCATGAAGGTGGTGCCGATGAAGAGCTTAGCTCGATGACACAGAAAAAACAATTGAACTAAAATAGACTTTAAATAAAAAGAGCTCCTAAATTTCTAATTAATTAAGGCGGAGACTTGGCCGTGGAGGTTCCACTAAAATGAGCTCACCTATCTCTAGGACTATCCCTCACCTGAACGCTAAGACTATTCGACCGAACGTTAGTCCGACGAAGGATTCCTCTTAACGCCCGCATTACGCTAAGAACCCCGCTATTGGGTGGGGAACCCAATCCGGTAGAGTTGGCGCGCCTCCTCTCTCGAGGGTTAGTGCGGAACTCTCTTTGCCAAGGGGTGATCTGTCCATACGCACGGCCTCTCGGCGAGCGTATGGAAAACGGAAATAGGGCCCACACATCGATATGTGGTCCTACACGTCGTTAACCCCGGGCAAACCTTAAGTACTTTTAATTAATTAGAAAAATTAGACCTTTAATTATTTTAAGCTATTTTATCTGTCCCAATGCTCTTCGATACCGAGGGCTAAGAACGGTTAGCCACTCATCGAAATGGGGACGGCTTGCGGAAAAAGCGAAAAATAAAGCGATAAAGAAAGCAGTAAATGAAAGCAGGAAAATAAAGCAGAAAAGAAAAGCAGAAAATTGCAAGTCCTACCCAAACGAGTAGGACTGAAGAAAGCTGTAAATTGCGAGTCCCGGCGCAAATGCGTGGGCGGGAGAAATGAAAGCAGTAAAACGCACACACGCAAGTCCTACTCAAATGAGTAGGAGAAAATAAATGCTGGTCCTACTCAACCGAGTAGGACAAAATAAATGCAACGCACGCACACACTCTCTCGACATAAAGTAAACACACTCACTCTACAGGAAAGTAAAACACACGCACACGACATAAATGAAAACACACGCACTCTACTGAAATGAAATAAAAGCATTGTGCCATTTAACTCTTAACGAGTAGGCGGAAATAAATACGCACACATGAAAAATTGCAAAAAAAACTAAGTTACCGAAAAATTAAAACAACTGCATTTCTACCGCTAGAATGCGGTAGAAATGCATAAAAAGTGAAAATAAAAATTAAATGAGCGAAAAAGTTTGCAAATAAACACAAAATGAAAATGATCGAAAAATTAAAACGAATACATTTCTACCGCTAGAATGCGGTAGAAATGATTAAAATGAAGACAAAAAAATAAAAGGAGCAAAAGTTTAAACGAAAAATCAAAGTGCACGAAAAATTAAAACGACTATATTATCATTCCTATAACTCCGTAAAAATGCAAAAAAAGTGCAAATAAAGGGAAAAGAACGAAAAAGTTTTACGAAATAAAAAGCTAAGTTAAAAAAAAGGAAAAACACTTTGAAAACGTTTTTACGGATCTATAGGGATGAATTAGAAACTATAAAAATCTAAGTTAAACCAAAACAATGTAAAAATAACTAAACATAAAAACAAGAAAACTAATCTCATACACACACACACACATATAAAGAAGAACAAAAACTAAGTTAAAACAAAAATAAATAAGATTGTATAAGGGAAGAGGTGCATAAATCCATTCCAAAGCCATATGAAGAGAAAAAAATATTTTATTAAGTAAAAACACCGGTTACAAAGGAACGAAAATAAAACTAAGGAGAGGGGGAGAAAATATCCCTTACATAGCATTTGGAAGCATTCCAGCAGCACAACACCTTATACAAAATGGTCCAAAAAGGGAACAAGAACTCAAGCAGAACACTGGAATTTATAGAAAAAAATTTACAAGTACACGCCCTTGGTCACGGGCGTGACAGGGGGCGTGTAAGTACTATTTGCGAAGGCGGCCGGCGATTTGACGGGAAAGTTGACTTCGGGCTGGACACGTGGCGGTCTCGCAGTGGTCACGCCCTAGGTCACGGGCGTGACTCTGGGCGTGTCAAGCAGGTGGATCTGGGCGCGGTGCGTCGAAAAGTCGCCGCGCGGGTCTTGTCGGGCTAGCTGGAAAGGTCACGCCCCAGGTCACGGGCGTGACTCTGGGCGTGTCAGTTGGTGTCGACACTCGACGAATGTCGAGCGGAAAGTGTCGAGTTGAAAATCGTCGAGCGGAAAGAGGTGTCACGCCCTAGGTCACGGGCGTGACTGTAGGCGTGTCGAGGGGGTCGACGAACGTTGAGCTGAAAACGTCGAGCGGGTGGACACGGGCTTGGGTCACGCCCCGTGTCGGGTGACACGGGCGTGACCCCGGGCGTGTCAAGCTTTGCTTCTCAAAAATTTGCTGATTTCACGGTTTTTGACGTGTCACGCGCTGGTCACGGGCGTGACCAATATGTCACGGGCGTGACATATCAATTTTTGGCAGATTTTTCATTTTTTCCTGAAAAATAAAATAAAATAAGTTAGCAAAATTATTTACAAAAAAGGAGCAATTTATTAAGCAAAAATATGTAAAAATGACGAAAAGAAATGAAAACGACTAAATTAATGTACAGAAAAATAGGTATATTTACAATGCATCACCTTGTTTGGGTACAACCGCGAACGGGAGTGGTTGTGTCAATGAAAGAAGGGGTTGCGCCGGCAGATGTGCCCGGGGAAGGCAGACGGTGCGCGCGCGAGCACAAGTGCTCCCGCGCGGGTGTGGGTGTGGGCGCAAGTGCGCGCGCACTCCAGGTTATGCGTGTGAATGCGCACCCAGGCGCGCTTGGGCTGATCGCGAGCAGGGGCGAGCATGCTCGGTCGCGCCCGCACGCCTGGTTGCTCGCGCGTGCCTGATTGTGCGTGGGCACGCGTGAGCGCCTGATTGTGTGATTCAGTGTGTGTGGTAGGATGCGTGCGTGCGGGTGCTTGCGGTTGCGTGCGCGTGGGCTTCGGGTTGCGCGCCAACCAACTCATGTGTGCACGCGCGCAGGATCGCTTGTGCGCGCATGCTTAGGCGTATTGCACTAGGACGAGCATGGTGCGCCTCTGGGGGGCGAAATTTTTTTGATTTTTAGATCGTTTTACCTAAGACCGATTTTGATTTTTCATGTCAGGACTCGAAACGTACTGCGAGACTGATGCGTCTACGTTCCTCCCTTATCGGTGACCATATTGCGATTTGGAGGAGGAGGTTTGGAGTGTCTGCCGACCTTGAAGTGAAGATTCCGCGTGTTAAGGAGTGGGTTCAAAATCCTCCTCGACGTTGGTTGACGATCTGTGAGACTACTCTCAGGTTGGGCTTTCAATTTTCACCATGCAAAGAAGCGATCGAGATTCTGAAATTTTGTGGCATGCCGATTTCCCAGTTTACTCCTTTGGGAGTAGTGCGTCTGATGGGATTGATTGTCTTCTTCTGTGAACATGGCGGGAAACTTTCTTTGGACTGCTTCAGGGATTAGTGTGACATTTGTTCTGATGGTGGTGAACGTGTCAAAATTCATAGCAACAAGAGCTGGCTTGACTTTGAAATCTGGACGGACCGTTGTTATGGTAACACCTTGTTTGGCTACATGAAGAATTCTTGGGGCTTGCACGAATTATGGAATGCATTACCCGATCATTGTCGCCAACAAAAGGGGAAGGAGCGGGAGTTTTCCCCTGTGTTAGTATTTTCCGAGTCTCATGATTTGCCAAACCGGGTGTTCTGCATTTCCTCATTTGTGGAGGAGAAATGTTTGTTGCAGTGCTACATTTCTTCAGATCATGGGCGGGTTGTCGAGACATCTTCTGATTGTGGTCGGAAGAGGAAGGCCATAGCAGTGCGTCGCGATGGTGATGGTTCAGTGCATCGTTCGAGTTCTCAGGGCAAGAATTTTCTACTGATGATCGAGGCGGGACTATTCTCGAGGTACATATGCTTGAAAGTTCTGCCCCTCGGGTTCCCCCGACGGAGGCGGCCGCTCCGAGGTTATCTTCTTTTTTGAAGGCGATGAACGAAGTGGTGAGTAAGTTTGACCATTTTTGATATTTAGTTATCGTTGTGTTATACTGACTTTTCTATCTTTTCTGGTAGATCAAGGCTCAGGCTCAAATTGTTGTTACTTGGAATGATAACTACGTGAGCTTGAAAGATGGTTATCTGGCTCTTCAGGAGAAATATCGGACGGTGGCGAGCTTGCTTGCTGCTCTAAGAGATGATCATGATCAGGACGTTTCCCGGTTTCATCGGATTGGATTGGGGCTTAAGGCAGAACTGGAGGAGACTCAGGCATCCTTGGAGGTGGAAAAATCTCTGGTAGAGAAGACTGTACAGATGTTGAAGCATGCTCAGGAGGAGACTTCCTGCTTAGAGACGGAGCTCCCTGAGGCGAAGGCCCAAGTGGAGATTGTTGAAACCAAAAATCGGTCTCTGTGGAGTTCGACCCTTGGGGAAGGGGTGATCGCACACTTACTTCTCTCTCACAAGCCAAACGAATAAAGACTTAGCACAAGGAACAGTCCCAAGGCTCTAGTACGGAGGTCCCACCACACACCCGAAAGATCTTAGAGCGCTTCCCCTCCTTAACCAAATGCTGAGCTAAGGATACCTCAAAAAACGTAAGAAGATGAGGGCACAAGTAAGCATGCATTCTGAGGTACCCCATGGTTCTATTTATAGTTTTTGAAGTTTGTCTGCTAACAGTGCACCTCCGCTGTTTGGAACATCTATACGCAGCCAAAAGTGGTCTGCTAACAACGTAACTCTGATGTTCTGGAAGGCTATTTGCACCCCCTACAAGGGCATCCAGGTAATTTTGTCTCTATACCCCACCAGACAAGTGTCGAGGAACATGGGGTCAACTCATCATTCTACTGGGCGGACGCGGCCTGGCTCCAGCAGCTCGTCGTCTCTCTCTAGGCGACGCGAGTAGGGCTGCTGTGGCTCGCCTGCCACTATACGGAGGCGAGCCGGCGATAAGGTCGCCTCGGCAGGCGCATAATGGGTTTGGCTTGCACGACTCGCTCTCCTTCTTGGCGGGAGCGAGTCGGCTATCTGGGTTCACCCGCTTACTGTACTGATGCGGGCCGGTTGTTCTGGCTCGCTCGCCTAGCTTGGTGGACCCACTCGGCGAACACGGGGTTGTACACAATCCCCGCTCTTTTTGAGCTTATCAAATGCTCAGAAAGAATCATCCAACTCCACGTGTTTGGTGAGTGCTTTGCTGAGTTGGAAGGAATCTTTTGGTGGGTCCCAACAATATGCTATAAATATGCCACCAATACAACGAGAAAATCTCGTTCTCTTTCTTTAACCTTCCTTGCAAACTGTACCTGAGTGATGCCAATGTCAAAAGAGATGCGAGCACGCCTAGCGGCCGCGAGGGAGGGGACGCGGGAGCAGGTCCTCGATGCTGCCCCTTGGCTGGCACGTGGATCTCCTGACCCCATCTTTAGGCCGAAGAAGGGGAAGATGATCCGACGATCTCCCCGGAATGACACCCTTGCATCCAGTTCGACGGCCGGTACCGAGGCCGCCCATGAGGTATGCGGGCCTCTTGCCTTATTTATTTACTCCGCTTCTGATCTATTTTTCTGAAGGAAGCACCCAGAGATGACAGAGGCGATATAATGGAACTGGGGCATTCCTCCCTACGGATAGCTGAGCAGGTCTCCAGGTCAAACCTGGGGGCTGCCCCTCCCGCGATTCCTACATTGCCGACTCGCCCCGGGTTAGGGAAATATTTTGCTGCTCTCGAAGGCGAGCTCTTCCAGGGACAGCCAGGTACTTCCCGCCTGCATGCCAGCGCAGGGGACGTGCCGATCCCTGGTAAGTTTAAACGCTTGCTTGCTTGTGACCGCATGATTTTTCTGACCTTACTTTTGGAGGCTTCACTGTGATCTCCTCTTCTGATGTTGACATTAGTGGGGGATACTCGCCTCCCCTTCTACGGAACACATCTCGGAATACCTGGGCGACCCGCAGGATACTATGGGGATGAAGAGGCGGGTGACACGATTATTCCAGAAGCAATCCCTGCTGCTATAGGAGGTTTGTGACAGGGTGGACGAGGATAAGGATGAGGCGGAGGAGCGGTTCGCGGTACTGGAGGGCATGAGGCATCCAGCTGACGGTGATGGGACGACTTATCTGGGGGTGCACATTACGCGAGCGGAGGAACGACTCTGGCACACCACCGAGCAGGTCAACCTGGCTCAGCGGGAACTATTGGCGGTTTGCGAGTACTTCTACCCTCGTGTGCCGCCCCATTCCAGGATGCGGGGCCGGGGCAGGTGGAAATGGATTCAGTATTGAGCCACCCGCCCCTCCCTCGCTACCGACCGCTAGGCATGGGTCACACCTATATCTTGGATCAGCCCGCATGTTAGGTCATGCATTTTATTTGTCTTTTTTAAGAGCATCAAACTTTGTTATTTGTAAATATTTGGGACTTCTCGCCTGCTGATGGGCTCATGTTTGTATATTATTTTTATAGCTTCACTGCTTAGCTTTCTCTAGGCGGGTGCGGACGAGGTACCCTTGCTCGCCTACCCCCTCCTTAGCCGGGCGCGAGGTTGTTGGGCTTGCACGCCCCTCTGTCGAGCACGAGTCAGCGCGACTCTCCTGCCTCTTTAGGGGACGCGAGTCAGCGGGGCTTGTTGGATCTTGTGGCCAACCTTAGAGGGGGGGGGGGTGAATAAGGTTTGAAGCGTTAAGAAGAATTTAAAATAATTCTTTCCCGGAATTCGAGTTCTGGAAGCTACCACGGGGCGTTAGATAGCTAACGAGCGACGATAAGTCTATGAACTTGTTTTCCTGTACAGATCTAAGTCCAACACCTACTAACATACAAATTCTCTAGCAGTCACAACACATATCCAGAAATGAACAACACAAAAATAAAAGATTTCATTGCATGATTTCGAAGTAATAATAGTTCTAGATGAATGCAGAAAGGTGAACTCCGTGACGCCGGAGATCGAGGCGATGAGTAGAAACAAACTTTTGGTTTCTATACCGATCCGCTCCCCGGACCGTTTGGCTCTTTCTTTTCCCTCCAGGAACAGTCTTCGAGCTGGCTCTTCACCTTCACACAAGGAAGGGTCTTAGAGCGCCACTAGATCCTCCCGATCTAGACGTCCTTATCCCCAGGACGATTTCCCACGGAGTCCTACCCGGATTCTGATGACCGTTACCGGTCGATTTTCCTCTCCACAAGATTTAGAAAATCCAAAAAGATTACATGAATAAGTGATGTGAATATTTAAAAGGATGAAGTTCTCCCTCTTGAAGACTTCTCCGTAGAGCGATCCTCAGCCAGTGCTTGAGATCTTCGTTTGATGGCAACCAGTCAGCTCTTCATATTCGATGTAGAACTTGGATTGTCGGAGTCTTTTGATCACGAGTGGGAGGGAGATGACTGTCTTCTTCTTCGATGGAGACTTGTGTAACAGAGCACAAGGAAGAGCAGCCGAACCCTAGAATTCACGTACTCCCGTTGTTCTGATTTCTCCAGATCTAAGGCACAGAAAACAAGGAGGCCTTTTATATGTCTTCATGAAAATAGGCTACCGCCAGCGGTAAGACTAGCGCCTGACGGTAAGTTCACGCTTGTTATGTCAGCTGTCGTTCAAATCTGGAATGATATTTAAAACAAATATTTGCCGCTTAAATCATTGCTAGCGCCCGACGGTTACTGCTATCGTCGCGCGGTAATGTTGGACGTAATGATTCGAGAACAACACGTCGATATTCGCCGATCGGCAAGTGCGGCGCGGTAGGGCTAGTGCCGATTTCTTCCAGAGCGCTAAGTCCAAATAATTCATTTCGGTAGCGCCTGCGGTAGAACTAGCGCTAGGCGGTAGGTCAGTGTCTCGAGAAATCTGACTCGACATTCGCCGAGAGGCTAACGCTGTGCGTTAACGGGTAGCGCCCGGCAGTAGCAGCCACTCAACGCCACTGTCTCGACGCACTCAACGCTTTTCTTCTCAATGCTCTCGACACGGTGTTGAGCGAGCTAGCGCGGGGCGGTAATACTAGCACTTTCTGATAACTTCCCGAGCGCCATGTCCATTTAATTCCAGCTACCGCTCAGCGGTAACTTCTAACGCCCTGTGGTATCATCTATAGGAGGCTTCTTCTCTTCACTTGAACCTATCAACCTGCACACTCTATCAACAAAAGACGTGATCAAATACAATCTGGGAGTTGATATTCTCAAACACAGGGCATGTGAAACATTGGTTCCAACAAACTCCCCCTTTTGATGATATCAACTTCCATTCATGAGAAATAACAATGAGATAGAGTACATATAAAGAATACGAGTTATAAGCAATCATCAGGTTGCAACAGGTTCTCTATATGGTTTCCCTACACGCGCTCCCCCTATCTACATGTTCGACATGTTCCCCTATCTATGTGCACTCCCCCTACATGTGACTTCTCCTAATCCCATACTCAAGAGCGTACTCATGAACACTTTATTCTCCCCCTTTGATAATATCAAAAGGGTGAGCAAGGTCAACTACACATGTACGATGAAAAATAGTAGAAATTATGAGCGTTGCGAGAAGTAGCAAGTAGTGCACACATAAAGGTAAAGATAAACATGACATGCATAGAGGCAACTCAACAAAAATACATATTAGAGAATTTCAAGCACATGAGTCACACACCGGAGTAAAGTACATATTTAGAGAAAATCAATTTTCGGATTTATCATGAATTGGACAGCACAGACTAAACTAAGCACATAACGAGTACGTCTATAATGCTATAAGAGTAAGGAAGTATTGAAGTGAGACAAACATTGAAATCACCATGAGTGTAAATTGTGTGCTAGTACGTATTGTGCGAAAGAGAAGGATAGTGTAGTTGCAGTCCAATTCTTATGCGCAGAAGTTTTAAACAAGGCAATGACATGTGTACGTGTAGCATCGAAAGCGAGATAACACCAAGGAAAAAAAGCATATTGTCCATGTGAATCTCGATTGGCTAGGAACCTAACACAAGAGAAATAAGATGAATAATCACCTCACATGTCATTCGATGTCATACATGGGCAAGAACTAGGGGCACTAATCTAAAGATATAGTCGATGCACAAGATCAAAGTGGCTCGTTAACCAAGGTGCTCATCCTCACAATGCTCATGAAGACTTATCAGGAGGAGTGAGTAGTGCTTGGGGGGACCTTGATAAGAGATGTGATATCAACCATATTTTTATTTTGTTAGCGTAGAGCTATCACTTTTGTTACTATTTTTTATTCACAGAGCCCCGAGTCAATCGAAATCTATCCACCTAGAGAGATACAGTTTAACTTGTATACATACGACTTTTGTACTAGAGTTTTGGCCCAAAGTTTCACACCTAGTATAATCACAAGTGTACCGTAACATTGATTATTCAAAGTATTTCTAGCGTGTTAGAATATAGTGTCACGATTTATAGCATGTACGCATAGAATTTTTCGTCTTGAGTGCACCGGCTAGGGATGTGTGTAGCATGTGAAGTCATTCCCCTATCTAAG
Organism: Platanthera guangdongensis; assembly: GCA_039583875.1. Lineage (NCBI taxonomy): Eukaryota > Viridiplantae > Streptophyta > Magnoliopsida > Asparagales > Orchidaceae > Platanthera > Platanthera guangdongensis. The sequence continues at coordinate 146,017,083 of CM077164.1, forward strand.
TCCTCACGCATACCTAGAGGCATAGTTAACACACATGACATCGTCTTGTCGCACTCGGTAGCGAAGCACCTATAGATTCAGTCCACTATGATCGGAGGACAATGTTTGCATAGATTAAAAGTCTGAACTCAAACATTATACGTACATGTTATTGAAAGTCAATCCTATGAGTAGAAAGTCACCTAGGGGAGGGTGAAGTTATTTTAACTTTTGCTATGAGCCCTAATGCATTTCAGAATATAAGTTGTACCCATCATAAACAATAGAATAACAACACTGATCACAGTATACACAGCAAAGAACACAACATGCAACACAAGGGACACAACAAGTTTATAGTGGTTCCCCTATCTAGGGTACATCCACTTTCCCCCTTCTTCCTCACTAGCAATGTGCTAGATAAGGTTATAGCTCCTCCTCCTCAACTCAGATCCGTAGATCCTACAAGGCTCAGTTTCTCTTCAAGAAACCTACACTCAGACCCATTGGTCCTACCTCAGAGATATCACAATCTCCTACCTCAGAGATCTCCACAATCTCCTACCTCAGAGATCTCCACAATCTCCTACCTCAGCCTTTATAGATTAGGCTTACAAAACTCAGAGAATAAGATCTCCTACCCACTCAGATCTCTAGGAGATCTTACAATTAAATTTGATAAAACAGTTTATAGAAAACAGAAAACCTGTAATCTGTTGGATTGGTGTGTACAGTTTCTTTCACTCAGCTATAATTTGATTTCTTCTTGATAGATCAGCAAGCTGAATTGAATTTCTTTTGAATCAGCAACTTCTTGATGAAGATCAGATTGAATAGGTTGAATATGCTGATGAACACATTACTTAATCCCCAGATCAACCTTAGAAAAGGGATCTGAAGACTTTCTTGAAGATCAATTTCTTCTTTTCTTTTCTTTTCTTGATTCGTATTTTGGAGACAGATGAATAGAATCGGTCAGTGTACAATGTATATGCATGTATCTCTTCTGAAGGCAGCACCTCCTATTTATAGAAATCTCAAACGGATTGGACTGGTATTGATGACATCAACAACTGCCAGCAAATCCTTCCTTGAACTGTCTTTATAGAAGCAATGCCTTCCTGTATCGACCAGAATGATATAACTTCTCTAGACCTGATTAATGTTGACTCAGCACATTCTGACATATAAGCAAGATGTAGACAAGATGTCTCGAAATCTGTGCTAAGACATCTTTGACAGACCCAACACTTACATAATTGGAACAGTTATCATCTCATAACAAAAAGCGTTGAGATAGAGTAGTTGTGTCGACACATCTGTTATTTGTGTCGACACATCTGTTATTTGTGTCGACACATCTTAGTTCTGCCTTGTGTTGACACAGAAGTTTTGCCTCGACACCTCTATTATCTGTGTCGACACATCTTAGTTCTGCCTTGTGTCGACATAGAAGTTTTGTCTCGACACATCTGTTATCTGTGTCGACTCATCTTCTGTGCTTTGACTACTGATTTGTCTTGTGTCGACACTGAAGTTCTGTCTCGACACATCTTCTGTTCTTTGTGTTGACTACTGATCTGTCTTGTGTCGACACAGAAGTATTGTCTCGACACTTTGACTTAGAATAATTTGTTCAACTTTGAACCTGCACATGTAAACTTAGCATACATCAAATACACCTTTGGGTATATCATTGAGTTGTCAAGGGGAATTCTCCAGATCAGGTACACTGTTCCCAATGTACCCAACAGTTATGCTCTAAGTCGCAGTCATGTGAGCCCTTATAGCATTATAAATCAACATCAGTTTTTTTTTGTTTTTTAAGGAAACAAATGACAAGTGAACTCAAGTAAAAACACAAAAACAAATAAAAATAAAAAATAAAAATAAAGACACGAACCAACAACAAAAAACGTCAATGATTAGGATGAGAGATCCAGAATACCAAGCTCAAGTCGAAGTAGTGAGAAACGTGCATCCGGGAGTGGCTTGGTGAATATGTCCGCTAGTTGGTCATCAGTGCCAATGAAACTCACACTCATGTTCTCCTTTTTTATATGGTCTCGAATAAAGTGGTGATGCACATCAATATGTTTTGATCTAGAATGGTGCACTAGATTATATGTCAAGTATATGACACTCTTGTTGTCGCACCTAAGTGTAACATTCCTACAAGTAAGGCCAACGTCTTCCAACGTTTGAGACATCCACAGTGCTTGTGCGCAACAACTTCCTAAGGCAATATATTCGGCCTCAACGGTAGGGAGTGCAACCGAGTTCTGTTTTCTACTTGACCAGGAAACTAATGCAGGCCCTAGAAAGTGACATGTACCACTTGTGCTCTTGCGGTCAAGTGAGCATCAAGTATAATCCGAGTCTTAGTACCCATAAAGTGTAAAATCAGTGGTATGTGTGTACCAAAGTCCAAGATTTCTAGTGCCAATCAGATACATAAAAATGTGCTTTACGGCTTTTAAGTGCGACTCCTTTGGGTCGGCTTGATATCTAGCGCAAAGACATACCACAAATGTGATATCGGGCCTAGAGGCACTCAAATATAGCAATGATCCTATCATACTTCTAAACACGGTTTGATCGACGGAAATGCCGCTTTCATCTTTTCCCAATTTAAGAGAAGCACTCATATGAGTTTTGATTTGTTTCAGATTCTCATACCCAAAACGCACAAGCATATCTTTAATATATTTTGATTGACTTATAAAAATCCTGTTTTTGCATTAAGAAATCTGAAATCCTAAGAAATAGATAAGTTCTCCTACTAGGCTCATTTCAAATTTAGATTTCATAAGTGTTGAAGCCAGGAAAAATCCTAATCTCAGAATTCGGACCAAAGCCGCATAAGGTTACTGGCTCAGAATCTAGATCAGAATGCTAGGGTGATTAGAATGAAGAATCTGGTCAAACAGGACCCCAAATGTTGCAGCAAGAAGGTCCCATCACATACCCGGATGCTCGAAAGGAGCAGTCTCTTCTCAACCAACGATGGTCGAACTGGGTATGAGGGAAGCTAGCTGACAAAGTCGCAAGGTCGCGACCTGCTCACTAAGGAAGAGGAATCCAAAGACTTAGCTAGTATCTCGAAAATGAAGCGCGCGAGTATCCTGCCGAGGATTTCAAGTGCCTCACCACGTACCCCTGGGGTCCTATTTATAGGCAAATCCAAGGAGGGGGGGTCATATTTATACCCCACCCCGACGACTAGGCGACTTGCAGGAGGAACTCGCACGGGCTGGGCGAGTATCTCGCCTAGTCGCCTACCTGGCGAGTATGCGAGGGGAGCTCGCCATACTCTCCCAGGACTCCTAGGGTCATGTATGTTGATGTTGACTTCTATCTTGACTTTTTGACTTTGACTTATGCTGACCCTACTGTGGTAGGACCCACCCTCGACGAATACGGGTTGTACACAATCCCTGCTCTTTTTGGGCGACGTAGGAGCTTGAAAAGAAACATCCAACACTTATTCGGCGAGTTGCTGTGCCGAGTATCTGAGTTGCTCGCGTCTGGTATCTGCCCGTCGATCTCTATAAATAGGGGGGCCTGGTCTTTTAGTCGGATTTTCAGAACTCGCATATAATGTCGAACGCTGAGAAATTCCTTTACGACAGCCTCGCAGCGCTAACCAGCATTCTCGGCGTTGCCAAACCAAAAAGGCCGCGCGAGGAAGATGCCTCCGCCGACTTTCCACCCCTCAAGAAGAAAAAGATTAAGAAGGCAAAGAAGAAACCCGTCTTTGGTGATGATAGTCCGCCGCCACCTTTTGCACAAGTCGCGGCGGCCACTAGCACCCCCGCTCGCTCTGCTGATACGCAATGGTTGCTCAACGACTTAGGGCTCGACGACATCCCCAATGTCGCCGCGCCTGATGCGGACCTCCTCGGCTCGCTCGGTATCTCGGAACTTGCCACGGCCCCGGCTCCGAAACTCTCCTCCACTCCGGTGCTGCAACAGGTCGAAGTCGTCTCATTGCCAGGTCGCCATGTTGACGGGACATTCTTTTATTCCTTGTTGGTCGCTGCCTATTTCTCGCTGATTCTATTGTAATACTCGCAGATTCTCCGCCGGAGAACACCGACACGGTTTTGAATGTCGCCCCTCTAAACTCTGCGCTGATACTCGCCCTCTCAGCCGAAATACCACTCAAGACCGCGCAGACGGTCCGAATCAATGTTGGCGCCAAGAGGGTATCTGAGACCTCGGTTCCCTCGGTGAGCAAGGAACCATCGTTGAAGAACCCTCCAAAGACGAGTGCCCCGGCGAGCAAAGATCCATTGCCGAGGGATCCTTTGCCAAAGAAGAGCGTGCCGACGAGTAAGGATCTTCCGGCGAGTAAGATCCCGCCCGCTCCCACACGAGATTCTGCGCAGCCGACAACGAGTTCTGCGCCGCCGCCGCCTTTGCCTCCGAGCGTCACAGCCACCCTTGCGACGACTGTTTCTTTGCTGCCGGCGCCACCTCTAGTCGCCCCACTACAAACCGCCATGCCGCAACCTCCGCCTCCGTCAAAGACCTCGCACCAACCGGCGAGTTCATCGCAGCCTCAGCCGCCTCTGTCGAAGTCCGTGGCCGGGAAGCTACTGAAGCCGCGGCCGAGCTACTTCCTGCCGAGAGTGGTTGATTCTGGCCATGGGGGTCGCGGCCAGGGCAAGGTGGCTGAGCATGCCGGTGGCCCGTCTTCTGACCGGCGAGATGCTCTACATTGTGGACCTTCTCCCCGCAGATCAAGGTCTCCTCGTCGATCAAGGTCTCCTCGTCGTGGTGAGTGTCGTCACTGGTGCTATACTCTTGGAGACTAAGGGTTGTTTTCCTAATCCGGCGACTTCTTCGTTTTGGCAGATCGACCGACGACTCTAGGGGAGGCCTTTATCGATGCCATAGGGTTGCCGGATAGCGAGTATCGTCATGCCACTGCTCGCGCCTACCTGGAGTTGGAGTGCAAATTTGATTAGCGGGCGATCTGTGACCCACACCGTCGGATATCATCGCTGGAAGTGCGGATGTAGAAGATGGAAGAGCTCCAGAGTACTCTGGAGGGCTATGAAGACCGCTTCCACATGGTGAAGGAGAATGATCGTCAGCTAGCGATCAACAATCATCGCCTCCAGTTCATGATCGACGAGCTAACCGGCATCCGCGAGAGTATGGGCTTCGTTGGACGGCTGACGAGGATGGAGGAGCAACTGCGGCTAGGCGACGATGCGATGTTGCTGGCGACGGAGCACTACAGGCAGGCGCGAGAGATGGGCTGGGCTGGGCGACATCCTCACCTTCCGGAGAGGCCTCCTAGGAATTAGTCTTTTCTTTATTTGAAGCTCGCCACGTGCGATTTGTGATGAACAAATATTTATTGTAATAAGCGAGTTTAGACCTCGCCCCTTATTCATATTCCTGCTTTGTTGTTGTTTGTGCGATATCTTCTGTGATGTGCCGAGTTTGTTATGCAGGTTTTGGTCATCGTTGCGACATTCTTTATCTGCGCTACGCGACCTAGACACCGAGATCCACTTGTTCGCCCTGGTCGTGACCTAGGATGATACTCTCCAGGATGAATGCATACCCCCATTGGCGCCTATAAATAGAGGGGGTAGGTAGGACATAAGTACGATGTTACGCATTTCAACTTCTAGCTCGCGAGTATCTCTTTCTGCTCGCGGGTTTTGTCTTGAATTCCCTCCTCGCCTTTCTTTCTTCTGCATCACGCCATACTCGCAAACATGGTGGGAGACGATGCAGTGCTCGCCATCATGCCCACGCCGTCAACTTTGCTGATGCGGCTTTCAAGAAGTCGACCACAACAGAACGGGACTTGCAGAACTTCAGGGAGAGATTCTTGCCGGACGGATACTCGGCCAGGCTCCCGAGTCGTAGCGAGTCGTACCTATATAGAAGGCGCCATAGTCCTTCCACTCCGCCACTTCGATGCTGGCCTGCGACTTCCGTTGTGGCTAGAATATTGCGAGATCCTCGATACTTTGGTATCGTTCCCGCGCAAATCAACCCTAATGGCGTCGCGATCATCATGGGGTTCTTGTGCTACTTGCGCGAGGAGAGGGTTGCCTTTGATCTCTCCGTCTTCCGCAAGATCTTCTCCTTTGCCGCGACTTCCGAGGGCGTGGTTTACTTCAGTAGCCACGTCTGCACTCTGGTGGGGACGACAAATAAGGTCCATCGCTGGAGCGAGCTGCTGGTAGTCGTCGAAGGCGACTTCGCGGGTGTCCTGGGAAGGCCGCACCAACCTGCCGATGTCGCCTTCCTTCCTCCGATATTGGAGGGCGTCCGCGAACAACTAGTCGAGTCGTTCCGAGGTCGCCGGTTCGACGTCATCTTTTGGCGATTAAACGTCAATACTTTGCTGGAGTTCCACCCTAAGGAGGGTAAGTTTGAGCGAGAAACATTTATATGCTCGCCTTGTAGTTTGGTACTGATGTACACTTGGCCTTTTTCAGTGGCGTACGAGATCCCGGAAAAGCCGCTTCCTCCTGCGAAAGAAGTCGCCACCTCGCGTCCCGACGTCCATTCGCCGCCCTACGTCGGCCAGAAGAAAAGGCTCGCCAAAGGGAAAGGGAAAACCAGGTCACCGGGCCCTGCGAGCAAGAAGGCGAAGGTGTCGTCGCCGCAACCTGACGACTCAGAATCGCCGCTCCATGCCCGGCTCCCCCACTTCCATCCCAACTTCAACCTAGGGCTGGGGGCGGTGGACGCCTATGGTCGCCTGCTGGTGACCTGGTCGGCAGACGAGCACCTGGTGACATTGAGCACCAACCTCCCCTCCTGGGCGGAGGACGAAGAATACAAGGGGGAGGCCTTCGCCGTCCTCCACGCGCTATATGGGCGAGGCGACGCCGAATCGATGCTGGACCTCAGCGAAGAGGAACTCGCGCAGCAGGCGTCTTGCTCGCTCGCGCGAGCCGTTGAGCTGAACCACTTCGCGACGAGGAGGATGTTGGAGGGACCAAGGCCTTGAAGATCGTCAGCCAGAAGGCGATCGATCTCGGCATGGAATTCGTCCGCTGGCGAGATTACGAGGTAAGTCGCCTTATGCACGCGATGTTGATGTTGCAGGACTTGGATTCTTTTCGCTGATTCTCCGTTCTTTGTCTCAGGTTGCCGAGATAGAGACCGTTAAGAAACTGTCTAAGTACGAGGCGAAACTCGCCAAGTCTCAGGCTGACCTGGAGGCGGCCCAAGTCCGCGCAGTCGAGATGGAATCTTGCCTGGCTGGTTTAGAAGCCGGTGCGAGTTTTTATGCTCCTTAGCCGCGGCCGGAGGACGATCCTCACTATGCCATCAAGAGATCTCGCGTCTTGTGGGAGGAGAGGTCATCGGTTCGCCACGAGATAGCTCGTGCGGCGGGCAATGTCGTACTCGCGAGGCTGACGATCAACGGGAAGCTCAACGAGGGGTAGAAGCAGTTCACTATGGACGAACTCATCCCTGAGCTGCTCGTCAAGACAGTCTCTCCAGATCGCATACCTTCACCATCGTCGGGCTCCAGCAGCAGCGGCAGCAGTGGCAGTAGCAGCAGCAGCAGTGACAGCATCGAGGAGAGCGAGGAAAGTGGCGAGGAAGAGGATGCTGACAACAGAGATGAAGAATATCGTCCTGATACTGGCGACGATGAGTCCTAGTTGATCGCCGATATTTGTCATACTCGCACGTAGCAGTTAGCGACCTTTTGTAATAGCCAATTTTTGCAACTTGTAACATTTTTGAAAAACATATATATATATACAAGTTTGAATTACCATGTTCTCTACTTTCACACGTGTGCTGAGGATAATCGCTAGGCTCATAGGCTTGGGGTCATGACGCTTTATTCGCACGTCGGTACCATCCATAATCACGTTGTCATTGCTCGCACGATCGTAGTCGTTCCATCAACTCGCATCCCGATACTCGCATATATCCCGTGCATGTACTCGCCATATCATACTCGCACATGTGCTATGTCATGCCCACATACTCACCAATACTTGCTCGCATACTCGGCGCATTCTGCTCGCACCTGCACAAATTACTCTCTTTTTCGGAATTGACTCTTACTGGCTTGACAACAAAAGCCGACACCCTGTGAGGAGCTGAGCTTGGTTCGTGGTTGAGAGTAGTAGACACCCTACATGAGTCAAGCTCGACCGTGGGTGGGAATCAGTCGACACCCTGCAGGAGCCAAGCTCAACTGGGGGTGAGAATCAGTCGACACCCTGCAGGAGCCAAGCTCAACTGGGGTTGGGAATCAGTCGACACCCTGCAGGAGCCAAGCTCAACTGGGGGTGGGAATCAGTTGACACCCTGTAGGAGCCAAGCTCAACTGGGGGTGGGAATTAGTCGACTTGGGGAGGCAAGTATTCGGTATGTAGGAGAGAAGCTCGTACAAAGATCTCGGACTACGACATCACTCCAATGAGGAACTCGATCTCACTCGAGGAGGTCCTTGGCCAGTATGCAGGAGAGGAGCTCGTGCAGGGACTTGTACTTACGACGACACTGCCACTCGAGGACTTGATATGTTGGAGTCGACAGCTCTAAGGAGCCTTGCTCAACTTGAGTGGTGTAAGTCGACTCGGGGAGGCAAGTAGTCGGTCTGCAGGAGAGAAGCTCGTACAGAGATCTCGGACTACGGTATCACTCCAACGAGGAACTCGATCTCACTCGAGGAGGTCCTTGGCCAGTATGCAGGAGAGGAGCTTGTGCAGGGACTTGGACTTACGACGACACTGCCACTCGAGGACTTGATATGTTGGAGTCGACAGCTCTAAGGAGCCTTGCTCAACTTGAGTGGTGTAAGTCGACTCGGAGAGGCAAGTAGTTGGTCTGCAGGAGAGAAGCTCGTACAGAGATCTCGGACTATGACATCACTCCAACGAGGAACTCGATCTCACTCGAGGAGGTCCTTGGCCAGTATGCAGGAGAGGAGCTTGTGCAGGGACTTGGACTTACGGCGACACTGCCACTCGAGGACTTGATATGTTGGAGTCGCTTTTCTTGCTGCTTAAGAGACTGTCAATGAATCAAGTGCATCAATATCTTTGAGGATGAAGAAATTACAAAGAGAACGATGATCTTGCCGCCATCGAGTTGGGAGGTTGGCGTCCAACCCTATTCCTGATAGTTCCTCCAGTCAGAGGAGAGATGCAATTGGGGGTAGCTAGGCCGACATGCAAGGGGGGAGCTGATCTCGGTCGTCAATGCAGGGGTCCGGTCTTACAAGGGTGCTTATATCCCGAGGCATCGTCCCATCGTCCGAACTGGGCTATCTAGGAGAAATAGGTCGAAGGCACGCTTCCCAATACAACCGTGAAGATCATTCTCAGCTCTGCCACCTGGCTACGAGCACAGACGCACGGGCGAGGGGTAATGTTCTTCCGAGGGTCCCTCAGGACGCACTCGCGACTAACATATTCCCTAAAGCCTATCCCGGCCCTCTGGCTGGTTATCCTGCCTTTGAAAATAATTGAAGGGCTGCTGCCCAAAAAGAGAGCTTGGTAAGGTTGATCCTTCCTCGAACCCGAGAGGTCGGGGTCCAAACCTGTTCCTGCTAGTTCCTCCACCCGGAGGAGAGATGCAGCCGGGGGTAGCTAGGCCGACATGCAAGGGGGGAGCTGATCTCGGCCGTCAATGCATGGATCCGGTCTTACAAGGATGCTTATATCCTGAGGCATTGTCCCATCGTCCAAACCGGGCTATCCAGGGGGAACAGGCTGACGGCCGGTTTCTCGGATCGATCTCAGAGCAGAACCTTGAGTTTTTAGAAAACTTGAGATAATAAAAGAATGAACAGAAGCCAAATGGTTGCTATCATATTTGTATATCTGAAAACATGCATAAGTACAAGTACAATATGAACCATTAGTGATAGAACCAACAGCGAGCTAACTGCTTCCACCCCAAATCCCAGATAGAGAAAGAGATCTTCATTACCCCGCGGGCCTTGGAGGAGAGGAGCTTGGGTTAGCTGTTGCTTGAGCTTTTCGAAGGCCTCTTCACACTCTGCCGTCCACTCGAACTTTTTATTCCCCCGGAGAGTTTTGAAGAATGGAGAGCACTTCTCCCCTGCCTTGGACAAGAAACGACTGAGGCCTGCCAGCCTTCCAGTCAGCCTTTGAACTTCCTTGGGATCCCTTGGTGACATCATCTCCAGAATGGCCTTTACCTTGTCTGGATTTGGTTCCACCCACCTGGGGGTAAGTAGGCGACCTAGAAACTTTCCTCTGCCTGCACCGAAGATGCACTTAGCCGGGTTAAGCCTCATCTTATACTTCCTTAGAGTTGCGAAGGTCTCCACCAGATCTGTTATGTGCTCCGCGACACTTTTACTCTTGACGAGGAGGTCATCCACATAAACCTCCAAGTTCCGCCCCTTCTGCTCCTTGAAGATTTGGTCCATCATCCTTTGGTAAGTCGCACCCGCATTCTTGAGCCCGAAGGGCATCATCTTGTAGCTGTAGCAGCCATCGCTGGTTATGAAGGAGACGTCCCGACAGTCGGGGGAATGCATCCGGATCTGGTGATACCCTGAAAAAGCATCAAGAAAACTCATCACAGGAAACCCGACGGCGGAATCAACCAGCGCGTCGATTTCAGACAAAGGGTATCAATCCTTCGGGCAAGCTTTTTTCAACATTGAAAAATCGATACATAGACGCCAGCCCCCTCCGGGTTTCTTCACCATTACAACATTCGAGACCCAGCCTGGATACTGAATCTCCGAGACAAAACCTGCCTCCAGCAGCTTCTCTACCTCCTCCCTGATCAGCTCGGCTAGCATGGCGACGCTCTTCCTCTGCTTCTGTCGAACAGGAGCCACCGCGGGATCCAGGTTGAGATGATGACAGGCAACATCGGCGTCGACCCCCGGCATCTCGGCGGCGCTCCATGCAAAGACATCAACGTTGTCCTGCATGCAAGCGACTATTTCTATCTTCCCCCCAAGCGGCAGGGATCCACCGATCTTCAGCAGTCCCGACTCCCTCCTTGGTAGATCACCTCTATTTCCTCCACCTCCTCAGCTGCACACAGTCCCTTCTCCTTCTCCATCAACTCCTCCAGCTTCTCTGCATCACTCATCCAGCTGATGGTGCTGACGACATTCAAGTAGCATTCCCTGGAAGCCTTGTGATCTCCTCTAATCCTGATCTGGACATCTCCGCGGTAGTACTTCAGGCAATGGTGATAAGACGACAGAACGACCCTGAAGTAGTTGAAGAGGGGCCGTCCGAAGATGACATTGTAACTGCTCGGCGCGTCGACGATGATGAAACGACATCGGATCGACGTCCTGCCGAGCGTAACTAGCAGCTCCACTGCTCCCTCCACCTCTTTCTTCTCTCCTGAGAAGCCAAAGAGCGGTCCATCGGCAGCCTGGACCCGGGACGCTTCCACCTGAAGCCCGACGAAGGTTCTCTTGAAGATGACATTCACCGAGCTACCGTTATCCGCGAGGATCCGATCGACGGTGAAGTCTTCGATGGCCGCTTGAATCACCAAGGCATCGTGGAAGGAATTCTCGTTCCCCAGCATATCTACTTCCGAGAAGGTGATCTCTTCCAATGGCGGTGGGGTCTGTGACGTCGAGGCAACATTCTTCCGATAGATCTGATGGAGACTTCCCTTGCGGGAAGCTCCGAGCCCAGCCCCTCCATTAATCACTGCTACATGCCCACCTCCTGGGCCATGTATAACTTCCCCGCGACCTCCCAGGTCGACTCGATCTTCATTCCTCCTCCTCGCTGGAGCTTGGAATGCCACCTGCCCCACCTGGGCCTCCTGTCTCTGCTGCTCTCTCTCCGCCGATCCTGCCTTCAGCCTCCTCCTTGCTTCCCAGAACTCGGGGAAAGACAAGGTCTCGTGCCCCTCTACCCGATGAATATCACAGTAGAGGGGAATCTCTGCCTCCTGGCGCATCGCCCGCTGCTCCCTCCGACGCCGTTTGTTGTCTTGGCGAGCGATGACCATCGTCTCCCTCCTTCCTCCTCATCGGCCTCCCTCCTGTCGGTTTCCATTCCTCCTCTCCTCCTGGTAGTGCTGCCTTACTGGTCACCACTGGGGGAGATTCTCTGGATACTGGAACCGCCTTTCCCCCCTTCCTCCTTCTCGGGCCTTCGTCAGCCTCCTCTCTTCTTGTCTTCGAGGCCTCTCCTTTCTCCTCTCTTCTACCCTCCTGGGTTCCTGTCTCTTCCTCTCCTCCCTCCTTTGCTCTTCCTTCTTCCTCTCCTCCCGCCTTTCCGGCATCATTTGTGTCTTCGACCCCGAATGTCCTGCTCTTCCCCTCTCCATCGCTATTTCCCCATCTAACCTTGCCAGGAATTCCTTGTTCTTCTCCTCTCCCCGAACGAAAGTGTTTGCCTTCTCTATCATATCTTCGAAAGATCTCGGGGGATTGGACCCCATCTCCAGACTGAACAGTCCCTACTTTAACCCGAACTTCAGGGCCACCATCAGGGTAAAGCTGTCTACCTCTTCTACCTTCAAAATCTCCTCCTGGAAGCGGTCGATGTAGTGACCCAGACTCTCGTGCTGTCCTTGGACGATCTTGAAGAGAGTCGTCGCTTCCTTCTTCCTCTTCTTCGATATCGCGAACCTTGCCACGAGGCCCCGACGCAGATCTGAGAAGTAGTACACAGAACCTGCCGGTAGTTGATGGAACCAATTCCTGTCGTTCCCCCTGAGGGTGATGGAGAAGAACCTAAACTTGAAGGCGTCAGACATATTGCGGATGGAGACAACATCTTCGAACCACTGGAGGTGTCAGACAGGGTCGTCTCTGCCGGAATAATAGGTGAGAACGGGTTCCCTGAACCCTTCTGGAACTGGGGCGACGAGGATCTCGTCACAGAAGGGGCTCCTCCCTCCCTAGCGGTGACGAGTTTCATACTCGCTGGAGACGTCGTACTCGCCATAATGCCGAGTATCTCTGCAACTCGCCGACGACATTGGATCCCGAAAACGGACCCCTTGGCTACTCGACAGATGATGTCGCGACTGCATCGGTCGCTCCTCTCTTGCCCAAGCGGGCTCCTTCCCAGCTCACCTTGGCAGTGCTTCCTCTTCCAGCGGTGTCAGGCGACAGGGAGAAGTCACCGTGACATCGGGGCGCTGAGAAAACCCATCGAGAATGGTCTACTTGATCCTCTTTGTAAATTCTTCAAACGCGGCCACCATCACAAACTCGCCACCTCGCATGGCATCTCATCCTCCTGCCGAGTTGCAGACCAACTCTCCTTGCTCTCCACAATTGGCCATCTCACTCAACCTCCAAAATTTCATCCTTGGCTGCGATCCATGCTCACCGCACCAAGTGTTGAAGCCAGGAAAAATCCTAACCTCAGAATTCAGACCAAAGCCTCCTAAGGTTACCGACTTAGAAGCTAGATCAGAAGGCTAGGGTGACTAGAACGAAGAATCAGGTAAAACAGGACCCCAGATGTTGCGGCAGGAAGGTCCCACCACGCACCCGGATGCTCGAAAGGAGCATCCCCTTCTCAACCAAAGATGGTCGAACTAGGTACGAGGGAAACTAGCTGACTAAGTCGCAAGGTCGCGACCTGCTCTCTAAGGAAGAGGAATCCAAAGACTTAGCTAGTATCCCGAAATTGAAGCATTCGAGTATCCTGCCAAGGATTTCAAGTGCCTCACCTCGTACCCCTGGGGTCCTATTTATAGGCAAATCTAAGGGGGGGGAGGTCATATTTATACCCCACCCCCCGGCGACTAGGCGACTTCCAGGAGGAACTCGCATGGGCTGGGCGAGTATCTCGCCTAGTCGCTTACCTGGCGAGTATGCGAGGGGAGCTCGCCATACTCGCCTAGGCCTTCTAGGGTCTTGAATGTTGATGTTGACTTCTATCTTGACTTGTTGACCTTGACTTCTGCTGACCCTGCTGTGGTAGGACCCACCCTCGACGAATACGTGTTGTACAATAAGGGTGACAATTTCGTCACATATCTTTTTATTCGTTTCCCCAAAAATGATATCATCCACGTAGATTTGTAGAATAATTAGATCTGAATTCTTGGTATTTACAAATAAGGTTATGTCCGCACTACCCATCCTAAAGCCATGATCTAAGAGAAAAGTAGCGAGCCTTTCGTACCAAGCATGGGGTGCTTGCTTCAATCCGTACAGGGCCTTCACCAACTTGTATATGTGGTTCAGGTAGGAGACATTCATGAAATCGGGTGGTTGCTCAGCATATACCTCTTCTTTAATATAACCGTTTAAGAAGGCATTCTTGACATCCATTTGGTACAATCTAATTTGCTTGTAACTTGCAAACGCCAAAAATATATGAATGGACTCAAGATGAGCAACCGGGGCAAATGACTCTTCAAAATTCACACCCTTTATCTGAGAATACCCTTGAGCCACCAACCTAGCTTTGTTTCTTGAAATTCTAGACTCACCATCAAGTTTATTTTTGAAAACCCATTTTAAGCCTATGACTGGATGGTTATCTGGACGTTCCACTAACTCCCACACCTTACTTCGCTCAAATTGGCTCAGCTCCTCATTCATCGCCAAGAACCATGATTCATCTTTCAAGGCTTCTGAGACGTTCTTGGGTTCAATATCAGATAGGAAACACAAGTTTGAGAAAGACTCGTGAAGTGCAGACCGATTTATAACTCCATGAGATGACTCTCCTATGACTAGATCATGAGGATGTTGCTTCAGAAAAATTAAGTTATTAGGAGGCCTATATTCTTGTTCATGAGATTGAGTTTCACTCTCCATGATTCTCTCCTCGCCTTCATCCCCTATTGGTACATTCTCTTTAACTTCCTCTTCATTCATCTTGGGCTCGTTAGATGGGGAATTTTCATCGAAATGCACATGAATCGATTCTTCAACCACTAAAGTCCTCTTATTGTAGATTCTATAGGCCCGACTCTTACTCGAGTATCCTAGGAAGACACCTAGATCAGATTTTTCGTCAAATTTTCCTAGGTGATCCTTGGTGTTTAAAATGTAGCACGGGCAACCAAATACTCTAAAATACAATACAAAAGATTTCTTTTCAAAATACACTCGTATGGAGTTCGCTTTAAAGTGGATGAAGCATGACTTGGTTCATCAAGTAGCTAGCCTTGTTAACCACTTCAGCCCAAAAGGATCGTGGTAAGCCGAACTCGGCGAGCATTGTGCGGGCTAATTCTTGGAGTGTGCGATTCTTTCTTTCTACAACCCCGTTCTGTTGTGGAGTGTGAGGGGTAGAGAATTCGTGCTTAATCCCTAAAGTGTCACACAAGTTTGAGAAGTCCTCATTCTAAAATTCCCCTCCATGATCTGATCTAATACACTTTATCTTTAGCTCTTTCTCATTTTGAAGTCGCGTGCAGAGATTGGAGAATTCGCTAAAGGTGTCAGATTTGTTTGTCAGAAATATCATCCAGCAATAATGTGAGTAATCATCTATGATAACAAAGGTGTATCATTTTCCACCAAGACTACACGTACTTAGAGGTCAAAACAAGTACATATGAATAAGTTCGAGTGGTCTAGACCTGCAAACTTCAGTTTTGCTTTTGAAAGGCCCTTTTGACACGGACCACATAAGACATTTAAACTACTGCTTAAGTTGGGAATTCCCCTAACAAGTTTATTTTTCGATAGTTTTACAATAAGCTTGCTACCAGTATGTCCTAGTTTCCTATGCTAAAGGTCTAATTCCCCATTCTTAGTAACTAGGCATTTCAAATTTGATGTAGACATATCATCAAAGCTAACAGTGTACACATTATGATTTCTGTGAGCTACAAGTAATACACTAGAAGTTTTGACATCAATAATCTTGCAAGTGTTTGTAGATGACTCAAATAACACATTTAGACCTTTATCACATAGTTGACTAATAAAAATGAGATTATGCTTAAGTCCATCTACATACAAAACATTTGAAATAGAGAATGTCTTGTTACCTACAGTGCCGCTCTCAAGTATCCGTCCTTTGTTGTTGTCCCCAAATGTCACCATTCCACCCTTCTTCTTCTCCATGCTAAGGAACTTGTCTTTATCTCCCATCATGTGCTTAGAGCAACCAGAGTCCAAGTACCACACGCTCTTTGTGTCCTTAGCCTGCCAACAGATCTAAAAAGAAGATGAAGGTAAAGTTCTGGTTACCCAAGTTGTCCCACCCATAAGATAGGTAGAAGACTTTGGTAGCCAGACTTGCAAATTTTTTGTGGCACCTTTCCTCAAACACGAGCCAGATGTGTGACCAAACTTATGACAGTTCACACACATAATGTAAGCAGTGGATGCTGCCTTTATCGGGTTGCTCGAGCTCTTGCTTGAGTTTGGGGATAGCCCTTCAGACTTCTTAGCCTTATTGTTAGATTTATTCAAGTTGGACTTAGGCTTGGAGTGATAGTGATTCTCACTTGGTGGTGATGTTGGACCACATATCCTAGTCCAAACTTCCCAAATCCATGACACTGTACTCCCAAAAGCATATCCAATGATTTTTGGCCTATTCCGAACTTTTGGACGGCACAGTTGAGATCATGGATCCTCGCCTTTAAGGCGGTGTTTTCAGTCACAAGCATCACACACCGATTGGAAAATTGTTTCTTGCCTTCCTCTACCTTAGCAAGAGACATTTGAAGTCTTTTCTCCAAGACATTCTTTTCATTGATGAGACTAGTTGTTCTCAATGTTGCCTTGGAGGTACTTGCCTTTTGTTCTTCGATCGTTGTCATCAAGTGAGGGCACTCTAGACACTCGATCTTCTCTTTGTTAGTTCTTATTACTTCACTTTTCACTTTTTCCAAGTCCTCTTTGATTTTCTTATTCTTGGCTCTCAAGGACTTTTTATCAGAAATAACACTTTCTAATTTATCAACTAAATTTTCATAAATTTCAAGAAGTTTAGTATAAGTAGGTGGAGTTACCTCAATGTCGCTCTGCACACTGGAATATCGTCAGATTCTTCTTGATTCTTTCCCATGAGATATAGGTTTGCCTAGTCTTCACTTCTAGAGTTTGTGGTGCTTGATTCATCAGAGCCATCCTCATCCCAGGTGAGCACCTTCAGCACCTTCTTATTCCCTTTGTGCCTGCTTTGCTTTTCTTTTTCCTCCTTCTGGTGTCTTGGGCATTCTCGCTTCAGGTGCCCAGGCTTATGGCAATGATAGCACTCCGGCTGGGACTTCTCATCATCGCTTTTCATCTCTTTCGATGGCTTGTTCCATCTTCTGCCTTCTCCAGCTCCTCTCTTCAGGAATTTATTGAATTGTTCCTGATTCTTGGGATTCCTCATGAACTTTTTAAATTCCAGAACATAGAGGCTCCCCTCCTCATCTTCCTCGGAATCTTCAACAACTTTCCTCTCCTTTGCGGCCTTCAATGTCAGTCCTTTCTTCTTCCTTCCCTGGGATATTCCTCTTCTTGAATCTTCAGTTCAAGTTCATGTGTCTTCAGATTGCCAATGAGGCTCTCTATCTCCAGGGTGCTGATCTCATGAGACTTAGCAATAGCTGTCACCTTCGGGTTGAAGTAAGGAAGTAGAGATCGCAAGATCTTTCGCACTAGGTCACCATTTGGAAAGTTCTTTCCGAGAGATCTTGAGGCGTTGAAAATCTTTGTAAAGCGAGCGTACATGCTGTCCACATCCTCGTCGATCTCCATTCGGAACTGTTCATATTCAGATTCAAGTCGGAACAGCTTCGACTCCTTCACCTGTGAGGTACCTTCATGAGTGAGTTCAAGAAGACGCCATATATCATAAGCAGGCTCACAGTTACGTATTCTATTGAATTCAGTTTTGTCCAAGGCGCAAAATAACGAGTTCATATCCTTGGCATTATTTGTACATTTCATCTTGTCTGTGTCATCCCACTTATCACGTGGTTTTTCTAAGACTTTATCACCGACCGTGACAGTGGGAGCAGTGTACTTTGTCTCTATCATGGCCCATACATCCATGCTTTGAGTCATCAGAAAGATTCTCATGCGTGTTCTCCAGTGACTATAGTCACTTCCCATAAACAACAACGATCTACTCACACCTTGTCCCTCATTAAATGCGTGAACAGAGCTGACCATTTTACTTCAGGTTTTTAAACCCCTTTTTTGAAGTAACCTCCTCTGATACCACTTGTTGGATCTTATGGCCAACCTTAGGGGGGTAAATAAGGTTTGGAGCGTTAAGAAGAATTTAAAATAATTCTTTCCAGGAATTCGAGTTCTGGAAGCTACCGCGGAGCGTTAGATACCTAACGCGCGACGATAAGCCTATGAACTCATTTTCCCATGCAGATCTGAGTCCAACACCTACTAACACACAAATTCTCTAGTAGTCACAACACACATCCAGAAATGAACAACACAGAAATAAAAGATTTCATTGCATGATTTCAAAGTAATAATAGTTCTAGATGAATGCAGAAAGGTGAACTCCGTGACGCCGGAGATCGAGGCAATGAGTAGAAATAAACTTTTGGTTTCTATACTGATCCGCTCCCCGGACCGGTTGGCTCTCTCCTTTTCCCTCCAGGAAAAGTCTTCGAGCCGACTCTTCACCTTCACACAAGGAAGGGTCTTAGAGCGCCATTAGATCCTCCTGATCTAGATGTCCATATCCCCAGGACGATTTCCCACGGAGTCCTACCCAGATTCCGACGACCCTTACCGGTCGATTTTCCTCTCCGCAAGAATTAGAAAAACCAAAAAGATTACAAAAATAAGAGAGGTGAATATTTAAAAGGATGAAGTTATCCCTCTTAAAGACTTCTCTGTAGAGCGATCCTCGACCGGTGCTTGAGATCTCCGTTTGATGGCAACCGGTCGGCTCTTCGTATTCGATGTAGAACTTGGATCGCCGGAGTCTTTCGATCACGAATGGGAGGGAGATGACGGTCGTCTTCTTCGACGGAGACTTGTGGAACAGAGCATAAGGAAGAGCAGCTGAACCCTAGAATTCACGTACTCCCGTCGTTCTGATTTCTCCAGATCTAAGGCACAGAAAACAAGACAGACTTTTATACGTCTTCATGAAAATAGGCTACCGCCGGCGGTAAGACTAGCGTCCGACGGTAAGTTCGCGTGCTTGTTGTGCCAACTATCGTCCAAATCTGGAATGCTATTTAAAACGAATATTTGCCGCTTAAATCATTGCTAGCACCCGGCGGTTACTGCTACCGCCACGTGGTAATGTTGGACGCAATGATTCGAGAACAGCGCGTCGATATTCGCCAATCGACAAGCGCGGCGCGGTAGGGCTAGCTCCGATTTCTTCTAGAGCGCTAAGTCCAAATAGTTCATTTCGGTAGCGCCTGCGGTAGAACTAGCACTAGGAGGTAGGCCTGTGTCTCGAGAAATCTGACTCGACGTTCATCGAGCGGCTAACACTGCGCTTTAGTGGATAGCGCCCGACAGTAGCAGCCATGATGGCATGCCCCCTCCTCCACCATTTGAAGACGATGCTGACGATGCTGATGATGATCCGGTTGATAAGGCAATACAACTCAAGGACGTGAGGCGGCACGATGACGCTAACGGAAGGCTACGCTACAACTTCCGCCCGCAGCGTGCTACAGCCACTACACAGAATTAGCCTTATTTATTTCATTTTCTTGAACTCTATTTTATATTTAGAATATAAAATTATCCTATATTTACGTGATAATTTTATATTCATTTCATGTTTTGTTATTTTTAATTTTGAACAATTTTAATGTTGGTGTGCATTTAGCCATTCAGATGAATGAGATTACATCTCCATCATGAATGGTTAAGGCTTGTTTGTAACTCCTATATAAGGAGGCTTCCTTATGAGATAATTAGACAAGATTTAACCCTAATTTCTCCTTGAGAATTTCGGCCAAGAGGAGATCTCTCCAAGCCGCCCCCCCTTGCTTGTGGTGTGAAGCCGCCCCCCCCCCCCCCCCCCCCCCCCCCCTTGCTCCCTCCATCCGTTCGGTGCGACTCCGGCGCGGCTTCCTTCGGTGCGACTCCTTGGAAGAAGGTTGCAAACCCTTCGGTGTGACGCCGGTGGATCCGTGGAGAGAGTGATTCTCCCACAGTTATCTTGTGTGAAAAGCTTTTCGGTTGGGTAATCTCTTCCCTCTCCCTAGTGTGATTCCTTTCTTTAGTTGTGGTGGTTTCGCACTCATTTTCTCCGAAATATTAATTTAATCGCTACAAGTTTTGGATCGAAATCGCCGTTGCTAGGCTTTTTAATTCCGGATCGGGTGGATCCTATTTGCCTGAGCGGATCTTGGCCCATAGCCTTGGTCTTGCTCTCAAAAGGAGTGGCAACCTTTGTGTTTTTCTTGGGGAATATTCCGACTCAAATTTCCGATCGTTGTTTTTCGAGTCGACCATTCTTCCTTTGTTTTTTTGTGTTGCGTTCTTCCGACGAGAAACTATTGTGGGCGATAGGTGTTGTGTAGGTGTGGTAGATCTACGACGTGTAGTGCGTAGATAGAGCGTTGGCTTCGTGGAGATCTCCGATTCCGGACTCCCCCTACATCAATTTGGTATCAGAGGCGGTTGTTTCAACTTTCACGTTGCAAACATCCTCACTGTGTTCCTTGTTGGTCGATCTAATCTTTAGAAAATCAAAAAAAGTTATTTTCAGGGTCTGCGAATAGCGGGCTAAAACCCGTATTTTTCAGCGAAATTTCAATTTTTTTTTAACGATCTACGTATTATTCACGTTGGGAAACTATAAAAATATCTTATTTCCAGTATAGCTACAGCCCTAGGAAAATCATCTTTCCAAGATTTTTCTAATCCTGAATGCGCACTAGGCTCGAATCGGAATATTCGGCTTCGTCTACGTCTAGGATGGTTGCGAATGAGCATGGGGATCGCAACACCAAGGCCATAGCAGGGCTGCGTAACGAAATAACGGAGCTTCGGGACATGTTAACACAGATACTACAAAATCAAGCTAGACCACCCCTGTCACCCGTTAATGTTGACCGGCCCAACCGACACCAACATAATTCTGATTCAGATTCTGATGGGGACTCCCCATGGGTCCCCCCTAGAGGACACCGCCCCGAGCGAGACATTGATATTACGAGGGCCATTAAGATAAATGCCCCCACTTATGATGGCATGAGAGATCCCCAAATCTTCTGAAAGTGCAGCTAGATCTGATATACTCTAGAGGGGGGGTGAATAGAGTATATGGTGCTTTAAAAACTTTTACAACTATTGTTGTAATATGTGTGAGCAGAGAAGCAATAATAAATCTAATCACAGCACTAAGTTAAACAAAAACTAAGCACAGAAAAATCAAGGCCAGAAACAAAAAATGAAAGCAAGCAAAACCAGAAGACACAAGGAAATATAGTGGTTCCCCTAAACTTGGGTACATCCACTCTTCTACCACCCTAGGTAGGAATCCACTGCAGGATGAGTTGATCAGGTGTCCTGGGCACCAATGAGCTTTTGATAAGGTGCTCAAAAACCAAAGCAGATTTTTTGATCAGGTGTCTTGCCACTAATGAGCTTTTGACAAGGTGCTCAAAAATCAAGCTCAAACTTTTGAAGGGAGTTTGAGAAACCCTTTACAGAGTGGGGGTGAGAGAGTGATGGAAGTCTTCTCTTTCTCAAACAACTGAGAAGACTATGTGGATTGTTGATGTCAAAGCTCCCCCTGAATCCTTGAGATCTTCAGGAAGAAAAGCTTTGCTGAGGGTGATAGGCCTTCAAAGATTGAACTCCAGCAATAGATGATTTCAGCAATAGCTGAAATGTTGAATGTCTGGAGTCTGGAAATATGTTGGCCTTGAACACTTTGAAAACTATAGAAATCTGAGGATTTGAGAAAGCTTGATCTCCTTGGATATGTGTTCTTGAGAATTCTTTGTGATAAAAGATTTTTGAATGTGTCTCTGTAATCTGTATTCTCTCTCTGTATTGTGTGTGTTCTATGAGAAATTCAAAAATCCTGTCTTTGATTCTCTGGTACAGAATATAATAACATTCTCTGTCAAGGATAGCCGTTGGCCTGCATTGATTGCATCCTTAATTGCATAATCTCTTTTGGAGGAAAGTCCACAGAAACATTCCTTGAAAAATCCCTTGAAACTTGGTCCAGAAATGAATGAGAACGGCTAGGAAATCTCTGAATTAATTGCAGAATAACTCATAACTGATTTGAATTTGAATTAAGAAATATCCTGGAAGTTATCTGAAATCGTCGAACTGAGCTCTGCTATCGTCGAGCTGAGCTCAGCGATCTGGAAATATACAGCAGCAAAATATCGTCGATCTGAGCTCAAAGATCGTCGAACTGAGCTCAGAGATAAAGATCCAAAGCAGAGTCAAAATCGTCGACCTGAGCTCACCGATCGTCGAATGGAGTTCGACGATATAATGAAGTTGAGCTCAGCGATCGTCGAATGGAGTTCGACGATCTGTCGAAGTTGAGCTAGACGATCGTCGAATGGAGATCGACGATCTGTCGAGGTTGAGCTAGACGATCGTCGATCGGAGTTCGACGAATCGTCGTGCTGAGCTCGACGATATGACTTAGTCTCCAAATACAAAATCTTGGTCTTCAAGGCAGCTTCCAAACCTAGACTTCTAACCCTTACACTCAATTCTAATTGACCTATTGAGCTATACAGGAGGTCAAGCAAAGATTCCTAGAGACATAGTGATCCTGACCCAAATTAGTAATAGTGTGTTCCAACAATCTCCCCCTATTTGGGTTAGGATTACTATTTACAGGCTTTGGAAAAGTTTAAATAACAACATACAATAAGTAAAGCATAAAAACAACAGCTAGACAAAGCAGAATCACAGAGATATATATCATCCAGATAGCAATCAGAAATCACAGAAACTGTCACCTTACAATATCATTTCTTCTCTTTGCCTTTAACAAGTTTAATTTCTCTGTTAGGATTGAGGGCTTCCTTGTTGGATCTGGTATCATCTGCTGCACCCAAGTAAGTTTGCTTTTTAGGCCTGGGAACCACAGCTTCAGGGTGTAATTCCATGTATCTGTCAGCATCAAAGAATTTACTTGAAGCATATCTCTCTAGTTCTTTCTGTCTCTGTTCAGACATAGTAGAAATGTTGGAAGAGTCTAATCTTTGTTCTCTGGCCTTTTTAATTTGGTCCAGTGCAGCTAATTCCTTTAACCTTGCAGTCCAAGCAGCTGGATTATTTTCAGGATCCTCAAAAGGTACAGGTGGCTCATACCTGTTGGAAGGATTGTCTTGAGGAGACCTGGCAGACACAGTCTCTTTCAGCTTGTAAGGGAAAGGACTAGAAGTTGTATCAGAAGAACTATGTCCTCCCCTAGAATATGGGTGCTGCCTGGAGTACCCTTTGGAATATACTTGAATATCTCTTTGAGTTCCTCTATATCCTCCTCTCCTAGAATGTGAACCCCTGGATTGGCTTTTCCTGTGGTAAGATCTGGCATGAGGTTGATAGGGAGCCTGACTTCTGGCTGGGGGTTGACTTGCAGAGCTTCCACCTGCACCTGCATCAGGAGGAGGTGGTGGAGGATGAGAGTGCTGGAATTGGGATGAACCCTTCTCATATTTTCTTTTTTTCTTCATTGCTTTCAACTGATTTTTAGAGTATTGCATCCAGTGTTCAGTAATTGGGCAGTTATGTAGGATGTAATATGGGATATCATTGTTATCTTTAACTTTAGCAGGAGGTACCCTTTTCATTGCTTTGCTCCTTGCCTTCCTTTTCCTGGCAATGGTAGCAGAAGAATCATCAGAGTCTGTTTTAAATTCATCAGATTCAGAGCTCTGGTCATCATAGAGAGCATCTATTTTTTTCATTAAATCCTTCTTAAGTTGAACAGAAGCAGATGAGGCAGAAGTTGTAGCAGCAGATGTTGAAATGATAACAGCAGGGACAACAGCAGATGGAGCAGAAGTAGAAACAACAATAGCAGCAGCAGCAGGCTCTGGAGAGGTGACAACAGCAACAGCTTCACTAACAACAGTAGAAACAGCAGATTCACTAACAACAACAGAAGCAGAGGGAACATCATCAAGGACTGCAGAAGGCTCAAATTCAGTGGCCTCTGACATCAGAATGTCCTTGGAAGATGGTTCATCAGAAACAGTTAGGAACTTCAGCAGCAGTATCAACAATCTCAGAAGCAAAATCAGTCCTTTCTTCAGGAGAAGCAGCAGCAGCAATTACTGAATTTACAAAAGAAGTGATAATGCTAGGGTCACAGCAAGAAAAAGGCACAAGTGCCTTGGATAAATCTTCTGGAGGCTGGACAGCATTAACCTCTGGCAGACAGCTGAAGAAAGCAGAATCAAAAGCTGATAGCAAAGACCTGAGGTCTATTGCAAGAACTGCAGTTGAAATATGACTTTGTGAAGGCACAACAACAACAATAGGAGGAGCAGCAGAAGAAGCAGAACTAACAGCAGCAGCAGACAGACAGCTTACAGAAACAGCAGCAGCAGCATGAAGATTCACTTCATATGGCATCTCCCCCTGCCTAGATGCAGACATGTCTGGATCAAGGCACACTGCTATAGGTGCTGCCTGAGGGAAGAGGGAAGAGAGCCTGGCAGAAAGGGCTGCCACTGACAGGTGTAGAGGAGCAAGGATGTCTCCAACAATAGAGAGAGCCTGGGGGCAAGCAGCTCATACAGCCTGTCAGCAAGGGCTGAGAGGTCTACTTGCTCAAAAGCTGGAGCAGAGGTAGAAGGTATGGAAGCAGCTGAAGGTTCTGGAAGAGAAGGGCTGGAGAATTGTGGAAGGGATGGCTGAGGTGTTGGTAGGGTGGATATGGAGGATAGAGGAATGGATATGGATGGGGTGAATGTTGGTTGGTCTATGATCTGGTGTAGGAGGTCTTGAAATGAAGTGGAGGAGGAAGGTAATTCAGGAGGAGATGATGGGGAATCATCCATAAAGGAATCATCAAGTAGGGTGAAGGATGGATGAGAGGGTGATGAGGTGATATCTGGTGGAGGATAGGAGAATAGTGGGTGGAATTGGTCTGCTGGTGGAGGTAGAATAGGTTCTGGAGAAGGTGTTGATGTTGGAGATGGGCTGGATATGATGATGGTAGATGGAGCTGGAGAGGTGGATGGTATGGGAAGGGATGGAATTGGAGGAGGAGGAGGAGAGGCAACAACAGCAACCAAGTCATCTGCAGGGGCAGAGACCTGTGGAGGAGTGACTCTTTGAGTCCTTGTGCCTGAAGGGGCACTAGAGGAGGGCCTGCTAGGCTTGCTTATTTGTCTGTCCCACTTTCCAAAGAGGGCACAAGACAATCTCTTGGAGGCATTGATATGAACTCCAGAGGAGACCAGCAAGGCAGGGAACCTGTGCTGCAGAAATACTCCAATAATTCTCCCAAAATTAACAAAACTTTTGTTTATTTTCTTTTTGATGAGGTCAAAGAAAACCTCTCCCCAATTTAGATTCTTCTTGTCCACAAGAGCTCCCATGAGGCAGAGCTGATATCTTGATATTGTATCATGGGCAGAGTGCTTTGCCAGTAGCACTTTCCCCACCACATCTGCCATGAACCTGTATTCTACAGACAGGTTCCTTTTGAAGAGCTTGCTAGGGTTTCCCTCTGGATGACCCATCCTGGCAAGCAGTTCAGAATATTCCTCTCCAGATAGCTCAGCAGAATCTTCTCCATTTCTCAATTCAAAAACTTCTGAGAGAATGATTGGGGTCAAGGGTACCTGAGTTCCAGCTATTGACCCAACTATGGTGCTGTTATCTTGATTATGGGCAGTATAAACCCACTCCTTAATCTCATCAGAAGCCAGCTTGATCCTGGTGGTCATTATGGCAGTCAGATTCTGGTCCTTGAACAAACCCAGTATATCTTAAAAAATCTGGTCAGTCGTGCTGAAGGATTCTATATCAATGTCAAAACCGACATCAAACTTCATTGCAGCAAGAACAGCAACTGACACAGCCATGTGTACCTGCAAAAATGCAACAAACAAAACGACCAAGTGTAGAACTGTTTGGAGGGAAAGAAAATTCTTGCAGAGAAATTGAAAGCGCAAATGAGAACGACGGCGAAAAAAGAGTTTTATATTAGGGTTCGACGCAGAAATGGAAAGATCGTTGAACTCAGTTCGACGATCGAGGCTACTGAAGGAATCTGAAGAGTCTTCAATATCGTCGATCTCCGTTCGACGATATTGGAGAGCGTCGAGCTCCGTTCGACGATCGTTCAGAGAACAAAATCGTCGAGCGCCGTTCGACGATCGTTGACCTGAAGAGATAGTCTATACTATCTGAGAGACGCTGAACTCAGTTCGACGATTTTTGGAAATCGTCGATCTCCGTTCGACGATCTTGGGGAAAATCGTCGAGCGCAGTTCAGAGATCAGAAAAATTCTAGACACTAAGAAAAATCAGAATGTTTGCCTAGTCTTGGTCAATTTTTAAGCTTTCAAAATCTTGGATATTATTTAAGACTACCTCCATCTAACATTCCTAACTTATTTAGGAAGAAGGTGTGTTTCTTTTCATCCAATGACTTGGTGAAAATATCTCCCCTTTGTAAATCAGTTGAGATATATTGTAATTTAATTTTATTCTTTTCAACATTATCCCTTAAGAAATGATGTCTAATCTCTATGTGTTTTGTCCTACTATGGAGGACTGGATTTTGAGCTATGGAGATAGCACTTGTATTGTCACAAAAGATTTTAGACTTCTCTAAGTTGTAGCCATAGTCTAGGAGTTGGTTTTGGATCCACAAGATTTGTGAACAACAACTGCCTGCAGCCATATATTCAGCTTCAGCAGTTGAAGTTGACACAGATGTTTGTTTCTTACAAAACCAAGAGACAAGTCTATCACCAAGGAACTGAAAAGTTCTACTGGTGCTTTTCCTGTCAATTCTGCATACAGCATAATCAGCATCTGAGAATCCAGTTAAATCAAATGCTGAATCTTTTGGATACCAGAGACCTAGATTTGGACAACTTTTAACATACCTGAGAATCCTCTTTACTAAAATTAGGTGTGACTCTCTAGGGCTTACTTGGAACCTAGCACATATACATGTAGCAAACATTATATCTGGTCTACTAGCTGTAAGATACAGTAAAGAGCCAATCATTGCTCTATATGTTGTCTGATCAACAGGTTTCCCATGTTCATCAGCATCCAATACAGCATTGGTAGGCATGGGTGTTTTCATATAAGATGCCTCAGACATACCAAATTTCTTAACCAATTCATTTGCATATTTGGTTTGAGAAATAAAGATGCCTTCAGCATGTTGCTTGACTTGCAATCCTAGGAAGAAGGATAGCTCACCCATGCTACTCATCTCAAATTTAGAATGCATCAGGTTAGAAAACCTTCTGCACAATTTGGAGTCAGTAGAACCAAAAATGATATCATCTACATAAATCTGTACTAGTAGGGTATGAGACTTATGGGTTCTAATGAAAAGAGTTTGGTCTACTCTACCCCTTATAAAACCATTTTCCAAGAGAAAGCATGCTAGGGTCTCATATCATGCTCTAGGAGCTTGCTTGAGACCATATAATGCTTTGTTCAGTCTAAAAACATAATCAGGAAAAGTTGCAGAGATAAAACCCGGAGGTTGTCTGACATAAACTTCCTCTTTGATGTCTCCATTTAAGAAAGCACTTTTGACATCCATCTGATATACTTTGAAGCCTTTGTGAGCTGCATAAGCTAGAAATATTCTGATGGCTTCCAATCTTGCAACAGGTGCAAAGGTCTGGTCGTAGTCGATTCCTTCTTCTTGAGAGTATCCCTGAGCAACTAGCCTTGCCTTGTTCCTTATAATTACTCCTTGATCATCCAATTTGTTTTTGAATACCCATTTTGTTCCAACAATTGAGTGATCCTTGGGCTTTGGCACTAGTTCCCATACTTTGTTCCTCTCATATTGATGCAACTCCTCTTGCATTGCAATGATCCAGTGTGGATCTTGCTCTGCATCTTGAATGGACTGAGGTTCAATTTGAGATAGGAAGCAGGTGTGCAACAGGTTTTGGTTGACCTGATTTCTGGTTTGCACACCAGCTGAGATTTCTCCAATTATTTGGGAAATTGGATGGTCTCTTGATGTTACTAAATCAACAGGGGGTGCTGATTGTTCACCAACCTGTGTTGTTGTTTCCTCTTGTGGTACAACAACTGGCTCTTCAAGTTGTTCTTCAATGTGTTGAGCATTCCCTTCATCTTCACTGCTTTCATCCTCTTGAGTAACCTGTAACTTGTTCAAGTCTTCAACTAGAGAATGTTCCTGCAAAGGTTCTATGGTAGAAGACTTCTTCTCCTTGAAAAACATGTTAGATTCATCAAAAGAAATGTGAACAGATTCCTCAATTTTCAAAGATGATTTATTATAGACCCTATAGGCCTTGTTGATCATGAAGTATCCCAGAAACACTCCTTCATCAGCTTTGGCTTGAAATTTTGCTAAATATTTCTTGTCATTATTGTGAATGTAGCAAATACAACCAAAGACTCTAAAATAGTCAACTTTAGGTTTCTTCTCTTTGAGTAATTCATAGGGAGTCTTTCCCTTTAGTTTATGTATCAGACTTCTGTTCAGCACATAGTTGGAGGTGTTCACTGCCTCTGCCCAAAAGGATAGAGGTAGATAAGCATCTGACAACAATGTAGTCGCAGATTCAATAAGGGTTCTATTTTTCCTTTCAGCTACCCCATTTTGTTGAGGAGTTCTAGGAGCTGAGAAAGTATGTCTGATCCCTTCACTCTGACAGAACTCTTGCATAAGAAGAGAATCAAACTCTGTCCCATGATCACTTCTGATCAGGGCAATGTGAGTATTGAACTCAATCTATATACATTTGAGAAACTCTGTCAGACACTTAAAGTTATCAGACTTCTTCCTTAAAAAGAACACCCAAGTGAATCTAGAGAAGTCATCTACAACTACTAAAGTGTAGGATTTCCCTCCTAGGCTTTGTACTGTGATGGGTCCAAAAAGATCCATGTGTAACAGATACAATATCCTAGGTGAATCACTCTTATTAAGTGACTTAAAGCTGTTTTTAGTTTGCTTGCCTAATTGACAGGCCCTGCATAGTCCTTCCTTCTTGTAGGGGCCAGAAGGTAGTCCTCTAACAAGGTTGTCCTTGGATAGCCTAGCAATAGTTCTAAGGTTTAGGTGTCCTAGTCTCTTATGCCATAAAACATTTGGTCTACTGATAGAATTAAACAAGCAGATATCTACATTAGTTGAAAGAAAATCTACTAGATAGATGTTACCTTTCCTCTTACCTGTCAACACAGTTGTGTTGTCCTCTGACTTGATTTTGCATAAGGCTTTGCTGAAGGTCACCTGGTAGCCTTCATCACACAGCTGACTGATGCTAATTAGGTTGTGCTTCAGTCCTTCCACATAAGCTACCTTCTTGAAAGTTACTGAACCAATCTGGACTGCACCATATCCTTTAGTCTGTCCAAAGTTTGAATCACCAAAGATAACTTTGGGTCCAAGCTTGGCTCTGAAGGATGTGAGGTTGTCCTTATTCCCTGTCATGTGCTTAGAGCACCCACTATCCAAATACCATTGCTGGTTAGATGTTGGATAGGTCTTCTCCGGCACATAAGCCAATTTATTTGTTTTTGACCCAGTTTACCTTGGGCCTAGGTTGATAACCTTTAAATTCTGAAATGAAAGACATCCCTGGTTGACTCTTATATCCTTCAGGATGATATCTCCTTGGAGGTAAAATCCATTCAGTATAAGGGTTAAAGATTTGGGATGAAGGACCCTTAGGATTCAATTTTGATTTGCCTTTGAAAAATTTTCCAGAGCTCTGACCTCTGTTCGACGATCTTGGAGCTGCGTTCGACGATCTTGGGTCAGATCGTCGAGCTCCGTTCGACGGTCGACTATGGCTGAGGTCAGGTATTTGAGATCATCGACCTGCGTTCGACGTCTTTGGCTGAGATCGTCGATCTGCGTTCGACGATTTTGCCTGAGATCGTCGAGCTGCGTTCGGCGATCGTCGATCTTCATTCGGCGATCGTCGATCTCCGTTCGACGATTTCTGCTGGGACTTAGTTTTCTAAGGCAGATCAGAATTTTTCCTAGCAACCTCTACAACTCCCTTTCCTTTGTCAGAAATGAATTTGATTGGAGTTGTTAGGACTATAGGTTGGCTGGATGAAGCACCCAAGCCTAGTGTACTGTTGAATCTGGAGTTCACTGTGCTTGTGATGTCCATCAGCTTGATGCTTCTCCCATTGAGGGATTCTTCAAGCTTCTTGGCCTCAGAGAGCTCACTTTTCAGTGAGGCTATCTGTTCCCTACAGCACTCCAACTCCTGAGAGAGTTTGAGGTTTTCTGACTTTAAAGTATTGTGTTCAGATAATTGATTTCTGAGAGAGATAATTTCTTTCTCAAACTTTAGCGGGTCTAAACACAGTGCTTTAAATTCAGATTTAAAATCCTCTGAACTAAAATCAAAAGAACCAATTACCTGATCTTCTTCAGGTTGAGTCTCTGAGTCTGACTCTGACTCCTCTTCCTCTGAATTATGCTGTGAGGCATTGATTGCCATCATGCAGAACTCCTTTTCTTCTGCATCATCCTCATCATCACTGGAGCTGGATGAGGCTTCTGACTCTTCTTCTGTCTCACTCCAGGATTCAACAACAAACCCTTTTCTTGTATGCTTATTTTTGCTTGAAGAAGGTTTGTCATTGCCATTCCTTTTGGAGTCTTTCTCCTTTCTTCTTTCTTTCCTGTCCCTTCTGTCCTTGTTCTTGTTCTCTGGACAGTCAGGAACTATGTGCCCTGGTTTCCTGCAACCAAAGCAAATAATGTCTTTATTATTACTAATGGACTTGTCATACCTTGGCTTATCCTGCTCCTTGTATGATCTTCTTCTGAAGTCCTTTCTGGCCATTTTGTAAAATCTTTTGGCCAGCAGACTGAGTAGTTCATCATTGCATGTAGCTTTATCTTCAGGCAGATCCTCAGTTGCCTTGAATGCTATGGTCTTCTCTTTTCTTGTGGCTGGTGAGGCAGCCTTCTGTTCTTCCTCTCTATTTTTGATGAGTAGCTCATAAGATTTGAGCTTACCCAATAGAGCTTCAGTGGTGATCTCATTCAGACTTCTGGCATCCTTAATTGGCCAGATTCTTGAATCCCAAGTGCTGGGGAAGCACATTAGGATCTTGTCATTAAGTTCTGTTAGAGAGATCTCTTTGTCCAATGTCCTGAGTTCACTGACAATTAGACTTAGTCTGTTGTACATGTCTCTCACTGACTCAGTCTCTCCCTTCTTGAAATTCTCATATTGAGAGATAAGGTGGGATCTTCTATCCTTTCTCTCATCAGCTGAGCCTGAGACTATTTCTGAGAGTTTGTCCCAAATTTCCTTGGCTGAATTACATTCAGCTACCTTTTGAAATATGTCATCAGACATTGTCTGGGCTAGGATGTTCATAGCCTTAGCATCAGCTACTTTCCATCTCTTGATATCAGCATCTGTTCCTGATGGAGGTGGAACAACATTTGTACTTGTGTTCTCTAGGGGTCTTGGACACACTATCAAAACAGAATTAAAGATATCTTCGTCAATAGAATTCATGTAAAGTCTAATCCTTGCCTTCCAAAGGGCAAACTTGGATAGATTGCACACTGGAGGTCTGGTGCTAGCATAATCTTTGTTTTGCGCCATGATTTGTGAAAACAAAATCTAATAATAAAATACCAAAGAAAAATAGATCTAGTTTGGGATCTTTGGGTTCAGGTGTTAGCCTGTACAACCAATCAGGTATGGTATGTTTAACCAACCTCCCTCTGATACCAATTGAAAGTGCAGCTAGATCTGATATACTCTAGAGGGGGGGTGAATAGAGTATATGGTGCTTTAAAAACTTTTACAACTATTGTTGTAATATGTGTGAGCAGGGAAGCAATAATAAATCTAATCACAGCACTAAGTTAAACAAAAACTAAGCACAGAAAAATCAAGGCCAGAAACAAAAAATGAAAGCAAGCAAAACCAGAAGACACAAGGAAATATAGTGGTTCCCCTAAACTTGGGTACATCCACTCTTCTACCACCCTAGGTAGGAATCCACTGCAGGATGAGTTGATCAGGTGTCCTGGGCACCAATGAGCTTTTGATAAGGTGCTCAAAAACCAAAGCAGATTTTTTGATCAGGTGTCTTGCCACCAATGAGCTTTTGACAAGGTGCTAAAAAACCAAGCTCAAACTTTTGAAGGGAGTTTGAGAAACCCTTTACAGAGTGGGGGTGAGAGAGTGATGGAAGTCTTCTCTTTCTCAAACAACTGAGAAGACTATGTGGATTGTTGATGTCAAAGCTCCCCCTGAATCCTTGAGATCTTCAGGAAGAAAAGCTTTGCTGAGGGTGATAGGCCTTCAAAGATTGAACTCCAGCAATAGATGATTTCAGCAATAGCTGAAATGTTGAATGTCTAGAGTCTGGAAATATATTGGCCTTGAACACTTTGAAAACTACAGAGATCTGAGGATTTGAGAAAGCTTGATCTCCTTGGATGTGTGTTCTTGAGAATTATTTGTGACAGAAGATTTTTGAATGTGTCTCTGTAATCTGTATTCTCTCTCTGTATTATGTGTGTTCTATGAGAAATTCAAAAATCCTGTCTTTGATTCTCTGGTACAGAATAGAATAACATTCTCTGTCAAGGATAGTCGTTGGCCTGCATTGATTGCATCCTTAATTGCATAATCTCTTTTGGAGGAAAGTCCACAGAAACATTCCTTGAAAAATTCCTTGAAACTTGGTCCAGAAATGAATGAGAACGGCTAGGAAATCTCTGAATTAATTGCAGAATAACTCCTAACTGATTTGAATTTGAATTAAGAAATATCCTGGAAGTTATCTGAAATCGTCGAACTGAGCTCTACTATCATCGAGCTGAGCTCAGCGATCTGGAAATATACAGCAGCAAAATATCGTCGATCTGAGCTCAAAGATCGTCGAACTGAGCTCAGAGATAAAGATCCAAAGCAGAGTCAAAATCGTCGACCTGAGCTCACCGATCGTCGAATGGAGTTCGACGATATAATGAAGTTGAGCTCAGCGATCGTCGAATGGAGTTCGACGATCTGTCGAAGTTGAGCTAGATGATCGTCGAATGGAGATCGACGATCTGTCGAGGTTGAGCTAGACGATCGTCGATCGGAGTTCGACGAATCGTCGTGCTGAGCTCGACGATATGACTTAGTCTCCAAATACAAAATCTTGGTCTTCAGGGCAGCTTCCAAACCTAGACTTCTAACCCTTAGACTCAATTCTAATTGATCTATTGAGCTATACAGGAGGTCAAGCAAAGATTCCTAGAGATATAGTGATCCTGACCCAAATTAGTAATAGGGTGTTCCAACATCTTCCTTAACTGGACTGTGGACATGGAGTGTTACTTCGAGTGGCACAACCTGACGAATCGCCAAAAGGTCCAAGTAGCCCGGATGAAGTTAACAGGTCGCGCAAAGACGTTTTGGCTGAATGAGGAGCAAATGTTAGGAACCGGACACGGAGCCCCCTGATAGGTTGGCCAGTAATGAAAAACATGTTGATCGATCAGTACGTTCCCGCGTACCATCGGACACAGATGTTTGATGAGCTTGCCACGCTGCGGCAGGGCTCAAACTCGGTAGCTGAATATATGGGTGAACTTAAGGACCGTATGGTGCGATGTGACCTTAGGGAGATTCCCGAACTCACTTTATCTAGATTTCGAAAGGGGCTTCACCCCGATATCCAAAGGAAGCTCTTGCGATATGGGCATACGGACTTGAACACGACTTTCACTACCTCCTTGGACATTGAAAAACATCTAGCCTCTAAGGCTCACTCCCGTTACGCTCATGCGAAGAACAAGTCCACCACTGGGGCATCTTCTTCCACATACCCTGATAAGGGAAAGTTCAAATCCACCGAGTCGAAGTCAGTCGTGATTACCGCTAGGAACACCAAGAACCCTGCGAGTGAGCGTGTCCCTATAGGGAAGGTTAGCAAGGCCAACACCACTTGTTACTCTTGCGGCATTCAAGGCCACTATGCCTACGAATGCCCAACAAAGACGAAAGCCCTAGCCTTATTAGAGCCAACTACCGACCCTGACGATTACGTATACGAGGCCGCAGAGGAGAGTGACCCCGAAGGTGTCCCTAGTGACTTAGAGGACGAACACCCCCTTATGGTGATGCATTGTATCTTGACCACTCCTCGTCCATTAGATGATTGGAAGAGGACGAGCATATTTTCTCTGATTTTTAAGAGTGGAGAGTAGCTTTGCAAGCTGATTGTTGATAGTGGTAGCTGCGTGAATGTCGTATCTGAGAACGTCGTTGCACGTATATCCTTGATCACGGAACCACACCCGAACCCATATCAGGTCGCTTGGATCAACAAGATCTCTGTACCCATTACCAAGCGATGCCTGGTCCCACTCTCATTCAAATCCTACATTGATGAGGTGTGGTGTGATGTCCTGCCGATGGACGCTTGTCATGTGTTATTAGGCCGCCCTTGGCTATACGACCGTGATGTTACACATTTTGATAGAGTCAACACCTATGAATTCAAATTCAATGGCAAAACCATCACTTTGAGGCCGACCATCCCAAATGAGCCCGTAGTCTTGGCTAAGGACACCACTATTCCGGTAGAACGGAAAACATTGAATCTAGTTGGTTGGAAAGAGTTTGAGAGAGATCCGTTCTTTGATGGAATTATGTATGCGCTAGTCCTCCTAAGTGCGAAGCCCGATTTTAGCATGTTGGATTAGTTACCTAATGAGTTACGGGCACTGTTGGAGGAGTATAGGGACGTGTACTCGGATGAGTTGTCGCCCATGTTACCCCCGCTTAGGAATATCCAGCATGTGATAGATCTCATCCCGGGGTCTTCCTTGCCAAATCAGCCCCATTATCGACTCCAACCCGCAGCTCACCTGGAGTTGCAGTCCCAGATAGAGGGCTTGCTTGAGAAAGGTTTTATTAGGACTAGTATGAGTCCATGTGCTGTACCAGCCATACTTGCCCCCAAGAAGGATGGTACATGGAGGATGTGCGTTGATAGCCGGGCTATCAACAAAATCACCATCAAGTATAGGTTCCCCATTCCCCGCCTAGATGATTTGTGGGATGTCTTGTCTAGAGCCACCGTATTCTCCAAATTAGATCTTCGGAGTGGCTATCACCAGATTAGGATACGAGAGGGCGACGAGTGGAAGACGACGTTTAAGTCGAAGGATGGTCTGTACGAATGGCTTGTGATGCCCTTTGGGTTATCCAATGCCCCTAGTACCTTCTCCCGAATGATGACACATGTCTTTCAGCCATTCATGGGGAAGTTCGTTGTCGTCTACTTTGACGATATTCTGATTTATAGCACCTCTACCACCGAGCACATCTCCCACATGAGAGTGATCCTTTCCACCCTGCGGAAGGAGACTTTATTTCTCAATCTTAAGAAATGCACTTTCAATGCCTCGTAGGTAGAGTTCTTAGGCTATATAGTCGGCTCTAAGGGTATTCGAGTTGATCCGGGCAAGGTTCAGGTCATTAAGGACTGGCCCGTGCCAACCACCCTACGTGAGGTGCGTAGTTTCCATGGGTTAGCCACGTTTTATCGTCGTTTCATACGAGACTTCAGTAGTATTATGGCACCTATCACAGACTGTATGAAGAAGGGAGAGTTTACGTGGACGAAGTCCGCCACCTATGCTTTTGAACGAATAAATGAGCTTATGACTGAGGCACCTGTCTTACGTCTACCTGACTTTGCTAAAGTCTTTGAGCTCACATGCGATGCGTCTGGGGTAGGGATTGGGGGTGTCTTGAGCCAGGAGGGCCATCCCGTTAGTTATTTTAGCGAGAAATTGTCCGGTCCTAAGCTGAACTATTCAAATTATGATAGGGAATTTTATGTTGTAGTCCGATGTCTACACCATTGGAGGCACTATCTCCTCTCCAAGGAGTTTGTGATCCGCTCCGATCATGAGGCTTTACGTTTCATCAACGGCCAGCATAAGATCAGCCCACGACACACTAAGTGGGTAGCTTTCTTACAAGGTTACACGTTTAATCTCAAGCACCTTAAGGGAGCTGATAACCGAGTCGCGGACGCCCTTAGTTGTCTTACTATTTTACTCACCTCCATGGAAGTACATGTTGTAGGATTTGAGCGGATTAAGGATGAGTACGCCACATGTCCTGACTTTCAGGACTTCTATTTATCTGCCCAGGATAGCTCCCCCACGACGATATCTGCATACGTCATCAAGGACGGTTACCTGTTTAGGAACAGGAAGCTATGTATTCCGCAGTCATCGTTACAACTACATATCATATGGGAGTTGCATAGCAGAGGGTTGAGTGGCCACTTCGGTAGAGATAAGACCATTACGTTAGTCGAGGACAAATTCTATTGGCCAAAACTTAAGGTTATGGTGGGACAGGTAGTGAGTAGCTGCCGCACGTGTCAGGTGTCTAAGGGTAGTAAGACCAACTTAGGATTATATACAACCTTGCCTATTCCCTCCATGCCTTGGGTAGACGTTAGTATGGATTTTATACCAGACCTCCCCATTACCCTACGCCGTCACGACTCAGTTTTTGTAGTTGTGGATAGGTTTTCAAAGATGGCTTATTTCATCACGTGCAGTAGGACAAACGATGCGTCTCACGTCGCTAAACTATATTTTAAAGAAGTCGTTAGTCACCGTGGAGTGCCACAGACCATAGTATCGGATAGGGACGTAAAATTCACTAGTTATTTTTGGAAGACTCTTTGGATATTAATGAGAACAAAATTATTGTTTTCCTCCGCCTATCATCCCCAAACTGATGGGCAGACGGAAGTGGTTAATCGGAGCTTAGGAAATTTGTTACGATGCCTTGTGAGTGATCACAAGAGCACTTGGGATCTTCTCCTTCCCCATGCCCAATTTGCCTATAATAATTCCAAGAATAGGTCTACGGGTCTGTCTCCGAATGAGATTGTCCATGGTATAAGGCTCCTGTGCCGCTTGACTTAGTGTCGTTGCCCCCCACGTACAAGGAAAGTCAGTTTGCACAATCCTTCGCCCAACACATCCATGATTTACACGCATGTATACGGGCCACCTTGACTACGTAATATGACTCGTATCAAGCGCACGCTAATTTACATAGGAGAGTATCAGACTTCAAAATTGGTGATCTAGTTTTAGTCCGTTTGGTTCCCGAACGCTTGCCAACTGGCATCGTTAAAAAGTTAGCACCAAAGCGCGCCGACCCTTTTCGGATTGTTAAGAAGTTAGGTGACAACGCTTTCGTTTTGTACTTGCCTGCTGATTAGGGTATCTCCCCCATTTTTAACGTTTCGGATTTAACGATGTTTGTGTCACCACCACAAGAGTTGATTTCTTTGTCGTCTTCTTCTCCCACTCTAAATTCTCATGGGTTGGGGAGTGGTAGTACGGATGATCTCTCTCTTTCGGTCCCCACAGGTATATCATCGGATGGTAAGTTGTCTTCCTTCCTGCCTACTGCTAATATGTTCCCCAGGTTTCCACAGACGTTTTCCACTCCAGAGATGATACTTGGTGCTGAGCCTGTTACCAATGCTGATGGCGACACCCACCGCTTTCTCATCTGTTGGCGTGATCGGCCCCCTTCAGATAACTCTTGGGTACTCGAGATGGAGCTGCAAAATTTGGATGTCGCTCTCCTTCACCGCTATCGCTTGGACCACGCAACGGAGATGCGTGCATTTGAGCGGGGGAGGATTGATGGCATGTCCCCTCCTCCACCATTTGAAGACGATGCAGACGATGCTGATGATGATCCGGTTGATAAGGCAATACAACTCAAGAATGTGAGGCGGCATGATGACGCTAACGGAAGGCTACACTACAACTTCCGCCCGTGGCGTGCTACAACCACTACAAAGAATTAGCCTTATTTATTTCATTTTCTTAAACTCTATTTTATATTTGGAATATAAAATTATCCTATGTTTACGTGATAATTTTATATTCATTGCATGTTTTGTTATTTTTAATTTTGAACAATTTTAATGTTGGTGTGCATTTAGCCATTCGGATGGATGAGATTACATCTCCATCATGAATGGTTAAGGCTTGTTTGTAACTCCTATATAAGGAGTCTTCCTTATGAGATAATTAGACAAGATTTAACCCTAATTTATCCTTGAGAATTTCGGCCAAGAGGAGATCTCTCCAAGCCGCCGCCCCCCTTGCTTGTGGTGTGAAGCCGCCGCCCCCTTGCTCCCTCCATCCGTTCGGTGCGACTCCGGCGCGGCTTCCTTCGGTGCGAATCCTTGGAAGAAGGTTGCAAACCCTTCGGTGCGACGCCAGTGGATCCGTGGAGAAAGTGATTCTCCCACAGTTATCTTGTGTGAAAAGCTTTTCGGTTGGGTAATCTCTTCCCTCTCCTTAGTGTGATTCCCTTCTTTAGTTGTGGTGGTTTCGCACTCGTTTTCTCCGAAAAATTAATTTAATCGCTGCAAGTTTTGGATCGAAATCGCCGTTGCTAGGCTTTTTAATTCCGAATCGGGTGGATCCTATTTGACTGAGCGGATCTTGGCCCATAGCCTTGGTCTTGCTCTCAAAAGGAGTGGCAACCTTTGTGTTTTTCTTGGGGAATATTCCGACTCAAATTTCCGATCGTTGTTTTTCGAGTCGACCATGCTTCCTTTGTTTTTTTATGTTGCGTTCTTGCGACGAGAAACTATTGTGGGCGATAGGTGTTGTATAGGTGCGGTAGATCGACGACGTGTAGTGCGTAGATAGAGCGTTGGCTTCGTGGAGATCTCTGATTCCGGACTCCCCCTACATCAAGCCACTCAATGCCACTATCTCGACGCACTCAATGCTTTTCTTCTCAACGCTCTCGACGCGGTGTTGAGTGAGCTAGCGCGGGGTGGTAGTACTAGCGCTTTCTGATAAATTCCCGAGCGCCATGTCCATTTAATTCCAGCTACCGCTCAGCGGTAACCTCTAACGCCCGACGGTATCATCTATAGGAGGCTTCTTCTCTTCACTTGAACCTGTCAACCTACACACTCTATCAATAGAAGACATGATCAAATACAATCTGGGAATTGATATTCTCAAACACAGGGCATGTGAAACATCAGTTCCAACAGGGCTAGCCAGTCACTTGGTCGGACGCGAGTCAGTGCGACTCACTGCGACATAATTTTCGTAGGGCTGCGGCGAGCTGGCGGGAACCAGTGGCGGGCCCGGAAGTCGAAGCGTCAGGGCACATTTTTGCTATCCGCACATTTCTCGCCGACGGGATGTTTTCCCTCTCTTTCTTTTCCTATAAATAGGCCCTGACGTTCCTTCTTACCTACTATATTTAAATTCATCCGCTCCTTTTTTACTTCCCGCGACTCCCATCCCACCCGCTCTTTGGGAGAACTACAGCATCCCGCTCGGCGATCTGACTGCGAGATGGGCGGCAGTGGCGGTGATGCTGATGGGTGGAGCAAGTGCGCCTGGACCTTCTCCGACAACTCCTCTTTCTCCAGCACCACCGAGGCCAAACTTCTTGACCTGATAGGCGACTTCATCCCGCCCGGCTTTGAGGAGAGGCGACCTGGAGATCAAGAGAAGATCAACGATCTTTCCATCGGGGAACTCGCCATCCCCCTTACCCATTTCGACGCGGGCCTCCTACTTCCCCTATGGCCAGAGTCCAGACTTATATTGAAGTACTTTGGGGTCGTCCCTGGCCAGATGACTCCCAACTTGGTGGTCATCATGGTCGGGTTAACTTGCTACCTGCGAAAGGAGCAGATTAAGTTCAGCCTTGTGGTCTTCCGCAAGCTGTTCTCCTTTTGGGAGAACAAGGACAGCACCGCCTATTTCTCCAGCACCCATGTCAAGGTGCGTGAGACGGTGAATAAGAGACATAATTGGCTTTAGAAGTTTGTCTACGTCAAAGGAGACTTCAACAATGTCCCTTTCTCTCCAGTACAACTGAACGTGGCAAGCTTCCGCCACCCTAGCCTGGGGGCCACGAAGCCGAACTGTGCAGGTTCTTCCAAGGGAAGAACTTTGAAGTCGCATTCCTTGGGAGGAACGTGGATAGCCTCTCCCCCGTCCCGCCCGGGTGAGGTAAGTTACTCGCACCTTATCCTTTTTACTTAGGCTCCGTTTGGCACGGCGGTGGCAGTCATAAACGCATGGTTTAAACCTTCATTTGTTAAGGATCACCTATCAAACATAATTCGTTCGAACATAAAAGTGGATGAAATTCCTTAGGTGGGCATTAACAAATGACAATTTAACCCTTGTGTTCATGACCGCCACCACTGTACAAAACAGAGCCTTAGCCCATTCTTTTCTTTGTTATAACTCTCCTTCTGCAGGTGAACAGGACATTCCCCTACACCCTCTTTACGAGAGTGTGTGAGCCGCCTCCGGCGAGCTCGCCTGTGCCGAGGTGGCGGCTTACGTGCACTGCGAGACCCCATCCCACGCTACCCAGAAGCGGGCCGCCCACTAACAACCTCTACCGCTGCCGCCACCCAAAAAGATGAAGGCCACGGGTGCCCACCTCCCGTAACTCGGGAGAAAGGCAAGGCTTCGGCGGACCAACCAACTGAAGAGCTCAACTCAGAGAATTGACTCTGAGTTCATCGATCTGCGATCGACGATCGTCGAGCTGAGTTCGAAGAATTTCGAACTGATAATTTGCACTCTGAATTTTTTAAAGTCTTGAGTCTCTTGAATTTTTTTAAGTCTTTGACTTATAGTTGATTAGTTTATCCTTGTTTCCAGTCATATGCTTTGAACAACCACTATCCAGATACCACTGTTGCTCTGTGGTGGGATAGTCTTTCACCTGATCTGCCTCAGATTCATATAATTCTTCATTTTCTGATTGTTCAGCTTCACACAGGCTGCTTGATGCATCCATGGCCATCAAACAAATCACCTTTGCCTTAGCTTCTTCTTCATCTTCACTGGAGCTAGAAGATGAAGATTCTTCTTCAGTTTCACTCCATATATCATCCACAAAGCCTTTCTCTTTTCTCTTATGCTTGTTGGAGGAAAGCTTGATGTAGTGCTACTTCCTGATTTATTTTTCTCTTCTTATCTCCTTCTTTTGATTCTCTGGACACTCTGAAATAAAGTGTCTCAGTTTCCTGCAACCAAAGCAAACAACTTCTTTAGTTGGAGTATTGTCATACCTTGGCTTGTCATCTTGACTAGATGACTTTTTTTCTGAAGTCCTTCTTTGCCATCTTGTAGAATCTCTTGACTAAGAGACTCAGAAGTTCTTCACTGGCTGTTGGAGCTTCTGTTTCTTCTGAAGCTTTGAAAGCTATGCTTTTCTCCTTTCTTACTGCTGAAGGAGTCTTCTGCTCTGCAGCTTCTCTTGTCTTTATTAGCTGCTCATTGGACTTGAGCTTTCCAAGAAGAGATTTAGTGGAAATCTCATTTAAGCTTCTGGCCTCCTTGATTGGTCATATTCTGGAATCCCATGAGCTAGGGAAGCACATGAGGATTTTGTCATTTACTTCTGTGAGAGTGATGTCCTTGTCCAGAGACTTCAGCTTATTGATGATTGAGCTTAGTATGTTGTACAAGTCACTGACAAACTCTGACTCATCTTTCTTAAAGTTCTCAAATTGTGAGATGAGAGTTGATCTCTCGTCCTTTCTCTCATTTGCAGAACCAACAACCATCTGGTTAAGAGAATCCCAGATAGCTTTGGCAGATGTGCACTCAGCCACTTTCTGGAATATAT
This sequence comes from Platanthera guangdongensis, assembly GCA_039583875.1. NCBI lineage: Eukaryota > Viridiplantae > Streptophyta > Magnoliopsida > Asparagales > Orchidaceae > Platanthera > Platanthera guangdongensis. The sequence goes on from CM077164.1 coordinate 146,058,801, forward strand.
CATCTGACATAGTCTGCGCTAAGATATTCATGGCCTTGACATCTATTATTTTGGCCTTCTTTTGAGCATCTGTCCACTCAGGTGGTGGAACATCATGTGTGCTGATAGATGTAGTAGCAGCTATAGGTTGAGGGGGACCTGTCAAAATAGAATTGTATATATCTTCATCAATATAGTTCATATAAAGCCTAATTCTTGCCTTCCAGATGTCAAACTTATTCAGATCGCAAACTAGAGGTCTGGTGCTTACATAATCTTTGTTCTATGTCATGTTATGAAATAAACAAAAAAATAGGAAAAAAGAAAATCATATCTAATAAGGATCTTTTGGTTCAAGTGTTAGCTTGTACACCCAAATGAACACCCCTCTGATACCAATTGAAAGAATTCGTAAGCCACTGATACCAATTGTAAGATAGGGGATAGACCTGATTACTCTAGAGGGGGGGGTGAATAGAGTAACATAAAACTTTTTGGCTATTTAATATTTTTATCAGAGTAAAATAAGTGATACTAATAATAATAACAGAAAGGGAAATAGTCTAAGCTAATGTACTCTAACACAGCACAATAAGAGCAGAAAGAAAATGATCAACCAGACAACACAAGAATTTTATAGTGGTTCCCAACCTAGGTACATCCACTCTTCTACCACCCTGGCAGGAATCCACTATCAGGTTTTCGATCAGGTGACTGCCACCACAAGATCTATTTCCAGGGAGATCTCACAACCCTTTAGGCTTTTGATCAGGTGCCCAAAAATCAAGAATAAACTTTTGAAGGGAGTTAATAAACCCTTTTACAAGAGGTTAAGAGAGAATTGATGGTGTCTTCTCTTTTCTCTATACAACAGAGAAGATTAGTGGATTGTTGTTGTCAAAGCTCCTTCTGAAATAAAGATTGATTCATAAAGCTTGGAGCCTTGCTCAGGGTGTAGGTCTTCAGCCTTGTCTTGAAATGATCCAGGAATCTTCTGACTGATTCAGAGTTGTTGTCCTTGAATATTCCTGGAGTAGAAGTTGAAGAAGACTCTTGATATTTGATTGTTGTTCTTCTTCAGTCTTCAGTAAGAACAAGGGGAAAACATGTTTTTTGCACAGAGAGTAGTTCTGTATATTTTCTCTGCATTCTCTTATATCTCTGTGTATTCTCTGTTTGTTCTCTGGTTGTTCTTGTCTGAAAAGAGAAAATCTCTTTTATATTCTGCTGTCGAATTCTCCTTTGAAATTTTGAATTCCAAGCATTGATTGCTGATCTGTCTGGAGAATGAAAACGGCTGGAGAACATAATCTTTAATGAGTTTTGTTGGGTACATTGGTCAAATGTACCTGATTTGAAGAAGCCTCACCTAACTCAATGATATACATCAGAATGTATTTGATGTTTGTTTGAGTTACTTGTGCAGGTTAGGTATACACTGGACTGAAGCTGAAAATTTCTAAGTCCATGTGTCGACACCCAGAGGCAAAGTGTCGACACTTGAGAAAGCTTGTGTCGACACCCAGACATGCAGTGTCGACACTTGGAGTCATTGTGTCGACACCTGGGAAGAAGAGTCGACACCAGTCAGAAAGTGTCGACACTTGGAGCTGTGTCGACACTCAGTGTAGAAGAATGCAGAAAAGCTGTGTCGACACTTAGCAGAAGTGTCGACACCTAGAAGAGCTGAGTCAACACCAGAAAGTGTCGACACTTGAAGTGAGTGTCGACACTCAGCAAAGTCTGCAGAATCTAAGTACAAGTGTCGACACTCAACACAATGTGTCGACACTATGCAGAAGACTCAGCACTGGAAGTAAGTGTCGACACTCAACACAATGTGTCGACACTTAGCTAAAGACTCAGTATTTGAAGAATGTGTCGACACTCAGCACAATGTGTCGACACACAACCAGAAGAGTCAACACTTGAAGAAAGTGTCGACACTCAGCACAATATGTCGACACTTAGTTAAAGACTCTACACTTGAAGAAAGTGTCGACACAAGGAGCTGTGTCGACACTTAGCAAAGAACAGAAAAGTTGTAAAATATTCTAAGTATAAGTGTCGACACTAAGGGAATGTGTCGACACTCTGCTGAAGAATCAAGAATGAAGACTTGTGTCGACACCAAGAATCAGTGTCGACACTTGACAGTTTCAACACATGAAGATGTGTCGACACAAAGGAGATGTGTCGACACTTAGAAGAATACAGTTAAAGGATGAAGTACAAGTACTTGTGTCGACACTCAATTTCAGTGTCGACACATGCAGAAGAAACTGTGTCGAGACATACAAGGAATTGTGTCGACACCTTGTAGACTTGTGTCGACACTTACACAACATGTGTCGACACTTGGTCTATAAGTGTCGACACTTAAGAACAGAAAGTCTCGACACTAACTGACAGTTAGAGAATTTCAAGAAGTGACTGGTTGACATGACAGCTGCCAATCCAGCCGGTCTACAGCAACTGTCAGAGAAGTCAAAAGTCTGTTATAAACCGGATCAACCGGTTACCATGAAGGAAGCCTATAAATAGGCACCCACAGTTTACAGAATACAAGGTGAAGTTGTTAAGTGGTTAAGTTGTTCACAATCATTACTTGTTGTGAGAATAATTGAAGTGGTTGATCAGATCAAATCAAGAAGTGATACATAGAGGATCAACACAAGAAGATCAGGCAGTCCAACTGCAGATCTAAGTAGTTGGAGAGAGAGAGCTCCAACCAAGGTTTCAGTCTTTGGAACTAAGGCTGAGAAGATCAATTCAGAGTCATCTGGATTTCAAGAAGCAGAGATCAAGGATCAACTGCAGAAGATTCAGACTAATTCAGTTCTACTCAAGAAGCTTTGAAGAAAGCTAAGTCAGTTTGGATCAAGCTGAGTTCTTCCAAGAACTCTTCAAGAAACTCTCAACTCCTCTCATTCTTTCTGAGTTGTAGAGTTAGCATTTGTAAATTCTATTTTAAACTTGTAAGATCCATTGGATCTGAGTGATTGTAAGCCTATTTTATAAAGGCTGAGGGTAGGGCTTGGTGCCTGAGTGTAGGAGTTGAAGAACTCTGAGTGTAGGCCTTTAATTGGCTGAGTGTAGGCCTGGGTGGCTGAGTGTAGGCCTTTTGGCTGAGTGTAAGGCCTTGGGCCTGAGGTAGGAACCTAGTTTGGTTCTGAGTTAGTGGAGAAGTTTGGCCGAATCTAGTACACTGCTAGATAGGCGAAGGGGGAAAGTGGATGTACCCAAAGATTGGGGAACCACTATAAAATCTTGTGTATTCTGTGCTGTGATTGTACTGTGTTGAGAATTGCTGTGTGCTGTGATAACTTATTCAGAAATCTGTGTTATAAACTGTTGTGCTGCCAAACAAAAGTCAAAAAAGGTTTAGGTCACCTATTCACCCCCCCCCCCCTCTAGGTGTTTAGGTACCATATCTTTCAAGTGGTATCAGAGCCAGGTTACTCAAAATCAGGACTAACTGTCTGAGGAGATCCAGTTGGCAGATTCAGTATAAGTCAGGAAATAGGAAACAGTTTCAAGAAAATCAAGAACATGGGTTCTTCAGAGAATCATAAGGAGTTGGGTTCAATGAAACTACCTATATGCAGAAAAGAGATATTTGGGATCTGGAAAGAGAGGGTTAGGCTTTTTATGGAAGCCTCTGACCCTAGGATATACATCACAGTCAAAGAAGGGCCATATGTGCCCATGAAGATTTCAGTATTGGATGCAAATCAGAGGACTCCAAAGGATTTCTCTGAAATGACCAAGGATGAGATTGTCCTAGCAACCATGGACAAAAGAGCACAGAATATAATAGTTAGTGCAATTGATGATGCCACCTTCCAGAACCTTATTCACTGTAAAACTGCAAAAGAAATGTGGGACACCCTCATTGTCTATATGGAAGGTTCTGAAGAAGTAAGGCAAGATAGGAAGTCCTTGCTTAATCAAGAATATGAGAGCTTTAGGCAAGGAAGAGGAGATAGCATCACTGAATGCTACAAGAAATTTTATAGAATTGTAAATGAACTCATGTCATATGGAAGAGAGTTCACAAACTATGAGTTGAATGATAAATTCTTAAGGTCCCTCACCAAAGACTGGGACACCAAGATCTGTGCCATCAGAGAAATGGCAAAGTTGGGAGAAATTCCTCCTCCCACACTTTTTGGCAAGTTGTTATCTTATGAGATGCAATTGTCAGTGAGAAAAGAAGAAGAAAAGTCAACAAGGACTGAATACAGAGAAAAGACTGTTGCCTTTAAGTCAGATGTACCCAGAAAGAGCAAGACCAAGTCATCAACTCCTCCTCCTGAGGTAGTTGAATCAGAATCTGAAGAGTCAGAAAGTACAAAATCTACAAGCAGTGAAAGTGATGAAGACTTTGCTGCATTCACCAGACATTTTCAGAAGTTCCTTAAGAAGAAACAGTGGAGGTCTAGACCTTCATCTTCCAAAGGGAAAGAGGGTCAGTATCAGGAAAAGAAGCCTTCAAAGAAGGACAAGAAAAGGACCAAGACTAGTAAGGCAACTGGATCCAAGATAATTTGTTACTGCTGCAATAGACAGGGCCATGTTATTGCAGACTGTCCTGAAAGAAGGAAGGAATCCAGTGACAAAAAGAAAACTCACTTCAAAGGAAAGAAGGAAAAGTCCTTTGTTGCAAAGAATGAGAAGACTCTTTCAGATATGTCTTCTTCAGACACTGAGACAGATGCTGAAGCCTATATTGGGCTATTTGCTGAGGAAGAAGAAGAGTTTATGCAGATCATGGAATCTATCTATGAGCAAGAAGACTGTCAAAGCCAAGGACTGATGGCTTTGACTGAAAATACCAAAAACCTGGAGCAGCCAGGACCCAGTCAGGTACAAGGTTTAACTCAAAGTTCTGATTCCAGTTCTAGTTCAGAGTCAGATTATTCTTCATCAAGTGATGAGAATATATCTGAGTCTGAGGGAGATATTCATCAACTCCTAGATGAATATCAAGTACTATTGCAAGCCTATAAGAAAAGCAAGACCCTAGCCAAAAATTTGGCCAAGGAAATTGCTGATCTCAAGGCAGCTGCAATAGATTATGAGAAGAATTATGATCAAAAACTGAATGAAGTGGCCAGGCTGAAACACATTACTGTGATTCAGATGGGTACTATTACATTTAAGAATGATCAAATTAAGAAACTGGAGATTAATCTTCAGAAGGAGAAAGAGCTAGCAGCTAGGTATTCAAAACCTAAATCAGTGCTACCCTTGATTGATGATTTTGTTCATCATAAAGGAAAGACTGGACTGGGTTTTGTTATTCCAGCTAGGACTGTTCAGGATCAGTCCAAGTCCAAGGGCAAAGCCCCAACATTCAACAAGACTGCTGTAGTTAAGACAGCTAAGTCAGAACCTAAGCAAAGGTACAACAAATTTGAATGTTGGTGCTGTGGCAAGGTTGGCCACTTTGCTTTGGATTGTTGGCACAATGCCAGTGCCAAGTTGGGTAGCAAGTTACCTGTTGGAAAGACAGCAGGTAGCTATGTCAATTTGCAAACTAACAATCACCAAGGACCCAAGTTTACTTTGGGTTCTAAGGTTCATTAATTTGTTTTGCAGGAGAATCCAAGTGGCCATACCCCTACATGGTACTTGGATAGTGGATGTTCCAGACACATGACTGGAACTAGGGGACTACTGAAGGACTACATCCCTATCAAAAATGGTCCAAAGGTGACCTTTGGTGGTTCTGAAAAAGGAATCATCAAAGGGTTTGGTAACATTTCTTCTAACCTTGTTACCATTACTCAAGTGGCTTATGTTAAAGGTTTGAAACATAACCTCATTAGTATAAGTCAATTAAGTGATGTAGGGTATGACATCTCATTTGTTAAAAATGGTTGTCATATCAAGAGGTCAAGTGATCAAAAGATCATTTTGACAGGTTATAGGAAGAGAAATGTCTATTGTTTAGACATTATGGTTGAGAACAATAGTTCTCCAGTTTGTCTTGTAGCTGATGAGACAGTCTCTCAATGTGTCAAGTGGCACAAGAGGCTTGCTCATCTTAATTACAAGACTATTGGCAAACTCTTTAGTAAAGAGTTAGTGAGGAATGGTCCTCAAGTTAAGTGTGTCAAAGATGGCATTTGCTCAGCTTGTCAAAAGGGCAAGCAGACTAAATCCACCTTTAGAAGCATTGACAACAAGGATGCTGTGAGGTGTTTATACCTCTTGCATATGGATCTATTTGGTCCAATGCCAGTTCACAGCTTAGGTAGGAAGGTCTACACCTTTGTAGTTGTTGATGACTACTCAAGGTTTTCCTGGGTGTTCTTCTTAAAGCAGAAATCTGAAACACCTAGTGTCTTCCACAGTTTTGTTAGGCAAATTCAGAATGAATTGAACTGTACAGTGGTCAAAATTAGAAGTGACCATGGTACAGAGTTTCAATCTGAAAGCATGACAAAATTATGTGAAGACTATGGGATATTTCAAGAATTCTCTTCACCTAGAACACCTCAGCAAAATGGCATTGCTGAAAGGAAAAATAGAACCTTGATAGAGGCTGGTAGAACTCTATTAAGTGATTCATCACTGCCAGAATATTTCTGGGCTGAAGCAGTAAACACTGCATGCCATGTGATAAATAGGGCTACCATCACTAAAAGGTTAAACAAGACCCCTTATGAAGTAGTGAAAGGCAGGAAACCAAATCTATCCTATTTCAGGATTTTTGGTTGTAAATGCTTCATACTTAACAATGGGAAGTCTTACTTAACTAAGTTTGCTGCCAAATCCCAAGAGGGAGTGTTTGTTGGGTACAGCAGTAATAGTAAGTCTTATAGAGTCTACAACTTGACTACACAAGTTGTAGAGGAATCTGTGCATGTAGTTTTTGATGAGTCACAACTAATTAACAATGAGTTGTCTAGTAGTGTGTGCAGCCCCTCAGGTCTTATTAAGAAGATGGACAAGCTAACCATGGAAGATGTACCTGCTGCAAGACAGCAAGTAGAAGAAGATGGCTTATGTCCAGGGGGAGAACTACATGTACCAGGAGCTTAAGAAGTTCAAGGAACTCAGCATGATGAAGATGCTGAAGAAGTACAACCAGAAGTAAGGATGCCTCCAGCCAACAGGCATCTAAGAGATCATCCAGTGGAGCTGATCATTGGAGATCCAAGACAAGGTGTTCAGACAAGGAGCAGAAATCAGAATGCTGCAGTATATTCAAGTTTTCTGTCTCAAATAGAACCAAAGAAATTTGAAGAAGCAATACAAGATCCACAGTGGACTGAAGCTATGCAGGAAGAGCTAAACCAGTTCAAGAGGTGCAAGGTTTGGGACTTAGTTCCTAAGCCTAAAGATCACAATGTGATAGGAACAAAGTGGATCTACAGAAACAAGTTAGATGAACAAGGAGTCATCATTAAGAATAAGGCAAGACTGGTTGCAAAAGGATATAGGCAAGAAGAAGGTATTGATTTTGATCAAACCTTTGCTCCAGTAGCCAGACTGGAAGCCATCAGGATGTTCTTGGCCTATGCAACCTACCAAGGATTCAAAGTATACCAAATGGATGTGAAGTCAGCATTCCTTAATGGTAATTTAAAAGAAGAAGTATATGTGGAGCAGCCTTCAGGTTTTGTTGATCCTACTCTTCCTCATTATGTCTATAGACTTAGGAAAGCATTGTATGGGTTAAAGCAAGCTCCTAGAGCTTGGTATGAAACCCTATCTAGTTTCCTCATTGAGAACAAGTTCACAAGGGGGAAAATAGATAAGACTCTATTCCTTAGGGAATCTAGAGGCAAAGTAATACTTGTCCAAATATATGTAGATGACATTATATTTGGGTCTACTGAAAGTAGCCTTTGCAAAAAGTTTGCAAAGCTTATGCAGAGTCAATTTGAAATGAGTAGTATGGGAGAGCTGAAGTTTTTCTTGGGTCTCCAAGTTAAACAGACTGAAAGTGGATTATCCATATGTCAGTCTAAGTTCACCCTAGAACTCATAAGGAAATATGGTATGGATTCCTCCAGTACCATGAAGACTCCTATGGGGTCAAGTATGTCTCTAAGCAAGGATGATGCAGGGAAACCTGTGGATGAAACCTTGTATAGAGGGATAGTTGGCTCCCTACTTTACTTGACTGCAAGTAGACCTGACATTATGTATGCTACATGTGTTTGTGCCAGGTATCAAGCCTGCCCTAAAGAGTCTCACTTGACTGCAGTCAAGAGAATCTTGAGATATCTAAAGGGCACACCTTATCTAGGCCTCTGGTACCCTAGGAATGGAGATTTTGATCTAACAGGTTATTCAGATGCAGACTTTGCAGGATGCAAAGAAGATAGAAAGAGCACAACTGGATCCTGTCAATTCCTAGGTGGAAGACTCATTTCATGGAGTAGTAAGAAGCAAACCAGTGTGGCCATCTCCACAGCTGAGTCAGAATATGTAGCTGCAGGAAGTTGTTGTACTCAACTTCTGTGGATTCAACATCAGCTAGAAGACTATGGATGTCAGGTAAGTAGAACTCCACTTTATTGTGATTCTACAAGTGCTATTTCCATAGCTAATAACCCTGTATCACATAGTAGAACTAAACATATTGAGATAAAATATCACTTTCTTAGGGAGCATGTAGAAAGAAATGATATTGCACTTGAATATGTTAAAACAGATAATCAGATAGCTGATATGTTTACTAAGCCCTTAGAAGAAGCTAAGTTTAATAGGTTCAAAATTGAACTAGGTATGATAAACTTAGACTAAGTATACATAACAGAAATTGGCTAAGTAAAAAGGTGTCGACACATAGACAAGTCTATGTCGACACAGAATAGTAGTGTCGACACTTCAGGAAAATGGTGTCGACACATCTAGGAAGTTAGTATCGACACTTCAGAATGTTAGTGTCGACACATGTCGAGTAGGTGTCGACACATCCAATAAAGTGTCGACACTTAAGTTTTACTCAGAATTTTTCTAAGTAAAGTCTCGACACATGTCGAGTATAGTGGTGTCGACACTTAACCAAGTGTCGACACATAAAATCTGTTGACTAAATTTGTGTCGACACATGTGTGTCGAGACATTATAAGTCAGTGTCGACACTTATTGACAGTGTCGACACATCATTAGAAATTCATCCCGCCTGTTCGTCTTCAATCAAGAAAGGTATAAATAGGGTTCTGTTTGTGTTTGTCGACACGCTTTCAAAATTTCGAGACCTAAACTCTTGTGTCGACATTTCTCTCATCTCAAGACTAAATCTTCAAACTCTAATGGCTCCCAAGCTGGAAGAGAACGTCAACGAGGGCTATGAGCTCGTGCGAGGCGCCTTCGACGACAGTGATCAGGAATTCAAATCAGTGATAACCCTAATTGCCAATTCAGGATTGGAGTTCTTGGTTTCAGAACCAACGAAAATCTGGAAGAAGGAAGTCATTGAATTCCTTTCTGGTGCGTCCATAGATGACTCAGGCTTCAGGATTAAGTCAAGGGTGCATGGCACCAAGGTCAAACTATCACCCAAATCTTTAAGAAAGGTACTTCAGCTACCTAAGATTCAAGAAGAAGAGGAAGTAACTGCTTCTAAGACCAGGGAAGCTCTTACTTGGTGTGGACTGGATCCAAAGATGAAAGTGGGATCAGTCTTCAACAGGAAGGGATGAACAATCAAGGCAAATTCCTGTCTGAAGTTGTAGGCAAGGTTCTTCTAAGCAAACCAGGAGGGCATGACAGGGTGTCAGCCTCTATGTTTAATATCATGACCAGAATCATCTTCACTCTGAAGACAGATTGGTCAATGGTGGTTTATGAGAAAGTAAAGGAAAGCCTGAAAAAGCCCAATTTGGGCAGGATAATAAGTCTCTACCTGGCTGGATCAATTCCAGAGGTAATGAGCTCTGCTGCAGGATCTAAGATCAATCATATGAGGAGAATGGACTCCAGGATATTCTCTAGATGGGAAAGGGTGCTGGTGTCAAAGGAATTGACCACCCCTGAGAAACAAGCTTCTAAGAGAGACTCTCCTCTCAGGAAGAAGAGGAAGACTGCTGCTGTGCCTCAAGAGTCCTCAAGCAGCTCAGGCAGTGAAGAACATGTGGTCTTCACTCCTGACAGTCCAGTAGATGTGACTGCAGAAAAGTCACCTGCTCCTCAGGAGCCAGCTGATATCCAGGGGGAGCCTCCAGCTGTAGAACATCCATCTACACTGGATAGTGAGCAGGCTACTCTCATCATCCAAGAGGTACTTTCTGACCTTAATACATTAGATTTTTCTGTAATAGATTCTGAATTGTCTGATGTCCATCAACAAAATCAGCCAGCAAACCAAGAACCAGATGTTGTTCTTCCAGACACATCTGTTGTGATACCTGATACAGTGGTTGAAGAAACCAGAACATCTCCTGCACAGTCTCCAGCAGAATATACAATGGAAGATCTCTTTTTGAACTTAGATCAAGAAGATTTTGATATGGACAAGAATGCTGCTGATGCAGTAAAGGATGCTGCTGCTGAGGGGGAAACTTTGGAAATTCAAGAAGAGCCTATAAGGCTAAATACTGAGAAGGCACAAGATGTGCATACTGAAAAACAATCCAGCCCTAAGGATAGGGTGGATATAGCCAGTACATCTGAGTCTGAAGATGATGAAGCTGAGCAAGCTCAGAAAAAGAAGTTCTTTGTTTTCAAAAGGAGAAGCCAGAGCTACAAGAAGGCTCTCCAAACTGTTGCTCAACACTCACTGGTCCAACAAGCTCCATCCTCTGATTATAGTGCTCTACTACTTGCAATGCAAATCAAGATGGATGAACAAAGGAAAGCCTTAGAAACTTATGTTGATGAAGGGCACAAAGCACTCCAATCTGATCTGGGCCAGGAAATCAAGTCCATAAGGTTTGAAATGAACCTTAATAAAAGGGAAATGACTGACTGTTTTACCAAGGGTGCTAATGCTGTGGTATATCTGGCTAAACATCAAGAAACAATTAAAGAGAAAGTGGATGATATAGCACTCAAGCAAGGCTATGTGCTGGAGAATCAGTTAAGGATGAATGATAATCTGACTGCATCTCACAATGCAATAGTCACAGAACTCAAGAATAAGTCAGATGAACCTTCAACCTCCACTGCTGCTGCCAAGGCTGATTTTGATAAGATATTTCAAGCAGAGATTGCTGCTGTACAGACTGCCATAAAAGACTCACAGAAGGTCATTTCAGAACAGCTTACAACGCTTAGACCTTTCTTTAAAGAGGGCATAAGGTATTTGGATAGCCAAATCAGATTTCAGAAAGATGATGTGAGAGATCATGTAGCACAAGAAGTCATAAAGGGGGAGAGAGTGTTAGTCAAAGCCAGTTCTGAGCATGCAAAATGGATTTCAAATTCTATAAGGGCTACACTTGGATATCCTCCCCTGTGTGATGACAATGAAGTAGGTGAATCTGGCATTCAAGGAGCATCTCTTGGAGGTGAGCAACAAGCAGTGGCTGATGTAATCTATCCACCTCCAGACTTTGAAATGATTCATGCAGATATTAGCACAATGTATAGTCCACCTGCTGGCAAGCCTAATATTATTCTGGAAAAGGTTGTTCAACCTATCACAGCTGCAATGCAAGAGGCTTTGGACAAAGAAGAAGAAACTAGGCTGTCAAAGAAGAAGTTTAGGGAAATTGCTGAGCAAAAGCCAGATTTTGAACACTGGAGCCCTACTTCTAGAAACATAATTCTCACAGCCTGGAAAGCTGCCAAGGACAATGCCCATGAGAGGAACAAGTGGTTCTCAGAGGCTGAATGGAGAAAGCATGAGAGTAGGCAAGAAGCAATTGTCCAATTTAGAAGGAAGGCTAAGTTGGGAAAGCTACCTCCAACAGCTGTGGAGCCTAGCAAGTACTTTCCTAAGCCCTATCATTATTTTGAAAGACAAAAGATCAAGGCTGAGGAACAGAAGAAGAAGGACTCTAAAGGGAAGAAGACTGCTGAAGCTGAGCCTGCTGCTGCTGCTGCTGTGAAAGCTCAAGTTAAAGCTGGAAAAGGCATTGTTATTAAAGAACCTGATCAGCACTAGATTAGGAATTAACTTGATGCTTGTTGTAATCTGTTGAGTGAAAAACATTGTAATACTTCATTGAAAATGTATAAGGAACATTATTGGAACAGTATATTAAATATAGTATGAATGTTCTGAAATATGTGTGTTTCTTAATTGTTCTGCAATGTTTTAATAAGTATATATGTGTGCTTTATTACATGTTCAAGTTTACCCTGTTGTCATTTATATGCTTTACATCATTTTATAATTTTTAATTATGAGTGGTGTATATCATTGACTAAGGGTTATGACTTCTCCAAATAGGGGGAGATTGTTGGGTACATTGGTCAAATGTACCTGATTTGAAGAAGCCTCACCTAACTCAATGATATACATCAGAATGTATTTGATGTTTGTTTGAGTTACTTGTGCAGGTTAGGTATACACTGGACTGAAGCTGAAAATTTCTAAGTCCATGTGTCGACACCCAGAGGCAAAGTGTCGACATTTGAGAAAGCTTGTGTCGACACCCAGACATGCAGTGTCGACACTTGGAGTCATTGTGTCGACACCTGGGAAGAAGAGTCGACACCAGTCAGAAAGTGTCGACACTTGGAGCTGTGTCGACACTCAGTGTAGAAGAATGCAGAAAAGCTGTGTCGACACTTAGCAGAAGTGTCGACACCTAGAAGAGCTGAGTCAACACCAGAAAGTGTCGACACTTGAAGTGAGTGTCGACACTCAGCAAAAGTCTGCAGAATCTAAGTACAAGTGTCGACACTCAACACAATGTGTCGACACTATGCAGAAGACTCAGCACTGGAAGTAAGTGTCGACACTCAACACAATGTGTCGACACTTAGCTAAAGACTCAGTATTTGAAGAATGTGTCGACACTCAGCACAATGTGTCGACACACAACCAGAAGAGTCAACACTTGAAGAAAGTGTCGACACTCAGCACAATGTGTCGACACTTAGTTAAAGACTCTACACTTGAAGAAAGTGTCGACACAAGGAGCTGTGTCGACACTTAGCAAAGAACAGAAAAGTTGTAAAATATTCTAAGTATAAGTGTCGACACTAAGGGAATGTGTCGACACTCTGCTGAAGAATCAAGAATGAAGACTTGTGTCGACACCAAGAATCAGTGTCGACACTTGACAGTTTCAACACATGAAGATGTGTCGACACAAAGGAGATGTGTCGACACTTAGAAGAATACAATTAAAGGATGAAGTACAAGTACTTGTGTCGACACTCAATTTCAGTGTCGACACATGCAGAAGAAACTGTGTCGAGACATACAAGGAATTGTGTCGACACCTTGTAGACTTGTGTCGACACTTACACAACATGTGTCGACACTTGGTCTATAAGTGTCGACACTTAAGAACAGAAAGTCTCGACACTAACTGACAGTTAGAGAATTTCAAGAAGTGACTGGTTGACATGACAGCTGCCAATCCAGCCGGTCTATAGCAACTGTCAGAGAAGTCAAAAGTCTGTTATAAACCGGATCAACCGGTTACCATGAAGGAAGCCTATAAATAGGCACCCACAGTTTACAAAATACAAGGTGAAGTTGTTAAGTGGTTAAGTTGTTCACAATCATTACTTGTTATGAGAATAATTGAAGTGGTTGATCAGATCAAATCAAGAAGTGATACATAGAGGATCAACACAAGAAGATCAGGCAGTCCAACTGCAGATCTAAGTAGTTGGAGAGAGAGAGCTCCAACCAAGGTTTCAGTCTTTGGAACTAAGGCTGAGAAGATCAATTCAGAGTCATCTGGATTTCAAGAAGCAGAGATCAAGGATCAACTGCAGAAGATTCAGACTAATTCAGTTCTACTCAAGAAGCTTTGAAGAAAGCTAAGTCAGTTTGGATCAAGCTGAGTTCTTCCAAGAACTCTTCAAGAAACTCTCAACTCCTCTCATTCTTTCTGAGTTGTAGAGTTAGCATTTGTAAATTCTATTTTAAACTTGTAAGATCCATTGGATCTGAGTGATTGTAAGCCTATTTTATAAAGGCTGAGGGTAGGGCTTGGTGCCTGAGTGTAGGAGTTGAAGAACTCTGAGTGTAGGCCTTTAATTGGCTGAGTGTAGGCCTGGGTGGCTGAGTGTAGGCCTTTTGGCTGAGTGTAAGGCCTTGGGCCTGAGGTAGGAACCTAGTTTGGTTCTGAGTTAGTGGAGAAGTTTGGCCGAATCTAGTACACTGCTAGATAGGCGAAGGGGGAAAGTGGATGTACCCAAAGATTGGGGAACCACTATAAAATCTTGTGTATTCTGTGCTGTGATTGTACTGTGTTGAGAATTGCTGTGTGCTGTGATAACTTATTCAGAAATCTGTGTTATAAACTGTTGTGCTGCCAAACAAAAGTCAAAAAAGGTTTAGGTCACCTATTCACCCCCCCCCCCTCTAGGTGTTTAGGTACCATATCTTTCAAGTTTCCCCAACTATCCTAATAAATTAAGCAAGTAATTAACCCTGATGAAGACCACAATTAATGCCGTCAATAACGACTATATTCAAGAAAATATGAGCATTAATTACTCAGGAAATCACTGCTAAATGATTTAGGAAATAAGGACAGAAATAAGGAAAAACTCTAAGTTTGGCACTAGACAGAAATCGTCGACCTCTGAACAGATTTCTTCGACTGGAGATCCAAGTTCGTCGAGCTGAGAAATCCTGTTCGTCGACCTGAGGTCAGCGAACTGTATTCTGGAGATAACTTGCCAAATCTGCGCTCCAAGTTCGTCGAGTAGAGAATCTGTCTTCGTCGAGCTGAGTTCAGTGAAAATAAACTGGAAAGAATCTGTTGAAGCTGAACTCCAGATTTTGTCGACGTGAGCTCAAATATCGTCGAGCTCAACTCAGAGATTTGACTCTGAGTTCGTCGATCTGCGATCGACGATCGTCAAGCCGAGTTCGAAGAATTTCGAACTGATAATTTGCACTCTGAATTTTTTTAAGTCTTGAGTCTCTTCAATTTTTTAAGTCTTTGACTTATGGTTGATTAGGTTGTCCTTGTTTCCAGTAATATGCTTTGAACAACCACTATCCAGATACCACTGTTGCTCTGTCCTCTCCTCTGTTGGGTTCTCCTCCTCCTCCTCAAGGCTATCTCCATAACATGTTGTTGATCTGGGAGAGGGGGCCTTTGGCCTTGCCTCTAGCCAGGGTGGTTGAACTGACCCTGGCCCCCCTAACGGTTATCTCCTCCATGGAAACCTCTCCGCTGGCCTTGGTCCTGCCACTCAAGCTGCCTCCAGCAGAGCCGATTGTTCAACTCCTGACTCCCCCACCTTGGCTGTTGCTGCTTTTGTTCCCTCTGCCGGGGTTCAGCTCTCCTCACCTCCTGACCTCCGCCACTTCCTGGCACCTTCTCCTCCTTCGTGGCCCACTTGGCCAATTTTCTAGCAAAGTTTGGGTTCGACGCCTCCACGTCGACCTACCTCGCTTCCCTCTCCATCAACTCATCAAAATAGACAGGAGGCACCCTCTTTAGCTTCATTCCGAAGAAGCACTGTTGTAGCCCCAGGGTGAATGCCATCATTACGGTATGCCCTGACATCTCCTACACCTGGATGACCTCCTCTTGGAACTGATCAACATAGCTCCCTAGGGTATCATTCACCCCCTGCTTGATGTGGAACAAGGACTCAGATTCTGTCTTCCTCCTCTTGGAAGTGGTGAACCTCAACATGAACCCCCGGCATAGGTCCTCAAAGCAGTAGATAGAGCTGGCCGGCAGTTGGTGGAACCAATCTCTTGCCTTCTCCTTAAGGGTGATGGCGAAGAGTCTGCACTTAAAGGCATCCGACATTTGCCTTATCGAAACCACATCCTCGAACTATTGGATGTGTTGAACCGAGTCGACCTTCCCGGTGTAGTAGGACATCTCCGGCTCCCGAAACTCCACTGGAACTTGGGCGGATGAAACTGACTCACTGAAGGGGCTGTCACCCACTACCGGGCAAGCTGGGTGATCTCGCTGCTCCACCTCGCCGATTCGGTATGTGCTCGCCGAACCGGGGAACAACACTCTCCCGGGGAGATCTCACCCACTCCCCTCCTCTGCTACCTCCTTCACAGCTCGCTTAGCTGGGGCATCCTCGTTTAGGGCTGGATTAGTGGCGACTGGGACGGCCGATGTCGAGCACTCAACGTGCGTGTTGAATGCGAACTTGACGAGGCTAAGCACCACCTGCATGAACTCCTCAAACATCCCGACAGTGGCGTGAGGGGGAAGGGGTGGTGAATCAGCCATTCCCGAACCCTGTCCTTCTCCAGTCATCGAGCTCGCAGAATATTTTCGGTGTTGATCACACTCCACGCTCACCGCACCAAAATGTTGAAACTGAAGATCGGTCTTTGTGGAGTTCGACCGTTGGGGAAGGGATGATCGCACTCTTACTTCTCTCTCACAAGCCAAATGACTAAAGACTTAGCACAAGGAACAGACCCAAAGCTCTAGTACGAAGGTCTCACCACACACCCGAAAGATCTTAGAGCGCTTTCTCTCCTTAGCCATATGCTGAGCTAAGGATACCTCAGAAAGTGCAAGAAGATCAGGGCACAAGTAAGCATGCCTTATGAGGTACCGCCTTTGGTCTTTTTATAGTTTTTGAAGTTGGTCTGCTAATAACGCACCTCCGCTATTTGGAACAGCTATACGCAGCCAAAAGTGGTCTGCCAACAGCGTAACTCCACTATTCTAGAAGGCTATTTGCACCCCTTGCAAGGGAATCAAGGTAATTTTGCCTCTGGACCCCACTGGGAGAGTACCGAGGAACACAAGGGCGACTCGCCATTCTACTTGGCGGATGCGGCCTGGCTCTCGCAGCTCGCCGTCTCTCTCTAGGCGGCGTGAGTCGGGCTGTTGTGTCTCGCCTTCCCCTATATGGAGGCGAGCCGGCGATAAGGTAGCCTAGGCAGGTGCGTGATGGGTTTGGCTCGTACGACTCGCTCGCCTTCTTGGCGGGAGCGAGCCAACTATCTTGGTTCGCCCACTTACTGTACCGATGCGGGCCGGTCGTTCTGGCTCGTTCTCCTAGCCTGGTGGACCCACTCGGCAAACACGGGGTTGTACAGAGATGTTATCTTCTGATAGCCGTGTGTCAGAGTTGAAGGCTGAGGGACTTGCGGAGTACATGGAGTCTTTAGATTACTTGCGGGATCGCTGCTTGATTGGCAAGGAGACTCGTGAGTAGATATGGACCAAGGAGGTGGAGCCTCAAATGGAGGATGTTCATGAGCTGGAGCTTAGGCATGGAGTTTCCAAGGCTTTTCGCCTTGTTGGCCGAAGATTGGGATGCGACATGTTCAGCTTTAGTTTTGATGATATCTCAAATGATGAGGGTCTGAATCTTGATCCCGACACAGTCACGGCCGATGTGTAGTAGCGTGGTTTCTTTATGCTTGTATTTGTGTGTTTGCATTCTTCTTTTTTCGGCCTGATATATTATATGTTGCCTTTATCGTTTGGCAGTTCTGGTTAGCGCATGTATTTGTATGTTGTTATGATAGTATTTTCTTTCTTCCTTTTTTCCCGGATGTTGTTTGACTTACGATGTCGCTCTATGCGGGTTGTGATTGCGGCTTGGCTGGTCTATGGATGGTTTGTGACCTAGTTTGCACGAGAATCGCTTGCGGCTTAATTGCGCGTGGATAGCCCGTGACTTAATTAGCACGGGGATCGTCCACGGCTTAATTTGTACGGGGATCGCCCGCGGTTTAATTTGCACTGGGATCGCCCGCGGCTTAGTCGTGAGGGGGTAGGCCCTGATGATGTTGTGGTGTAGAGAGGCGGGTTTGGTAAAAAGCCTTTGTATTCAAACTGTGTATAACCCCGTATCCGGCGAGTGGCATTAACAATAGTCAGTCCGGCCATTTTGGCACAGTCCAAGTTCCCGACAAGTTAGAAGGGGGACAAGTACCTTTGGGGCTGCCCGACTCGCCTGGGTGGGGGGGGGGGTAGTATAGAAGGGGCGAGTGGAGCAGGTGGGCTCGCACTCGCCCCTGACATCTCAGCAGGTAGCCGATGAGTGTGGCAGGTCGGGCCCGCACTCGCCCTGGCCCTCGAGGAGATGGCGTGTGCCAGCCTCATCAGGCACTCGCCACCCCAGGCGAGTGGAATCTCATGGACAACTCGCCCATTGATGTATCCTTTACCATTTTACTCTCGTTGGTCTGCTCATAGCCTTTCAGAATAGCAGAGTTGCGTTGTTGGCAGGCCAACCTGGACTACATATAGCTGTATAGAATAGCGGAGGTTGGCTGTTGGCAGACCGTTTTTAGAAAACTATAAATAAACCCATGGGGTACCTCAGAAGGCATGCTTACATGTGCCCTGGTCTTCTTGCGCTTTCTGAGGTATCCTTAGCTTAGCACTTGGATAAGGAGGGGAAGCGCTCTAAGATCTTCCAGGTGTGTGGTGGGACCTCCGTGCTAGAGCCTTGGGTTTGTTCTTTGTGCTAAGTCTTTGGTCGTTTGGCTTGTGAGAGAGAAGTAAGTGCGAGATCACCCCTTCCCCAATGGTCGAACTTCACAAAAACCGATTCTTAAGTTTCAACATTTTGGTGCAGTGAGCGTGGAGAGTGATCAGCACCGAAAATCTTTGGTGAGCTCGATGACTGGAGGTGAAAGACAGGGATCTGAAAGGGCCGACTCGCCACCTCCCCCTCCACTCGCCACCCTCGGGATGTTCGAGGATTTCTGGCTGATCAGCCTCATCAAATTCGTACTTGGCACGCGCACCGAGTGCACGACGCCAGCAGTCCCAATTATCGTTGCCCCATCCTTGGGCGAGGATGCCCCGGCTCGGCGAGTTGGGAATGAGGTAGCAGGGAAGGGGAGGGAGCGAGATCTGCAGGGGCGAGTGTTGTTCCCCGGCTTGGCAAGTAGAGGCCGAATCGGCGAGATGGGTGCGCGAGATCTCCCGGCTCGCCCAGTGGGGGAGGCAGCCCCTTCAGTGAGTTGGTTTCATCCGCCCCAGTTCCAGAGGGGTTTCGGGAGCCAGAGATGTCCTACTATGCCGTGAAGGATGACCCGATTTAGTACATCCAGTGGTTCGAAGATGTGATTTCGATAAGGCAGATGTCGGATGCCTTTAAGTGCAGACTCTTCGTCATCACCCTCAAGGAGAAGGCAAGAGATTGGTTCCACCAGCTACCAGCCAGCCCTATCTACTGCCTCTAGGACCAACGTCGGGGGTTCATGTTGAGGTTCACCACTTCTAAGAAGAGGAAGAAGGAGTCTGAGTCCCTGTTCCACATCAATCAGGGGGTGAACGAGACCCTGGGGAGCTATGCAGACCGGTTCCAGGAGGAGGTCCTCCAGGTGCAGGAGACACCATGACATACCCTGATGATGGCCTTCACCCTGGGGCTGTAGCAGGGCTTCTTCGGGATGGAGCTGAAGAGGGTGACTCCTCTCTCTTTTGAGGAGTTGATGGAGAGGGCGGCGAGGGAGGTCGACGGGGAGGCATCGAACCCGGACTTTGCACGGAAGTTGGTCAGGTGGGCCACGAAGGAGGAGAAGGTGCCAAAGGGTGGTAGAGGTCAGGAGGTGAGGAGAGTTGAACCCCGATAGAGGGAACATCAGCAGCAGTAACAACCGATATGGGGCCGCCAGGAGCCAAACAATCATCTCGGCTGGAGGTAGCAGGAGTGGCAGGACCAAGGACAGCAGATAAGTTTCCATGAAGGAGACAAGCACAAGGTGGCCATGGTTATTTCAACCCCCAGGGCTGGAGGCAGGGTCAAAGGCCTGCTCTCCTCGATAAACGTCAGGTTATGGCGTTAGCCCGAGGGAGGAGGAGAGGCCAGCCAAGGAGGAGGCGGGAAGTCATGGTGGAGTTTGCCTATTGTAACTTCCACCATGAAGAGGGTCATGCCACAACCACGTACCCGGAGTTCCTCGAGATGAGGGGAAATAGGGAACAGCAACAGCAACCCCGCCAAGAGGTGCGGATCGAGGAGGTCCTGCCTAGGGGAGAGGAGGACCGGTGCAAGGATAGGGCCGATGTCGGCAACCAAGGAGGGATTGGCATGATCCATGGGGGGGGGGGGGGGGGGGTTAGGCTGCCCGGAAGGCGAGTCTCCATACTATGTACCGCCGGAGTGTCGCCTCCACATCTCTAGCCCCACCCCCAGAGGAGAAGATCACCTTCTCTAGGAAGGACATGAGGGATCATGAGGATCCTTTTTGCGACGCGTTGGTCATCCAGACCGCGGTCGAGAATTTTACTATCTCTCGAATCCTCATCGATAACGGGATCTCGGTCAACGTCATATTCAAGAAGCCGTTCGACGCAATGAAGGTGGAGGCCCGGAGGGTGCTGGCCTCAGATGGACCTCTCTTCTGGTTCTCAGGAGAGAGTGTTACAGTATGGAAACTGGGAGGTCTGGCGACTTGACTCTGGCATTTTGGAGATCGGGCGGTCTGGCGATTTCACTCTGGCGGCTTGATAGTCGTGCAGTCTGGCGGCTTCTCTCCAGCGGCTTAGTAGTCGGGCGGTCTAGTGTTCTCCTCTGGCGGCTTGTCGTTATGGTCGGGCGGTTAGCCTTCTCATCTAACTGCGTGACCTGTGCGGTCTGGTTTTGTCTAGCCGCTAGTCACGGTAAATGTATTTAGTCTCACATTGCTTATTTGTAATCTCTCTCTTCTCCTCCATTCTATAAAAGGGAGGTCATACCTTTGTAATACACACAATTTTTGGAAATAAAAACTCTGTTATTGTCCAAATTTCGGTTTCTCTTTTTTTGTTTGCACATGGTATCAGAGGACTCGATCTTTTCCGCTTGATTCTGTGAGCGCTTCTGTCCGCGCGGTTTGTCCCCTCCTTCTTGCGCCCTGTCCGTGTGGTTTCCTTCTCTTCCTTCTTGTTGCCCTCTATGTGCACGACCTCTCTGTTTGCGCTCTCTCATTCTCTCTGTTCGCGACCTGTCTTGGGGATCTCTTTTTCTCTCTGCTCTTTTGCTTTCACGCGACCTCGTCTTTGTTCACGCGGCTTCTAGCTTTCTGCTCGCGACCTGTTTTTGCGGGCTCCCTTTCGCTCCGTGATCTCTTCCTTTTGCACGACCTCTCATTCGCGCGACTCCTTGTTGCTTTCGTGCGGCCTCTTGTCCATCCGCGCGAACTGTTGCCCGTGAACTGTTGCTTTCGTACGACCTCTTGTCCATCCGCGCGAACTGTTGCCCGTGAACTGTTGCTTTCGTGCGGCCTCTTGTCTATCCGCGCAGCTTCTTTTTCCATGTTCATGCGGCTTCCTTTATTTCCAGCTTGTTCTTCTCCATGGATCTCTCTGATACCTCTGCTACTACTACTCTAGTGGCCCACCCTCCTCCCACTCCGTCGGGCAATCTTGGAACCGTTTCTAAACTTATCAGTTCCAACTACCCGGACTGGAGTGTTTCCTTCACCTTTCTAATTCTCTCACAATGCAAACACCATCATCTCACTGATGACCTACCTCCTTTAGAGTACGATTTCTTTGATGACTGGGATGCTAGCGACGCTCTTGTTCACACTTGGCTGGCTAACATCCTTTCTGATGATTGCCTCCCCGTCATCCGCCATGATGAAACGGTAAAGGCTGCTTGGCTTCATCTTACTACTCTTTACTCTAAGGGGGCTCTGACATCTCGCATCTATACTTTCTATGCGGACCTCTTTGTCCGTCCCTCCATGTCTCCTGCTGTCGCCTACCAACAAGTTCAGGCTCTTAGAGCCGAAATTCTTCAGAACCGTCCATTTTTTGTGGATCTGGCCGAGCAACATAAGCACTTCCACGAGCTTCTGGTTGTGTTATCTTCTAAGTCTTCCAGAGTCCTATGACATGATCCGTCAACAGATCCTTCGCGAGACAGATTCTCCCACCTTGGATGCCACCACTGGTCGCATCGCTGCTGTTACCTCTTTGTTTCAGCGTCTGCTACTATCCTCCCCACCGCTCCCTGGCACATATGCTCATCATACTCAGCAGGGTGGCTCTGGTGGCCACGACCATCAATCCAACGGACATGGACCTTCCCGCTTTCTCTACTCTCGATGTGACCTCACCGACCATACGGTTGATCATTGCTAGATGAAGCATCCGCATCTTCGCCCATCTGGTGACGCTTCCACCTCCTCTTCGAAGCAGTTCGCCTCGGTGGTCACGTCTTCAGCTAGTTCCCATGTGTTAAATGGTTGATTGACTCCGGTGCTACTAATCATATGACCGACAATCCTCGGTATTTTTCTCTCCTAGAAAAACATGATCAGTTGCCCCCAATCTTCATTGCGGATGGCTCTCCCTCACCGGTCAATGGGATGGGAGTGGTTCCAGTCACTCCGTCTCTTCGCCTGTCGAACACCCTTTACGTGCCCCAGTTTCCATGCAATTTGTTATCTGTTACTTCTCTTTGCAAGCAACTACAGTGCTCCATCACATTCACTCCAACTTCTTGTTCTTTTCATGATCCGAGCTCCCAAAGGACGATTGCTACTGGGACTGAGAGCGGCGGCCTCTACTTCCTAGACAACGTATCAGCTCTGTCTGTTTTTTCTTCTTCTTATACGGATCTTCTACAATGGCATCTTCACCCTGGTCATCCTCCTCCACGTCTTCTTCATCAGCTTCTGCCCCACCTACCTCCGCATAGTCCTACTCTCAACTGTGACGTCTGTCATCTTGGCAAGCATCACCACTCCTCCTCGCCGAAGCACGGTCGTGGCTCTTCCTATCCTTTTGATCTCGTTCACTCCGATGTCTGGGGTCCTTCTCCTACCCTAACTGTAGGTCAGGATAGTTCGTATTTTGTAACTTTTATTGATGATTTCTCTTAGTGTACGTGGGTGTATCTCTTAAAAGAGTGCTCTGAACTATTCTTTATATGGACATCCTTTTATTATATGATTAAAACACAGTTTAATGTGTCTATTCAGCTTTTTCATTCTGATAATGTCAAAGAATATCTTAGTCATGATTTTTCTTCTTTCTGTGTGCAAAATGACATTATTCATCAAACTAGCTGCGTCTATACCTCGCAGCAAAATGACGTGGTTGAATTCAAAAATCGTCACCTCCTTGATGTCGCTCGAACGCTAATGACACAAATGCAGGTTCCTCGCTCCTATTGGGGCTATACCGTCATTATCTCCTGCCATCTCATCAACCGCATTCCCTCCACGGTTCTACACGGCCATACATCGTTCTTCATTCTCTATCCGGGCAAGGAACCCTTCCCTCTTCCTCTGCGTATATTTGGGTGTACGACTTTTGTGCACGCTCCCTCTGTCACTCGTGTCAAGCTCTCATCACGTGCCACCAAGTGTGTCTTTCTGGGTTACTCTTCCACTCAGAAAGGTTACTATTATTTTGATCTTGTTCTTCGGAAACAGTTCGTCTCTGCGGACATTAATTTTTTCGAAAATGCGTCATATTTCTCTCACTACTCCTCCCTTCTTCCTGATATTCCTGCTCCTCTTACCGACTCCTCTATCTTGTCCACGCCCACCGAGACCCCTCCACCTTCACCGTGTCCACATATCCTCCTCCTCTCTCTGCCTTCGTCATCTCTCTCTGCTCTCGGGCCACTCTTTCCTCCATGGATGCACCAGATGCTGATGAACACGATGACTTGGATCTTCCCATTGTTCTTCGCAAAGGTGTGCAGACGTGTACCCAACATTCGCATACTGTTGTTATTTCCTATGCTCGTCTTACCCCATCTTGCAGGAATTTTGCATTGGCTATCTCTGCCACTGCCACTCCACGCACCTACCAGGATGACCTTACTGTTCCTCATTGGAAGTCCTCCATGGATGAGGAAATTGCCACCCTCACTGAGCGGGGTACATGGACTCTTATTCCTACTCCTTTGTGCACCGATGTTGTTGGCTGTCACTAGGTCTTTATTGTGAAATTCCGTCCGTATGATAGTGTGGATCGTTATAAAGCATGCCTGGTCGCTAAGGGCTTCACCCAGACCTATGGCGTTGATTATTTTGACACTTTCTCTCTCGTTGCTCGTCTCAGCACTATTCGGGTTCTCCTGTTTGTGGTCGTCTACAGGGATTGACTCATTTCCCAATTGGATGTCAAGAATGTCTTCCTCTATGGTGATCTACAAGAGGATGTCTACATGGAGCAACCTCTTGGGTATGTTGATCAGGGGAAGACACGCGTATGCAGACTGAAGAAGGCCATCTATGGCCTAAAGCAAAGCCCCCGGACTTGGTTCGATAAGTTCATCGACATTGTGGCAACCGTTGGTTTCACAAGAAGCTCTGTCGATCACTCGTTGTTCATTCGCACGGCCCCTCATCAGCGCCTTCCGCCGCGTTCCCTCATCTTTCCATCAGTGCTTGAAGTTCAATGCTGAGAGCATCCATGTCAGGGTTCAGGGAGACCCCAAGGTGGCAAGGGAGTGCTATGTCACCACAGTGAACTTCATCTCTTGGTAGGAAGGAGTCGAGAAGATGGAGAGGAGGATGGAGGAGTTGTCTAGGCAGGAGGCCGAAGGAGAGGTGGAGATGGAAGTGCAGGAAGAGGTCCGCACCCAGGTGGAGCTGGCGAAAGGAGTTTTGGAGGAGCCGGCCGAGGTGATAGCCATGAAAGAAGTCGAGGAGGAGGTCCCGGTCCCAGGTGAGGGAGCTTTTCAAGAGTGGGGAGAGCAGTCCTGGCTAGAGGCTGTCGAGGAGGTGATGGAGATAGAGGTTCTCACCCACTGAGGTAGGGTGGAGAAGGTGCAGATCAGTGGGGGGCTGAGCCCACAAGACCAGGGGAGGGTGCTGAAAAGCCTCCTGGAGAACGTGGACATCTTCGCTTGGAGCGCGACAGAAATGTCGAGGATCGATGTGGACGTTGTCTGCCACTGCCTCAACCTGGATCCAGAAGCCCACCCCATCCAGCATAAGAAGAGGTCCACATCGGACAAGCTGGCCAAGACCATCAGGGAGGAGGTGGCCAAGCTCCTCAAGGACGGATTCGTATCTGAAATCCAATACCTCGGTTGGGTCTCCAATGTTATAATGGTTAAAAAAGGAGATGGTCGGTGGAGGACGTGTGTTGATTTTTCTTTATTAAATAAATCATGTCCTAAGGATTGTTATCTCTTGCCTTAGATCGACGTGCTGGTTGACTCAGCCGTCGGTTTTTTTGTGATGAGTTTCTTGGATGCTTTTTCAGGTTATCATCAAATTAGGATGTACCCGCCCAACATAAAAGATGTCTCCTTTATCACTGGGGACAGGTGCTACTGCTACAAGATGATGTCCTTTAGGTTAAAGAATGCGGGGGCAACGTATCAAAGGATTATGGATCGAGTCTTCCAAGAGCAGAAAGGGAAGAACCTGGTAGTGTTCATAGATGATCTCGCAATCAAGAGCCGGGATGTTGACTCTCACCTTCGGAATCTGGAAGAGATCTTCAGTACCCTGCAGAAGTACAAGATGATGTTAAATCCCTTGAAGTGTGTCTTCGGGGAAAGCAGGGGTAATTTTCTAGGCCATCTCCTTACTCTTGCAGGTGTAGAGCCCAACCCTGATAAGGTTAAGGCGATCATGGAGTTGGGGTCCCCCTTTTAAAAGCATTGAGGGGGGGGGGGGGTCAGAAGTTCGAGTGGTCCAAGGAGTGCGACGAAGCATTCCAAGCCTTGAAGAGGCAGTTGACCCTGGCTCCGCTCCTCCAACGTCCCAAGGAATGGGAGGACTTCTCCTTGTATCTTGGGGTGGGAGCTGAGGCCTTGAGCTCCGTCATAGTCTGGTAAGAAGGGAAGAAACAGTTGTCTACCTATTATGTGAGTAGGGTCTTGAGGAAGGCAGAGCTCCGGTATCCGATTCTAGAGAAGTTGGCTTTTGCCCTGGTTATCTCAGCTCGGAGACTCCGACCCTATTTCCAGGCACACTCCATCCGGGTGGTGACTGACCACCCCCTATGCAACATCTTTGAGGGGGTGGAGCACTCAGGGAGGCTAGCAAAGTGGTCGGTAGAGCTGAGTGAGTTCGACATATCATTTGTTACCCACCTCTTGATCAAGGCCCAGGTGATGGTCGACTTTCTTGCTGATTATGTGGTCGAGGTGGCGGAGGCAGAACTCACTTGTCCGGTCCCTTGGAAGGTGATGGTGGATGGAGCTTCAGGAAGACATTCCTTGGGGTGGGGGTGATCTTGGAGATCCCCCATGGAGCAAAGATCGAGCAAACAGTGGTAGTACATTTTCCCATCACAAAAAATCAAGCCGAGTACGAGGCGATGATAGCAGGATTGCGCCTGGACAGGGAGCTGAGAGTGCATGATGTGGAGATCCTCACAGACTCCCTGGTGGTGGCATCCCAGATAAATATGTAGTTCGAGGAAAGGGAGCCAACTCTCTAGTTGTATTTGGCAAAGGTGAAGGGGTTGATCAGCATGTTTCAGACGTTCTCCATCTGGCATATTCCAAGGAAAGAAAATGAACAAGTGGATCAATTGGCCATGCACGAACCCCGAGTGGTTGGCACCATCACCGACTTGTTTCGCCCGTCCATCGAAGAGCGGGAGCTGATGGAGGTGGACCAGCACCACTCATGGATGGATACTTTTGCGAAATTCCTATACACAGGGGAGTACCCAGCGAGGATGGACAAGAAGCGATTCAAGCATAAGTCGGCATACTACCTTATGCGCGACAGGCAGCTGTACAGGAAGATCCTCTCGGGGATGTTGGCACGTTGCGTGTCCGAGAGTGAGGTCCCGAGGATTTTGGAAGAGGTCCATTCCGGGGAGTGTGGAAGTCACTCTGGGAGCCGGACCCTAGAGGGAAGGATAGTCAGGCAAGGATATTTCTGGTCGACCCTGGGCCATGATACCGCTGAGTTCGCAAAGAAGTGCCATAAGTGTCAGTTGTTCACACCTCTATAACTTCAAACAGCTTAGCGTCTCAGGAACATCACGGCACCCTGGCCCTTCGCCATCTGGGGAATGGATCTGGTAGGACCTTTCCCCTAGGCTAGTGGGCAGAGGAGGTTCCTGTTAGTCATGATCAATTATTTCTCAAAGTGGTTGGAGGTGAAGGCGTTGGCCAAGGTGACCTCCCAGGTAATCAGGAACTTTAAATGAGAGGGAGATCATTTGCAAACACGGGTTGCCCCAAGCCATTGCCACTAACAATGGGCCTCAGTTTACCAGTGTGGAGTTCATCATCTTTTATGGGCAGCTTGGGATTGACCTCAGGTTTGCCTCGGTTCACCACCCCAGGTGCAACGAGTAGGTGGAAGCGGCGAACAAGGTCATTGTAAACCTATTGAAGAAGAAAGTTGAGAACTTGAAGGGGATCTGGGTAGAACAGCTTCCTTCAGTCCTCTGGGCCTTGAGGACCACCCCCAACACAGCCACAGGGGATACCCCTTTCAAACTCTCTCATGGCTGCGAAGCATTAATTCCTATCGAGTTCGAGGTTCAGACACCGCGGGTGGTGGCAGCAGAGGAAGGTGGAGAAGAGTGGAGGGTCAAGAACAAGAACGAGCTTTGGCACTCCCTTAACATGGTGGAGGAGCTGCGTGACCTATCAGTTATCCGGCAGGAAGAGGTCAAATGTAGGATGACCAAGTACTTTGATAAGCACGTTCGAATCAAGCAGTTCACGGAGGGGGACTTGGTCTTGAAAAAGGTGGATGCAGCGGGAATATCAGTTGTCGTGGGAAAGCTCAACCCCAACTTGGAAGGCCCATACATTGTACAGGAAGCATTGAGATAAGGAGGGTATCACCTCCGGAATGTGGAGGGAGAGACCCTAAGTCACACCCGGAGCGGTGATGACTTGAAGCGATTCCACCCATGAAAGTAATGAGATAACTTTTTTCATAATCTTATTATCTGCTGATGATTCATTTGCTTGGCAGGAACAACATTAGACTTGGTTGAATAAAAGTCCAGTTAATGCTCAACACCCGCCGTCAGGCTCTCACCTAGATGATTGGGTCGGTGATAGCGCCCGGTGGTTGGCCAAGGGAAAGTCCTGTTGATGCCCAACACCCGCCGCCAGGTTCTCACCTAGCTGATTAGGTCGGTGGTAGCGCCCGATGGTTGGCAAAGGGAAAGTCTTGTTGATGCTCAACACCCGCCGTCAGGCTCTCACATAGCTGATTGGGCCGGTGGTAGCTCCCAATGATTGGCCATGGGAAAGTCCGGTTGATGCTCAACACCCGCCGTCAGGCTCTCACCTAGCTAATTGGGCCAGTGGTAGTGCCCGGTGGTTGGCCAAGGGAAATTCCGGTTGATGCTCAACACATGTCGTTAGGCTCTCACCTAGCTAATAAGGTCTGTGGTAGCGCCCGGTGGTTGCTCTGGGGTTAGGTCTCGAGATGATGCCGCTGTCAAGCTACTATCTAGCTGGCTGGGCCGGGATCCTCGACGGACATCTTTATGACCCTATATTTAAGTCTCGAGATGCTCCCACTATCGGACTTCCACCTAGCTGGCAGGCCCGGTATCCTCGATGCACATCATTCTTGCTCTGGGGTTACGTCTCTAGATGCTCCTTTTGTTAGGCTTCCATCTAGCTGGCAGGGTCGGGATCCTTGATGGACATTGTTATGACCCTGGAATTAAGTCTCGAGATGCTCCCGCTGTCGGGCTTCCACCTGGTTGGCAGAGTCGGGATCCTCGATGGACATCATTCTTGCTCTGGGGTTAGGTCTCGAGATGCTCCCGCTGTCAGACTTCCATCTAGCGCGAGGGACCGGGATCCTCGATGGACATCGTTATGACCCTGGAGTTAAGTCTCGAGATGCTCCTGCTATCAGGCTTCCACCTAGCTGGCAGGGTCGGGATCCTTGATTGATATCGTTCTTGCTATATAGCTAAGTCCCGGGTTGCTTTTGCCAATCACCACCAAGAAGTTTGAAGTTACTTGGGACAGAGGTTTGGGAAACATGAGGCCCATCAATTTTTGGGCGAGCTGAATGTGGCGAGAAGGGACCTCGGCAACTACCACGGAGGTGGTATTATCTGAGCAAGGCAGGGTCAAAGATGGCGAGCTGAGATCTCGGCAGAAGGGAGTGTCGAGGCTATGCTCGACAACTACGCTCCATCCCATGGAGATTTTACTTGGAAATTTTCAAAGAAATTTCGGGCTTGGAACAAGTCTCTAGAAAGAAGAGATCTCGCAGGCAAGCTGGATATTCATGGGGCGACGAGGAGATGGATAGAGGAGATGGAGACTCGGTGAGCCTGCTCATCCCATTGCACCATCAGCGCGCAGAGCCGGTCCTTGACCTTCCCGCCGAGACCATAGTTCTGGTGGTCTTTCAACAGGCTTGGCTCGCAGGCCGCAAATTCCTCGGCAATGTTGGAGGCAAGCGGGTCACCTCTGCCCTGGTCCTTCTCTGGCGACTTCTCCAGCGTGGTCTCTGGGTAGCTCAAGCATATTTGATGTTGTTGTTATTTTTCTCCCCAGGAGACCGCCATCGCCTTCTTCATCTTTTTTGGAGGTGTAAGGCGATGAGGAGAGCTGGATCCCGCGGGGTCGGGTCGCTTCTTGCTGGAGGAAGGTTTGCCCAACCCCAGCTCGCTTCGATAGGTTGTTGCGACCGCCCGCTCGCGCGCGAGTGGGTCCTGGTAGAGTCCCAAGTCGGTATAAGACGGGTGCTCGGAAATCAGCCGCTCCCCTGCAGAAAAAGACTTGGGAGTTAGAAAATCATTATTATTTATAAGCTAGCCCGTTGAGGAAAGAAGGGAAAGAGATATACCTTCGTCGGGCAGAGCCGGGGGAAGCGAGTCGAGGCTCCTTCGAAGGAAGGCGACCTCGAAGTCCTTGCAAAGGAAGAATTTGTTGAGCTCGGCATCATCCCCCGTCACCGTCGGGGGCCGGTACACCTCGCTCCTCTGCTGAGGCGAGAAGGGTATGCTGTCGTGCTCACCCTTGATGAAGACGAGCTTGGAGAACCAGTTGTGGTTCTTGTTAGCCTTCTCGCAGACCTTGAATTATGAGCCGGCCAAGAATGCGACCCCGTCATTGGTCGTGTGATAGATGAAGAGCTTCCTGAATACTGTCAGGTTGAACGCTATCCTCTCTCGGCGGAGGTAGCGGGCGAATGCCACCATCATGGCGATGGCATTCGGGTTCAGTTGGGTGGGGACCGCCCAGTAGTACTTCAGAATCTAGCAGATTTCTGGACATAGGGGGAGGCGCAACCCCACCACGAAGTGCGAGATGAGGAAGGGGAGCTCATCCTCATAGAATGAGTTGATGGCCTCGCATGTCGCAGGCCGGTGCGCAGAGAACCCCGCGGGGACGTAGTCGGCGATGAAGTTGGTGAGCTCCTGTTCGCTGGTGTTTCCCTCATAAAAGCTGTACTCGGCGAATTGCCGAGCACATTTCTACCTCCCGTCAGCGTCGGGTCACATTTTGTTCATGGTTCCAATAGTTATGTCGCGAGTCGAGGTGGAGAGAAGAGCAAGAAGAGGGGAGTAAGAGTCAGCAATAAATGTGATAATCTGGGGGTTGGTGTGGGGGCCTATTTATAAAAAAACATGATTAATGGCCGAGCCGACCGATCAGTCCGGCACGCCGACCCCGACTCGCAGACCCCTGCGACCTATTCTATCATATGGCGAGCTGAACCAAAAGTGCGGCGTATTATGCGGAATCAATAAACAAAAATCTAAAAATTGTTCCAAATTATTACATATAGGGGTTCTCGCAGTTCAGAAAAAGAAAGTACAACAAAAAGGGGAAGTTATTTCTGCGCGCGCATGCTGGGGGCTGGGGGGCGAGTGCTGGTAGGCTCAACTGGGGAGCCATTTCCACCTACCCCGGTCACGCGTCCCCATCCCCGGAGGTCGGCGCGGGTTGTTGAACTCACGAACCAACTCCAAATCATGGTGAACGAATCACATGTTCTTGCTGATTTTGTCTATGAGCGGGGTGGGGGCGTCATCCTGCTTGCCGAGCCGCGCTTCACCACATCTGTGAGCAGCACGTAGTCCCGCTCCAGCCCCTGCAGCCTCTGCTCGCCGAGGTCTTTCTCCTCTTGCATCTTGTGCAGTGCACGCCCCTGCTTCTTGAAGACCTCAACGACTCGCTTCCTCAGCACGACGGAGCCTAGCGGGATGTCCAGGAAGTTCTCTATCGCATTGAGGGAAGAGCGTGGCAAGTGATAGGCAGGCTCAGAAGATTCTTCAGCCTCAGATTGGTCGGGAAGATCTGAAAAAGACAACCAAGTTAAATGTACAAATGGCGAGTGCTTCAAAAGAACTATGTGAGATGGTCCTATGAAAGTAGAGCTTATGGGATGAGCTCGGCTGCCCCCGGAAGGTGGAGGCATGAGGCAAGGCAAGGTTCTTGCCGCGACCCAGAAGATGAGATCCTAGGTAGATGAGCTCGAAGCTCGGGACAGGGATGTCCCCGCCAACTCTCCCCGCGAGTGCAGGAGCAGGTGTGTGTTGCTGAGAAGGTGCGCGAGCTGGCGACTTCAACTTCAGCGAGTCCAGCCCCGTGGTCCCAAAGTGGGGAGATGGGTCTCGCTGGCGAGTAGGCGGAGTTTTAGGTCGCGATTCATCATGGGGGATGTCGACTCGCGACGTGGAAGCTTCGCCGTCAATCTGAAGGCTGTCCGGGTCGGCAGGAATCTCAATGATCCCCTTTCCCCTTTTCTCGGGAGCTGGCCCTGTAACATCCATGTTACTTCTAGGCCCCTTTTCACTTAGATTGAGTTAAGCATGGGGTGGGTGATGGGTAAATTAGCTAGGTTTGACCCTAGGTAGTGGTTTGTAGCCATGTGGGGCCCACTAAGGGGCCAAAGTCAAACTAGGTCAAACTAGTCTAAATAGGAACCCTAGCACACCATGACCCCACCACGTTGCCCTAACCCTAAAACAATCTAAATGGACCCTAGGGCATGCCATTAGGTCAACCTTTGACCCTAGTTGACCAAAGTCAACCATGGCCCTAATTTGGTCAAACCTATACCTATAGGCCCAATAAGCCCAAGTAGGGCACCATGTTGACCCAACCCAAATTGGGTGGTGCCATTAGACCCATGACCACCAAGTGGGGTCAGCCCACTCACCTTGGTTGACCAAGTCAACTCAAGTCAACCAAGTCAACCCATTTAGCCTAAAAGAGAAAATGAAGGTCAAGTCCATTCCTAATGGGCAAAGCCCATGAGCCAAAGCCCATGACCAGCCCAAATGGGCAATGACCACCCCTAACCCCTAGTTTTGAAGAGAGAGAATACGTGCAAGGGCAAAATTGGAATTTTGGTGAAAAGGAGGAGAGAGAAAGTGGGTTTAAAGAAGAGGAGGCCACTTGGCCTTGGCCCCATCATCCCAAAAGGGTGCTGGCTGGCCTCCTCAGTAAATCCAGCAAGCTTGGGCAGCATGGTGGCCACATGGCACCATGGGTGAAGCCTCCAAAGCCTTGGGAAAGGCTACTACCACTGATCGAGTTCTCCTACAATAACAGCCACCAGACTAGCATCAGGATGGCTCCTTATGAGGCACTTTATGGGAGGAAATGCCGGACACCGCTGTCATGGGTTCAGGATGTGGATACCAAGGCTCTTGGTTCTGATTACATGAAGGATACTGAAAGTCCACCTAGTGTCGGCTATGTGCACCTATGGGGGGGGGATAGGTGACGTGTGGTTCTTTTGCGGAATTTACAGATGTACCTGCACAATAAAAACAACAGACACAGCACACAGAATACACAGCAAATTTATAGTGGTTCCCCGACTTGGGTACATCCACTTTCCCCCTTCGACCTATCTCCCCAACAAGGGACGACTCGGTCACTTCACCAACGGGATTGAAATCCAATCCCTGCACTAACGGAAGGAGCCCTTCCACACGTGAGAGTCAACACTCCCACAACCTGGGTTGCAACCAACCCTTACAACACGGAACAAAAGTTCCTTTACAACAAAAGTAAATATGGAATGTATATGAAATACAAACTTCTTCCGGAGACTACGGTGTTCCTCTTCGTTCGACGACGTGTTCTCGAGGTCGATGAGGAGTCTACAACCTTGGTCTCTCTTGGAGAAGATCTCCCCGGAACCGGCGACGGCACACGAGCGGCGGCAAGCTTCGGGATCGGCGGCTACGATGAAAAGTGGCTGCAGAACTTGGAGATCTAAACTTCGTAGCGAAGCAAGCTAGGTCTACCAACGGTCACTCTAGGATCAGTCGTCTCGATCGATTCGGACGGGGGAGTTTTCCCGGTCAACGAATCGAGAGACAAGAGATCTCCGGATAGACGCGTGAGACCCAAGCCTTGCTAAGCTTCTGTCACCGGAGATCGGGAAGAAGAGCGATCAGCAGCGGCGACCACTTCACGCGAGCGGCGGCGGCGGAGCGGAGCGATTTCGCTGGATTTTCTTTCTCTCTTATCCGTAGATTTACTGTTCAAAATACCTGTGTATAAATACTGTAGGATTCTCAAATATGACCGTTTGTGGGACCCACAAATGAAATCCCCAAAATCCGGTTCAAACAAATCCAGAAGCAGAATCCGGTTCAGCAGCATTCTGAGAAAACGCCAAGTAAAAATCGGCGAGAATCGCAGACGATTCTCGACGAATCGGCGAGAATCACCAAGTGATTCTCGACGATTCGTCGAGAATCGTTTGTGATTCTCGTCGAATCACTTGTTGATTCTCAACGAATTTTACTTTGTATTCATGGGCTGCTAGACCACAGGTTCGGCGGGAATTACAAGTGATTCTCGCCGAATCTTACTTGGCACCATTTTGAGATGGCCAGAAGGAGTCGGCGAGAATCACTGATGATTCTCGACGATTCGACGAGAATCACCTAGTGATTCTCACCGAATCGGCGAGAATCACTTGGTGATTCTCGTCGAATTTGCCTTGGACGATTTTTCGTCTTCCACCTAGGAGCTGCTCCTTGATCCTCCAAGCTCCTTGTCTTCTCTTGCATATGAGCGGCCCTGTACTTGAAAGTAAGTGCACTCCAATAGAGAGAGTACACATAGGCCAACACACTGATCTGCTCAACGAGGGATTACGTCGTGCAGACCCGTGTATATTGACCTACTGCACCCTGACATTGGTGTGCACTTAGCGTGGAGAGACTGCAAGTACAACTTGAAAGAGTTTATCAAATACATTGTGAATTCATCTTAGTTTGACAGGTGGCTTCCTCAAATCTAGGTAATCGTGGATACAATACCCAACAATCTCCCCCTATTTGACGAAGCCAAAACCCTACTAGCTAAGATGAATAACACCTATCAAATAATAATTATAGCATTTAAAAAAAAATTAAATATGCAACTCAAGGGAATATATGTAATCAGAACAGGACTTGAATCATTCACACATTCAAGAATATATATATATACCAAGAGAAATATATTCACATATAATTCAGAACTGTTCGTACGACAGTAATAATTATTAAATGTTCTTAATACACCGTGACCAGCTATAAAATAATGACTATTTGTCCTTAGCTACGTCACCCTTAAGAGTTTGCGCCAAGTACTTTTTGCTCTGCCTTTCCATGTATTCCTTGGGCTTCGGATAGTACCTAGGAGGAGCAACTTTGTCTGGATCCTTGTTGTTTCTGAAGAAAATGTTGCGCTTCGCTTCAAATGCTTTGTGCGTCTCCCATTCATACTGGCTATATGCTTCATTTCGATTTATCTCTCCTCTTTCTTGCAGCCGGAAGGTGTCTAAGATGATGTTCCTTGAAACTGGGCTCCACCTTTCGTTTCTTACATCCTCCTCACTTAGTCTGATCCTCTTTTGAGTTGGTGTCTCCTTTGATGTCCCTTCCTGAACTTTCCTCTTTCCCCTTGCTTTAGCTAAAGCCTCCTGGTCAAACATACTTCTCAGCTTAGATTTGGAGATGGCCCTAGCGTCAGCTTCATCAGTGAAAATATCAGCAGCACTTGTACTTACATCCTCAGCAATATGTACTTCCTCAGCAGCCTTAGAAGTCTCAGGAACCTGAACACCGGCAGGTTGGTCAGGTAGGACGACGCCTAACGTGCCCAGTGCCTGTTGTAGCATCCACCAGCAACTCTCATAGACGTATTTGCTTGATTGGGCAAAGTTTGCATCCATGCTTTCTTGGAGCTCGGCCAGCTTAGCGATATACTCCTTCTCCCCCTTTTTGGCTTCGTCAGCTATGCAATTGGCATATGAGTGCAAGGAGTCATCAATATGCTTAGTTGTCTTGCTGAATTCAGTGATTAGGGCCTGCTGATTTGCATTTAAAGTGACCATGTTACCATCAAATTTCTGAATATTGTTGGCCACAACGTGTGCGTTCTGATTGACAACAGCCAGAGTATCAGTATCCTTTTTCAAGCCGGCCATTAACAGTGTGACAGCTTCGCCGGCCGCGTTATATTTTTCTTCGAATTTCTTCTCCATTACGTCTAGCTTATGGTTGATTGCCACCATATTCTTCAGCATGAGATCTTCAGAAGTCTTAATCTCTTGCAGCATTATTTTCTGAGCTTTATCAAAAGAGGTTTTAAGCTCATTCACGATGCCCTGAATTATATGGACAGTGTGAATGGCTAGGTCATCTCGTAATGGGATACCCGGAGGCACTTCTTGGCCTTGCTCTGGCTCGGCAGCAGACGCATCAGTAGAGCTGGATACCATCACAGTCTCTATGGGAGGAATGTTGGTGGCCTTATTTACCTCCCCCTCCACTGGTGCAGACTTATCAGTAGGAGGTTCATCAGTATCCGGAGACTCAAACACTTCATGGCCCTCATTCACAGCGTCCTCTCCGTCCGCATCCAAAAATTCATCCACATCAGCAGCTTCTTCGTCTTCTTGATCAGCAGAGTCCAGTATTTCAGCTTCAGTTCCTTGAGTGTGTCTGTTCAGGACCTCCTCATCCTCCAACCCAGGTTCACTTTCTTCATTAACTTCGGCCACCGCATCCCTGGCCACCTGGGCGATGTCAGATATTATATCCATATGAGAGGGTAGAGTCTCCCCCTCGATTCCTGCAGTCAGGGTATCAGGAATTTCACGGGGGGAGGCTGCGGGAGATACTTCCTCATGCTCTTCTACAGCAGGCTGTCCGATGCGCCGCTCCCATCGATCAAACACAGTAGCATCCATCTTTTTCAAGTAATGGAGAGGGACTCCTTTGCTCATGTCGAATTTGTCTCCGTTGAGCTGGTTGAGATATAGACTGATGATACGGCCGAAGCTTGGAGTGCCCAGAGTGTCCTTGATCTTTTGAAACAGCAACTCTCCCCAGTTGAACCTCTTTCTGCAGACCACAGCTATGAGAATTTTGAACATATCTCCGGAGATATGATCATGGGAGCCTGGCTTGCAGATGAGCACTTTTCCTATGATGTCAGATAGGAGCTTCCCTTCTTCATTCATCTCTTTTCGCTTTACTGATCGAGTGCCTCTGGGTAGGCCGCAGAACAGGAGGGTTCTGGCTTTGTCCTCGTCCTCCAAATAGTCTTCCTGCTCCGCACTTGACAGCTGCAGGTAGCGTGTTAGCTTACTGGCAGACATCTTTACCTTAGTCCCAGCCACCTTGCTCTTGATGATGGAGTCTCTGTCTCGAAGCCTTGCGGTAGAGAAGAACTCCAGCACTTCTTTATCTAAAACTTTGCAAGGATGCTCCAATACGAAGGTTAGTCCGGCTTCTTCCAGCATGAGAATGATGTTCCGGAACTCGTCCGAGGCATGAGCAAAACCAGTGCGAACCAGCTCGCAACCAGAAATCAAGCCTGCAGTCGTCCTTGGGGCCATTGAGGATCTAGAAAGAAGCCCGTCTCTAAACATTAGTGAACATTCAAAAGGAAAACATCACTTGGGGTTCGGCCTTGGAGCCATTGAGGAGGAGGTTACCTAAGGGCTTACACGCAAGTGAGTTGATGAGCTTCGGGAAGATCTTCGGTGGAGGGAAGAGTATCCCGAGGGGTGCGGCCTTGCTAGAACCTTGCCGTGAGAAGAAGGTCACACGCAGCAGCGATTCGACGGCGTCGACGAGAGCGTCGGAGGGCTGCGGGTGTCGGCGAGTTCGCGGAAGTGCCCGTGCGCGAGTCTTAGGGAGTTCTCTTGCGCGAGGGTCGTCGGGTGGGCTCTTGCGCGAGTCGAGAGGAAGACGAACAGGCGGAGACGGTCTTTCGGCGGGATTTATATACGTCGTCGGGATTCTTATGGAAGTCGAGCGGTCGGGAGCTTCTTCGGCGGGATTTGTCTAATTCGGCGAGATGTAAAATGGGTCTGCGGGATTCGGAGTAAATATTGATGTTTTTCTTGACTACTTTGGGAAGCATTGCACCATTTTAGAGATTTTCCGATGTCAAGTGATAAAAGGAATGATGAATACAAGTATATTCTAAAGTCACTTTATTTGAATTTTACTGAGGTTTTTGCAAAGTCTTCTAAATGTCAATTGTATGTTGTCGAGATTTACCACGACATGTCTTTGTTATCCTTTTATTGATGTGTAATGGTTTGCATGCCTCGTAATAAGCATAAGTATACGTATACACAAGGATAAAAATATATATATATGTACTTTGAATGAGGATGCATCATGACACAAGTCCTTGAACTGATCAAAATTACCTGGGATATGGAGAGTCATCGTCTTAGTCCCACAGGTAGAACATATTGGTAGCTTAAAGTGAGAATGCTCAACAGGTAGCACATCTGTTATTGCAGACGCTTGTTCCAAGTTAGCCTTGAGCCACGTACTGTCTAGTTCCCAAAGTATTCACGGGGACCTAGACTACCCTGCAAGACAGAATTACTTTACCTTAGGAACCCAAATCATATTGGGTCCTAGGTTTCTATTAGCATAAGCATGCAACTGCCTTCCTTCGGAAAACCTGTCTGGAAGACTACCCCTGTCCCTAGAATGTGGATAAGCCCTTGCTGTGGGCACTGAGGGGTTGTGCCAACAGTCAATGGCAAAGTGTCTCACTTTGCCGCAGCACCAACAAGAGTGAATGTTGTATCGCCGTTTTCGACCTGATCTAGTGACGGATGTAGTCACGGTCCTAGGTCTAAAAGGGATAGGGCATGTTCTTGTTGCACAAATTCCTCTTCCGTCGAGGCATGATGAAGGGTGGAACGAATGCATGATGTGAGCGTTATGAGGCCGAGAAGGCGGTGCCATTCTTTCAGGCATCTTCCTTGCTGAGGCTCCATGACGCCTGACATCATGACTTCTATTCTCCCTATCCCGTGTCCTCGAATGGAGAGAATTCTTCTGTGAACTAGGACCTGCAGATCCACACTTTGTTGTGGCAGTGGCCGTGAATACAAAGGGCTCAGAATGAGCCTTAGGTATTTCCTCATGGGTGGCCATGACGCCTCTTGCACTATGGACGTTTCCACATGGGGACAATTCACCCTTGCAGTGACCACGATTATTCCTGTGGTCATACCTGAAGGCATGATGAGTTGCCTTCCCGCTTGGAGTGGGAGGTCGGAACACCGTTTCCCCATTTCTCCATCCCTGGATAATCCGGGAGATCCACCCGGTTTCTTGTTTTCTCTTTATAGCATCAACTTTGGAAAAGTTAGATACTATACGTTTCTCATTTTCTAGACTATTCTCTAGAGCTGAGATCTTAGAGTCCTTGACCTTGTTGGACGCCAATTGGAGAACCAACAAGATCTTCAGTCGAGCAATCTCTCGAGCTTGCTCCTCAGCAAGTAGATTGCTTTCCTGAAGGGCTCTCTTCAGGGAATCAGTATTTTCTGGAGGGGAGCAGTTTCTGTCTTCAGAAAAGTCAAAAGATGTGGGACAGGATGAAGATGATACCTGCTCATCTGGGTTATTGTCATTAGAATCAGTGACCAATGTTTCGTCCTCGTCGGAGCTGCTTTCCTCACTATCTTCTTCAGTCTCTGACAAGGATACTGGAGCTCTGATGCAATCCGAAGGATCCTTGCATTCATCTTCAGAGGTGAGGACCCCCACATACGCTTCATCCTCTGATTGGCAGCATATTTCAGCATTCTCTGACCCCCCCCCATCAGCTCTGAGATCGTCATCCACAGAGATTTAGCCGTTTTACATTTTTCCAACCTGGAGTGAGAGGCTCCAGACCAGACATCCATAATAATTTGTCGAATCCTCTGGTCCAGTTGGAAAAGTGAGAGTTCCATCTCTGTCATCTCAGCAATGCACATGGGCACTTGGATCCCCGAGTCGGAGGTCTTCATGGGGATAAACGGACCCTCTTCCAGGATGAGGGATGCTCGAGGATCGATGGCATCCAGGTGAAATAATACTCTCATCCTCCAGATGGGATAATAATCCTTTGAGCATGCAGGGAGTTTGAGTGGCAATACGTCATAATCCAGATCCATGCTTCTGACACTGGTGGCAGGATTCTGCTCAAGGTGTTAACCTTTTTGAAGAGCAACCTGGCTCTGATACCACTTGAAAGTCCACCTAGTGTCGGCTATGTGCACCTATGGGGGGGGATAGGTGACGTGTGGTTCTTTTGCGGAATTTACAGATGTACCTGCACAATAAAAACAACAGACACAGCACACAGAATACACAGCAAATTTATAGTGGTTCCCCGACTTGGGTACATCCACTTTCCCCCTTCGACCTATCTCCCCAACAAGGGACGACTCGGTCACTTCACCAACGGGATTGAAATCCAATCCCTGCACTAACGGAAGGAGCCCTTCCACACGTGAGAGTCAACACTCCCACAACCTGGGTTGCAACCAACCCTTACAACACGGAACAAAAGTTCCTTTACAACAAAAGTAAATATGGAATGTATATGAAATACAAACTTCTTCCGGAGACTACGGTGTTCCTCTTCGTTCGACGACGTGTTCTCGAGGTCGATGAGGAGTCTACAACCTTGGTCTCTCTTGGAGAAGATCTCCCCGGAACCGGCGACGGCACACGAGCGGCGGCAAGCTTCGGGATCGGCGGCTACGATGAAAAGTGGCTGCAGAACTTGGAGATCTAAACTTCGTAGCGAAGCAAGCTAGGTCTACCAACGGTCACTCTAGGATCAGTCGTCTCGATCGATTCGGACGGGGGAGTTTTCCCGGTCAACGAATCGAGAGACAAGAGATCTCCGGATAGACGCGTGAGACCCAAGCCTTGCTAAGCTTCTGTCACCGGAGATCGGGAAGAAGAGCGATCAGCAGCGGCGACCACTTCACGCGAGCGGCGGCGGCGGAGCGGAGCGATTTCGCTGGATTTTCTTTCTCTCTTATCCGTAGATTTACTGTTCAAAATACCTGTGTATAAATACTGTAGGATTCTCAAATATGACCGTTTGTGGGACCCACAAATGAAATCCCCAAAATCCGGTTCAAACAAATCCAGAAGCAGAATCCGGTTCAGCAGCATTCTGAGAAAACGCCAAGTAAAAATCGGCGAGAATCGCAGACGATTCTCGACGAATCGGCGAGAATCACCAAGTGATTCTCGACGATTCGTCGAGAATCGTTTGTGATTCTCGTCGAATCACTTGTTGATTCTCAACGAATTTTACTTTGTATTCATGGGCTGCTAGACCACAGGTTCGGCGGGAATTACAAGTGATTCTCGCCGAATCTTACTTGGCACCATTTTGAGATGGCCAGAAGGAGTCGGCGAGAATCACTGATGATTCTCGACGATTCGACGAGAATCACTAGTGATTCTCACCGAATCGGCGAGAATCACTTGGTGATTCTCGTCGAATTTGCCTTGGACGATTTTTCGTCTTCCACCTAGGAGCTGCTCCTTGATCCTCCAAGCTCCTTGTCTTCTCTTGCATATGAGCGGCCCTGTACTTGAAAGTAAGTGCACTCCAATAGAGAGAGTACACATAGGCCAACACACTGATCTGCTCAACGAGGGATTACGTCGTGCAGACCCGTGTATATTGACCTACTGCACCCTGACATTGGTGTGCACTTAGCGTGGAGAGACTGCAAGTACAACTTGAAAGAGTTTATCAAATACATTGTGAATTCATCTTAGTTTGACAGGTGGCTTCCTCAAATCTAGGTAATCGTGGATACAATACCCAACAGATACGGAGGCTCAGGTACATTTGATCAGGGATCGGGTGCTAGAGGCCCAGAGCAGACAGGCGAAGTATTATGATGCCCGACACCGGAAGGTGGAGTTCCAGGTTGGAGACAGGGTTTTCTTGAAGATACGTCCGGTACATGGTGTCTCTCGGGTGCGGAGGAAATGACTTAGTCTTTTTGACTAATGGTCGGTGACCATACTATTTTTAGGAGCTCGAGTAGATGGAGCACCAGCACGACCGGCAAGACGAGATGACAGGACTTGAGGAGCAGGTGCCGCTACCGCAGACTACTACTACTGCCCATCCTCAGGTGGGACGAGTTTTGATGTATTAGATTAGCTTCCGTTTTGATTTGAGAGAGAGTTGATATGATGTACTGGGCATAAGCCCTTATTACTCTTTCATTTTGTACTCATTGTGGACTATGTTTCTGTACTCTTCATTTATATATATGATATGTACTCTGTGACTTGTGTACTAGTGGATTTGATACTGCTATACTTCTTCTCTCATATTGTCCTACAGGTTATATGATCGTATTAGCCGGCAGAATCGGCGTGTTGCGGTGTCGACTAACCCGTGAGTTCGTGCCACCGTAAGACGGCGGTTCTAGGCATAAGACCAGGAGCCTCCTTGGTAAGGGGGAGGGGGGGTCTTACAAACTGGTATCACTTGACAAACGATCATATGAGAAAGAAGTCCACAACACTGGACCACCCCGCGCCAGCATTAGTTTGCGGACAAACTATGCAGCGGAAGCAGTGGTGTGCCCATGTGTAAATAGTCACATAAAACAGTCCATTAAGTATAATGTGGTAGGCCAGTTATGTTTTAACCTTACCTTTATGCAACCTCCACAGGTCGTCGCGCCGCAAAATGTGGTTCCCCCCTCCAGCTGCCACTCCATTTCTACAGACGGAGATGGGGCAGACTTTGACAGCGATTCTGGATGCCTTCAAAGCCCAGCAAGTCCCGGTCCCGCAGCCAAATCCGGGGTCAAGCTGGCTAAGTGCCTTTAGGAGCCTGTCACCACCAATGTACCGTGGGACAGAGGATGTTGTAAAGACGGAGGAATGGCTGGAGGCCATACATGAGATTTTGGCAGGCATCAGCTGCCCGGTCGGCCAGGCAGTTCCTCTATCCACCTCCGCACTAGAAGCTCATGCGAAGAGATGGTGGAAGTCAGTGCGAGAGTCTACATATGCTGATTGGGAGCTGTCAGACATTTCCTAGGAGGAGTTCGGCGATATATTTTTGGATCACTTTGTATCTACTACGGACAGAGATGCATTGGAGGAGAGGTTTATGAACCTCAGGCAGGGGACCAGATCGGTGATCGAGTATCAAAGAGAGTTCTCTCATCTGGCTAGATTTGCGGGGATCCAGGACACCGATGATAGGAGGTACGCCACGAGGTTTTACCAGGGCCTCAGGGAAGATTTGAGGCAGGCCTTGTTGTTCATTTTTCATGGCACGTCTACCCAGATTATCGAGATGGCAAAGAAGCTGGAGGCTGACCAGCTGATGGTGCAAGGTAGAGGAAAGAGACCGTATGATGGGTCGACTTCAGGAGAGAGCAGTAGGTGCTC
Source organism: Platanthera guangdongensis (assembly GCA_039583875.1). Lineage (NCBI taxonomy): Eukaryota > Viridiplantae > Streptophyta > Magnoliopsida > Asparagales > Orchidaceae > Platanthera > Platanthera guangdongensis. The sequence goes on from CM077164.1 coordinate 146,101,415, forward strand.
TCAGAGAGGCAGGACTATTAGATACAAGAGGGGTGGGGGACGTCGTCGCACCAACTTCAAGCAGGAGCAGGGGCCTCCTCCAGCATTAGCTCCCCCAACTCTAAAGGTGCATGATCCGAAGAGACAGGATGACCATGGACGCAGGCCGGTAGTTTGTTACGGATGCCGCCAGCCCGGGCACATTAGATCGGAGTGTCCGCATCGATTCCATCCAACTCCTCCTCCTCCACCTCCAGTGGCCCCAGTACAGCATGGTCGAGGCCGAGGCTGAGGATGAGGTCGAGGCCGAGGCCGGGGATATCATGGCAGAGGATGCAACAAGGAGCAGATGTACGCTTTGGACCTCACAGAGCAGAGGAACCCCGAGTAGGTGATTACAGGTACTTAAATTATTTAAATTTAAAAATTTCACATTGTAGTGCCTTGAAAACCATAGAAATAACATCCATTATACCTCAAATAAATCTCAGGCATAGTTATGATCAGCGGCAAGCCCGCACATACCCTCTTCGACACGGGTGCTTCCCACTCATTCGTGTCGGACACATTCATTAAAGGACTAGAGGGTGTAGAGAGATTCCCTGGTGCAGAGATGATGGCGCGTCTTCCAGACGGCTCAGAGCTACGAACTTCGGATAGCTGCGACATGGAGGCCGGGATAAGAGGCAAGACTTTCGAAGCTCCGGCGGCAATCTTGAGATTGCCGGACTTTGATTTGATATTGGGCATGACCTGGCTTCATTGGAACTATGCCCAGATCGACTGCCCCTCTAAGAGGATCACACTCAGACATGGAGACTCCTACGTTACTATTGAAGGTATCCGACCTATCCCTTATCTATCATTATCTTCTGTACAGGCTGTCAAGGCCTAGGAGCAAGGGGAAGAGGTGTACCTCATCTGCTTCGAGATGGAGGCAGCGGAGAGTTCCATAGCTGATATCTCGGTGGTTCGGGATTTCTCCGATGTATTCCCGGAGAAATTGCCCGGACAACCACCAGCTCGGGACTTGGATTTCAGGATTCAGTTGGTGCCGGGGGCGAGACCAGTGTCCCGGGCACCTTACAGGATGGCTCCCAGAGAATTAACAGAGTTCAGGACTCAGCTTCAGGAGCTTGTGGACTCAGGGTTTGTGCGGCCGAGTTCGTCGTCGTGGGGAGCACCAGTTCTCTTTGTGAAGAAGAAAGATGGATCGTTGCGACTATGCATAGATTACAGGGAGCTGAACCGGTTGACGGTCTGAAATACCTATCCACTGCCTAGGATAGACGAGTTATTTGATCAGCTTCAGGGGCCTTTTGGTTCTCTAAGCTGGATTTGAGATCCGGTTACTACCAGCTGCGCATCCGAGAGGAAGACATCCCGAAGACGGCTTTCAGCTCACGTTATGGGTTATACGAGTTCACGGTGATGCCTTTTGGGCTCATGAATTCCCCTGCCGCATTCATGAGTCTAATGAACCGTGTATTAGAGCCCTTCTTGGACCGCTTCGTGATTGTGTTCACCGACGACATTTTGATCTATTCCCGGACTCAGGAGGAGCATACAAAGCATTTGACACAGGTCTTGCAGAGGCTGAGGGAGTCCCAGATGTATGCAAAGTTTTCGAAGTGCCAGTTTTGGCTACAGGAGGTGGCCTTCTTGGGGCACACGATCAGTGGAGCTGGATTGGCGGTGGATCCAGCCAAGATAGAGACAGTGAGGGATTGACTACAGCCGAAGACAGCGTCCGACATTCACAGTTTCTTGGGGTTAGCAGGCTACTATCGTAAGTTCGTGGAGGGGTTCTCGAGGATAGCACTCCCCCTCATGACCTTGATGAGGAAGGATGCATAGTTTATATGGACAGAGCAGTGCGAGACGGCATTTCAGGAGTTGAAGGACCGACTTACCTCATCCCCTATCCTTGCACTCCCATCTGGGAGTGAGGGATTTCAGATTTACACGGATGCCTCATACGAAGGGATGGGTGCTGTAGTGATGCAGCACGGACATGTTATTGCTTATGCTTCGAGACATTTTAAGAAGCACGAGCATAACTATCAGGTACACGACTTGGAGCTCGGGGCTGTCGTATTTGCACTAAAGATATGACGACACTATCAGTATGGGATTCATTGTGATATCTTCTCAGATCACAAGAATCTCAAGTACATTGATACGCAGAAGGACCTAAACCTGCGACAGAGGAGATGGCTAGAGTTTCTCTGTGACTATGATTACCAGATTCACTACCACCCGGGGAAGGCAAACACAGTAGCAGATGCATTGAGCAGGAGGGCCGACACCTCTGGACCGGAGCCATGGATGATGGCTATGGAGCTGATACGGATGATGGGCGGCATGCATATTACTATGGTTTCTGAGGCCGAACCAGTTGGATACCGAGAGTACCTGAACGCTATGATCAGTGATGATGACATTCGGGAGCGCATTATGGCGCATCAGAGGCTAGATGCTGCATTAGAGCTGATTTTCAGTGCCCTGGAAAGGGGCAAGGTTGAGGACTACGCGCTGCAAGATGATCTCCTTCGATTCCGTGGATGCATTTATATACCAGCAGGAGGCGGTATCCGGGATGATATACTTCGGAGGCACAAGAAGCTCAGTCACCGATACATGGGGCCATATGTGATCCTGGAGCGGATCGGCCCCTTAGCTTACCGACTGCAGCTGCCACCGGAGTTGGCTACCCTACACGACGTCTTCCATGTCTCTTCCTTGCGAAGAGCTCTCCTACGGCTGGAGCAGTATGTTACTACTACAGCCGGTCCGATAGCGCCAGATAGATCCGTCAGACTGGAGCCGATTCGGATTGATGATACAGATGTCCGTGTGTTACGAAAGAAGAAGGTCCCTCTCGTGAAGGTATTGTGGTCCAATCATGGATAGGAGGAGCACACCTGGGAGCCGAGGGATCTAATGCTGGAGCGACACCCGGAGCTGTTCACTTCAGGTATACTTTAATTTATGCGTTTAAAATTTCTTATAATTCTTGTAAGTAGAACACCGTAGACCCGAACTTAAATTTCGGGGACGAAATTATTTTCTTATTTATTAGGATTTGTAACATCCCATGTTACTTCTAGGCCCCTTTTCAATTAGATTGGGTTAGGCATGGGGTGGGTGATGGGGAAATTAGCTAGGTTTGACCCTAGGTAGTGGTTTGTAGCCATGTGGGGCCCACTAAGGGGTCAAAGTCAAACTAGGTCAAACTAGGCTAAATAGGAACCCTAACCACACCATGACCCCACCACGTTGCTCTAACCCTAAAACAATCTAAGTGGACCCTAGGGCATGCCATTAGGTCAACCTTTGACCATAGTTGACCAAAGTCAACCATGGCCCTAATCTGGTCAAACCTATACCTATAGGCCCAATAAGCCTAAGTAGGGCACCATGTTGACCCAACCCAAATTGGGTGGTGTCATTAGACCCATGACCACCAAGTGGGGTCAGCCCACTCACCTTGGTTGACCAAGTCAACTCAAGTCAACCCATTTAGCCTAAAAGAGAAAATGAAGGCCAAGCCCATTCCTAGTGGGCAAAGCCCATGAGCCAAAGCCCATGACCAGCCCAAATGGGCAATGACCACCCCTAACCCCTGGTTTTGAAGAGAGAGAATACATGCAAGGGAAAAATTAGAATTTTGGTGAAAAGGAGGAGATAGAAAGTGGGTTTAAAGAAGAGGAGGCCACTTGGCCTTGGCCCATCAGCCCAAAAGGGTGCTGGCTGGCCTCCTTAGTAAATCCAACAAGCTTGGGCAGCATGGTGGCCACATGGCACCATGGGTGAAGCCTCCAAAGCCTTGGGAGAGGATACTACCACTGATCAAGTTCTCCTACAATAACAGCCACCAGGCTAGCATCAGGATGGCTCCTTATGAGGCACTTTATGGGAGGAAATGTCGGACACCGCTGTCATGGGTTCAGGATGTGGATACCAAGGCTCTTGGTTCTGATTATGTGAAGGATACGGAGGCTCAGGTACATTTGATCAGGGATCAGCTGCTAGAGGCCCAGAGCAGACAGGCGAAGTATTATGATGCCCGACACCGGAAGGTGGAGTTCCAGGTTGGAGACAGGGTTTTCTTGAAGATACGTCCGGTACATGGTGTCTCTCGGGTGCGGAGGAAACGACTTAGTCTTTTTGACTAATGGTCGGTGACCATACTTTTTTAGGAGCTCGAGGAGATGGAGCACCGGCACGACCGGCAAGACGAGATGACAGGACTTGAGGAGCAGGTGCCGCTACCGCAAACTACTACTACTGCCCGTCCTCAGGTGGGACGAGTTTTGATGTATTAGATTAGCTTCCGCTTTGATTTGAGAGAGAGAGTTGATATGATGTACTGGGCATAAGCCCTTATTAATCTTTCATTTTGTACTCATTGTGGACTATGTTTCTGTACTCTTCATTTATATATATGATATGTACTCTGTGACTTGTGGACTAGTGAATTTGATACTGCTATACTTCTTTTCTCATATTGGCCTACAGGTTATATGATCGTATTAGCCGGCAGAATCGGCGTGTTGCGGTGTCGACTAACCCGTGCGTTAGTGCCACAGTAATACGGCAGTTCTAGACATAATACCGGGAGCCTCCTTGGTAAGGGGGAGGGGGGGTCTTACAAGCCCAGTCAAAGAAATGAGTCCATGGTCGGGGGTGGAGGTCAGGTCCCGATTGACCGACTCGGTAGTTTTTGGGGCTGACTTGGCCCAATTGGCAGGCTGAGGATTGGGAGGCTCAGACGATAAAGCGCTGGAGGTGACAGCAACCAGGCTAACAGTGCGAGTAGCATTCAGCCCGTGGGCACGGTCCAACCTCTCTTGGAGCTCTTTGGAAAGAGCCATCTCGGCCGGGTCGGAGTAAGGGGAATAGCAAACGTCGCCCAGTTACGCAGGATCATATAAATAGCTGTTGGTGGATCCCACCAAAAGATTCCCTTGGACTCACTGACCCACTCGCTGATCTCTTGAGGTTTGATGTTTCTTTCCGAGTTTGGGACAATCTCGCAAAACGCGGGGATTGTGTACAACCGCGTATCCGGCGAGTGGCGTCATCAAGAGTCGGTCCAGCCATTTTGGCGCAGTACAAGTTCCCGGCGAGTCAGGAGGGGGACAAGTTCCTTTGGGGCTGCCCGACTCGCCTGGGTGGGTGGGGGGGGGTAGTATAGAAGGGGCGAGTGGAGAAGGCGGGCTCTCACTCGCCCCTGACATCTCGGGAGGTAGTCGGTGAGTGGGGCAGGCCGGGCCTGCATTCTCCCTGGCCTTCGAGGAGATGGCGAGTGCCAGGCTCATCAGGCACTCGCCATCCCAGACGAGTGGAATCTCATATACTACTCGCCCAGTTATGTATCCTTTACCATTTTACTCATGTTGGCTTGCCCATAGCCTTTTAGAACAACGGAGTTACGGTGTTGGCAGGCCAACCTGGACTGCATATAGCTGTTTAGAACATCAGAAGTTGGTTGTTGGCAGACTGTTTTCAGAAAACTATAAATAGACCCAAGGGGGTACCTCAAAAGGCATGTTTACTTGTGTCCTGGTCTTCTTGCGCTTTCTGAGGTATCCCTAGCTCGACACTTTCCTAAGGAGGGGAAGCGCTCTAAGATCTTCAGGGTGTGTGGTGGGACCTCCATACTGGAGCCTTGGGTCTGTTCCTTGTGCTAAGTCTTTGGTTGTTTGACTTGTAATAGAGAAGTAAGTGTGTGATCACCCCTTCCTCAAAGGTCGAACTCCACAGAAACCGATTCTTCGGTTTCAACAAACCGCATGCGCAGTCTTACCTATTTCACATGAGGATCGCTCGAGGCTTAATTTGCATGGGGATCGCCCGCGGATTAATTTACACGAGGATCGCTCGCGGCTTAGTTTTCTGGAAACTGATCGGTCGCTGCTGAAAGGAAATACAATGCTTTGAATAACAAATTGTCTACGCATGTCCTGGCTGGCTATTCTTAAATATTGCAGAGTCTGTGCATAGTTGAAATACTTTTAACGAGCTCAAAATAAGGAGTTATTGATAGAATCGATGTAGGTTTTGCGCGTTCCATGACCGGGTCAGGGTATTTCCCCCGCGCTTCGTAGTTTGTAAGTTCCTGGTTTCACAATTACAGTGACGACGAATGGTCCTTCCCATAAGGGTGAAAGCTTGTTTCCTTGAGGTCCTTTTTCGGTGGCTTCTATACTTCGGAGGACCAAATCCCCGACATTGATTGGTCTGGATTTCACATTTCGATTGTAATATCTTGTTACACGTTGCTAGTATGCGACAGTGCAAAGAGCTGCCATTTCTCTGAGTTTGTGGATCAGATCTAGGTTCTCCCTGTCACAACCTGCATTTTCTCTAAATTTTTAAAAAAACATATCAGAGTAAGAAAACACGCGTTGTGATGCCACGTCGTGTAGGGGATAATTGCAGATGCTCGGGCAAGATTCCAACTCAACATTTTATATGAAACCTACAATTGTATTATGAAGAAACCACAATTAAGTAAGTTTTGATGGTCGTATCCCTCGGCTCAGTAGATTAACTAGTCCATGAGTGAAAGTATAAATATACGTCGTGGAAAGTACTTTGCTTATATTTCTTAACAACCTACATGAGCATAAACATCTCAATTGGACAACTCATGTTATGCATGACTCTAGATTTAGTATAAGTATAACAATAGTTTATACATTCATTAAAGTAGGATAACTTTAGCTTTAAAAGATGATATGTATGAGATGGTAAAAGTAATACTTTTATAATTTTTAAATACATATATGCAACCTAGCATAAAACCTTCTTAAATACCAAATGAACAAATAGTTTATAAAGAAATATACTTAACAGCTATCAAGTACTTAACATTAAACAAAATCCTATGGACGTCAACAACCTGACACGAACCCACCAAAATACTGTGTGTCTTAACTAAAGGAAAAGGAACAACAACTATCTCACAACCGGTGAGGGAAAGACAGCTGCAGAATACCAGCCAAAAACCCAAAACTTTAGCCGCTCAACTGGCTACTGCTCCAAATCTGAGGCATTCACAAGAAAAGAATACCTCAGCAAGATTATACAAGTGGTGATCAAAGATCAAAAGGTTAGCAATAAACCGAAGGAATAAAGGGTTATCAACTCAAGCATAAGTAACCTGTCAAATTTCAGCAATGAATTATATGACAATGATAAAAAATTTACTTATTCAAAAGTAAGAAAGTTGCACCAAGTGCTAAATGAAGTCATGCTTCGAGAATATCTGCAAAAGTAAGCAGAATAACATATACCTGTACAAAATGGGGAAAGAGACTTAACAACTCTATTCATGTGAATCATTAACACTGGTAAGAAATGGTTCTGAGCCGGTGTCCACATTGTCCAACCTGAACCTACAGACACAAATGTTTCAAGAAGGTACTGCGATGGTGGCCACATTGTCCAAGACAACCAGGCATTCCAAATGCCCCAATAAGGCACTAGGGTGGTGGACTCAATGTCCAACTCAACTCATCAATCCAAACATATAAATAGGGTACTGTGGTGATGACTACTTTGTCCAACTTAACCTCGCAGCCCCAAAAATAACTCCAGCATTATAATGTTTCACAATTTAGCACTAGGTTGGAGGTCCTGTATCCACTGTCAACCAAAAGTCATACTTAGCATTCATAAACACTCAAGTAACAAATCACTCTAAGTCATACTCGACGAATTCAACTTAATTTAGCGAGAAATTTCTAAGTTCAAGCTGATTCGTCGAGTATACACGACGAATGCAGTAGATACACGACATCACATTGAGTGTATTCAACGCACTCAACCCATACTAATCCAGGGAAAATCGTCGAGTACACTCGACGCCGCGTTGAGTGTAGTCAACGCACTCAGCGCCATTCTCAACTCAGGGAAAAGCGTCGAGTACACTCGACGCCTCGTTGAGTGTATTCAATGCACTCAACATCATTCCCGCTAACACGACGATTCTGACTTCACTCAACACCGCGTTCTGCCTTCACTCAACGCCGCGTTGAGTTCACTCAACGCCGTGTTGAGCTCACTCAACGTCGCGTTGAGCTCACTCAACGCTTTTGACTTAGCCCCGAAGCTACTCAATGTCAAGGCTTCACTCAATGTTATTTCACTCAACGCTAAGCCTTCACTAAACGTCGCGTTGAGTGCACTCAACGCACTCAACGCTTTTGCCTTAGCCTCACAAACCACTCAATTCCTAACATTCACTCAACGCTAAGTGATCTTCACTTAAACTAAGGAATAATAGACATGAAAATCAATGGATTAGAACCTATTATCAGCCATATATTCGACGAACATATGCTTGACGATTTGCTCTGACCTACCGTCACTTACTCAGCAAATTTGTTTCTTAGGCTAACTGGTAGAAATCACTGGTTATACACTAACAACCGAGAAATGACGAATCTATCTCTTACAAACAATCAAATACGACGAACGGCCCTTGACCAAAAATTTTGCACTGAGCAGCTAGTCACTATGGCCAAATCCTACCCTAATCCACATTTTTGTACTAGTAAGGAAGCAAAATAACAAGAAACAAAGAATAAGCAAGGGGGAAAACCGTCACTTGCCTCAAATCTCTCCGAATTCCGACAACACTAGCACTCCTCCTCACAGATCGGGCCATAGAAACACCTAAGCAGCAATTTCTGAAACTTTTTGAGAGGAAAAAAGCTCAAAACGCATACCTTAATCTCTAAATATCCAAGAAAGCAAAATTACTTACCACAAACGCATAGATCTCGGAGAGAGATTTCCGGATCTACTATCCGACGACGATTTCGTGCACCGGAGCTCCTACAAGTGGTGGTCGAAAGCCTAGCGAAACCCGCCACCCTCTATCTTCCGCGTTTTCTATCTGATAGTTTGGTGAAGAATATGAATAGTACTCTTTGTGTTTATCTGTTTCATATAATATATAATATCTTATAATATTATATACATGATATAATATAATATCATATCACAATATAATATCATATTAAGATTACTATTCATTATTGCTAATGAAACGTCCAAATAACCCAAAAACTCGAGTCAACTCAGATTTCTTCGAAATTCGCGCCGAAACCAAATATTGAGGCTACAAATCCAACTGCAAAGTCGAATTTAAGATTTAACAAACCAAACTCGGGTAGAAACTCTCCAAAGTTAAAACACAACATTCTCAAAAAGGTTCCGTCGCGTTCCAAAACGAACCCCGGCTCGCAAAGGAATATCGAGACTTACAAGAAATTAGTCATGTTAATATTCTAAGCCAAAAATCTTGGATACCAAATGAGCAAAAGTCACGCTCCATCAACAGTACTCGTCAACTACGCTTCAACGTAACGCCCTGACGTTAAAATACGTCACTAAAGAGATTTCAAATAAAGATCGAAAAAGCAGGGGCGTTACACTCCCAGAGGGCTTTATCATTCTTCTCTTGGTCGAAGTTGGAGACCCGTGGAGCTGGGATGCCGATGTCGACTGGGATGATTGCTTCTGTTTCGTAACATAGGTTATATGGTGATTCTCCGGTCGGGGTTTTTTCCATAGTTCGGTATGCCGACAAAACTTTGGGGAGTGCATCAACTCACTGCCCCTGACTTCTTGTTGTCGTGGTTTTAATCCTTTCAAGATCATTTGATTGGTCACCTCAATATGGTCGTTGGGTTGTGGGTGTGCCACAGCAGTGTGTCGTAGACTAATTTTTAAGTCTTCGCACATTTTTGTAAAGGATCTTCCCGTGAATTTAGTCCCGTTGTCTGCGATGATGATTGTGGGGATGCCAAAACGACAGACAATATTCTTCCATACGAATCATTTGGCATTTTTTTCGGTAATCTTGGCCAAAGGTTCTGCTTCGACCCACTTGATGAAATAATAAATGGCCATTATGACGAACTTCCTCTGCCCCGAGGCTTGGGGTAGGGGTCCCAGGTGGTCGATTCTACATTGCGCAAAAGGTCATGCTCCGTGCAGTACGATGATGGCAACCGGTGGTTGTCGGGGAATGTTCGCATACAACTGACAGCTTTTACATTTTTTGACGAATTCAGTTGCTTCCCTCTTCATCGAGGGCCAGTAGAAGCCTTGACGTAATATCTTTCGTGCCAGGGCCTTTCCGTCTAGATGTTTCCCGCAAACGCCTTTGAAAACTTCTCATAAGGCGTATTCTGCATCGGATTCAGATAAACATTTCAAGTATGGTCTGGAAAAGGATCGTTTGTATAATTATCCGTTGACTAGGGTGAAGGTGGATGCTCGAATCCTTAGGTGTCACGCCTCTGCTTGGTTTTCTGGGAGTAATTGATGCTCTAGGTAGGCTAATAACAGATCATTCCAAGATCCTTTTGGTTCTTCGACCTCCATGATCTCCCAAGGTCCTTGGATGTTGGGAATAATGATCTCCTCTATTTGGCGCCTTCTTAACTGGTATTGGGTTGGCGATGTAGCTAGTTCTGAGAGGGCATCTGCTCTAGAATTCCGCTCTCTTGGGATATGAAGAATTTGGTACTGCGGTATCTTGAGATGTAGATACTTTACTAGGAAAAGGTATCGACTTAGCTGATCATTCCTTGCTTCGTAGTCACCTTCTACTTGCGAGACGACGAGCTGGGAATCTAAATAAATGGTCAAATTTTTGACATGACAATCAATGGCGAGCCTAAGTCCTGCGATCAGAGCTTCGTACTCGGCTATGTTGTTTGTAGCTGTGAATTTTAGTCTAAGCCCGTACTCTAGGGTGACCATTTCTTGGCATATCAGGAGTAATCCTGCTCCCGCACCTTCGATCCCTGATGCCCCATCGACTAGAGTGTCCACTTAAGGTTACTTGCTGCTTTCGTGGTAGTTGTTTCAAGTGGAATAGTGTTTTCTATGAGGAAATCTGCTAGCACTTGTGACTTAATGACTGGCCGAGGTAGGAAATAGATGTCGAATTCACCCAATTCGACTACCCACTTTACTAGCATGCCGAAGGCTTCTGGTTTATGGAGGATCATGCGGAGGGGAAGTTCGGCTAACACTTTGACTGTGTGAGCTTGGAAATAGGGTCGGAGTTTCCTGGCCGAAAAGATGTGTGTTAAGGTTGTTTTGTCTACTGCTGGGTATCGGGTTTCTGCGTCTGAGAGTATCTTGCTGAGGTAGTAGATCGGAAGCTAAATTCCTCCATTGTATTTAACCAATATTGAGCTCAATGTAGCGGGTCTGATAGCTAGGTATAAATAGTGTGTCTCTCCAGGTATAGGCTTTGGGAGGAGTGGTGGTGAAGCTAGATATTGCTTTAGGGATTCGAAGGCGGACTGACATTCATCCGTCCACTAGAAACCTGTGCTCCTTGCATCCCTAAGGATCTTAAAGAACGGCAGATACTTATCTCTGGTTCGTGCTAGGAATTGCGAGTGCGTCGTAATTCTCCCGTTTAGGCGTTGCACTTCCCATAACAATTGAGGGGATGCCATATCCTTGATGGACTTAATCTTTTTGGGGTTTGCTTTTATTCCATGTTGTGTTACAATGAACCCCAAGAACTTTCCTGCCATTACTCTAAATGCAAAAATGATCGGGTTGAGTATCATGCCATGTTGGCGGAGGATTTTGAAACATTTTTCCATGTCCTCCAGATGATCTTCCCGCAGGATGCTTTTTACTAGCATGTCATCAACATATACCTCCATGGACTTTCTGTTGTGATTTTTTAACACCTTGTTCATTAGTCGCTGGTAGGTGGCTCCGACATTCTTAAGACCAAAATGCATTACCTTATAGCAGTAGATTCCTTTGTTTGTTTGAAACGCCGCATGCTCTTCATCGGCAGGATTCATTCCGATTTGGTTATAACCAGAGTAAGCATCCATGAAGCTAGGAAGTTGGTGTCCTGTGGTTGAGTTGACAAGTTGGTCGATTCTAGGTAGGGGAAGCTGTCTTTCGGGCAAGCTTGGTTGAGATTTGTGTAATCCACACACATCCTCCACTTCCATGGAGGATTTCTTAACCATGACCACGTTCGTCAACCAAACAGGGTATTCTACTTCTCGTATGAATCGCGCCTCAAGGAGCTTTTGCACCTCATCCTCTATTGCTTGGAGTCATTCAGGGGGAAAGTTCCTCTTCTTCTGGATGACTGGCCTGCATGTCGGGTTTATGTTTAGGGAGTGTTGAATGACCTGTGGGTATATATCGGGCATATCTTCGGGGTACCAAGCAAAATTATCTTTATTTGCCTGAAGGTAAGTTGCCAATTCTTCCTTCTCTTGTTACGGGATGAGGGATCCAAGTTGGATGATGCGGCTCGGGATTGTTGGTGAAAGTGGGACTTCAATTAATTCTTCAGTGGGCGCCCCTCGTTGTAAGGTCGTTTTGTCTCGTAGGTCGAAATCATCGATATTCAAAGATGTGGCTTTTATTGGTTGAGCTTGCCTTGAGTAACAAATCCTAGCGGCTTCCTGGTTTCCTTACACCACCCCCACTCCTCTTGTGGTGGGGAGCTTTATGGCGAGGTGCAGAATTGAGGGAACGACCTTAAAATGGCCTGAACGGGTCTTCAAAAGATCGCATTATAGGACGAGCTTGAATCTATCACGGCAAACTAGATTTCATGTGTAGCTTGCCTCGAAAACTCCCCCATGGTAACTGGTAGAGTTATCATTCCCTTTACTTGAACTGGATGGTTGTCGAAGCCATACACGGGTCCAACCGCTGGTATGAGATGTTGACTATTAAGCTTCATATTTTGGAGGGTGTAGAAGAACAAGACGTCGATCGAACTCCCATTATCGACGAGTATTCACTTGACGTTGTAGCAAGGATCTCTGATCCCTGGACTGATCACGAGAGGATCTTGGTGGGGTGTTCGAATCCCTTCGAGATCTGTCTCTGAAGTCTATTGTGGAATCTTGCTTTTATCTTTTCTCTTCATGGACGTCTCTTTGTACCCCTACTGAGAGTATCTGGGTAGAGAGAGTTGGTGATCCGGCGATAGTTTTGATGTTTTCGACTGTCTGGCGGGCATTGGCTCCTCCTCGCTGGGCGTTTTGCTGATCCCTCGCCTGCCTGGGAGGAACCTGCTGATCCTGTAGGTGTTCCTGCAAGAACCTGCCAAGGTGTCCTTGGCGAACTAAGCGTTCGATCTCATCCTTCAGTCGGGCATACTCCTCAGTGGTGTACCCGGTGGCTTGATGCAATTCGCAGTACTTTGACTGATCATTTTTGGGATTAGGGGCAGGTTGTTTAGGGTGGTGGAGAGTCGGGTCATTTTGGATGGCGTAAAGCATGTTTGTACGGGTGGTGTTTAATGGAGTGTATTCTCGGGGTGGCTGGTCCCTCTAGGAGTTGCGCCTTTGCTGTTTGTTCCGACGTTCTTCTTGGAATCTTCTTTCCCTCTTTAATTTTTGGTCCCCATCGAACTGTTGTCGATGTGCCTCAATGGTTTCATCTGTCGTTATTTGTGCCTCTACGCGATGTACGAGGTCCTGATAGCTAGGGACAGTTTCCCTCATTAGATCTGAGTAAAAGCCACTTGGGCGAAGACATCCAAGAAATACTCCTCTCAAGAGTTTTGTGTCGACTCCGGGAATCTGGCGAGCTTCTGGGGTAAACCGGTGGAAGAAGTCTTTAAGGGTTTCTCCTTCATTTTGCCGGATTCCTGACAAGTGTGAAGGGTCGCGAACAATTCCCATGTTGGCGATGAACTGGTCGGCGAATTGTCTTGTCAATTCCGTGAAGTTTGTGATTGTTCCCTCTCTCAGGGAATGAAACCAGGTACGGGCTTGGACTTTGAGGGTTACTGGAAAACTGGGCAGAGTAGTTGGTTTGGTGCATTATATATCCTCATGATCGTTGTAAAGTGGTTGATGTGTTCCAAGGTGTCATCCGTTCCAGCAAACGTTTCGATGTTCGGAAGTTTGAAGCCGTGCGGGATCGGATGGGCCAAAACTGGTGGTGTGAGCGGAGAGACCTGGTGGAATGGTTGGCGGGTAAGAATATCTCGTTGACCAACCTGTCTGTACTACTCTGCGATTGCTTCTTGTATTTCTTCGCGAATGAATCTCTTGCACGGCGATAGTTGGGGATATTCTTGTAGCTCCCTAAATTTTACAGCAGAACGTTTGGTCGTTAACACTGGGAGATAGTGGATATCACCGGGGCGATAGCGATAGGTCTCAACTCCTAAAAGCGTTGAGTGAGCTTGATGCACTCGATGCCTCGAAGCGTTGAGTGAGCTACTAGCTTTGATAACGTCGGGCAACAGTGGGTATCGCCTGGGTGATAGCGGGAAAGCGTTGAGTGAGCGCAATGCACTCAACGCCGCAAAGTATTGAATGAGTCCAACACACTCAATGCCTGAAAGCGTTGAGTGAGCTATTGGCTTGAAGTCGTGTAGTGATAGTGGATATCGCCAGCCGATAGTGCCACGTGACATGGACACGTGTCAGATGGCTGTTAAGCAGCTAAAGAGCGGTGGTTGACTAGAGTCAAGCGGCTGAAGTCGATGTCGCCAGGCGACATCGATGTCGCGCTGTGATAATAGCTACTTTGACTTTTCAGTTGATTTTGCAGCCACTCATTTCTCTTGATGTATTAATTCAGTGACTGGGATTGAGCCCGAAGTTACTTATGCAGAGGTGTGCTAGAATGAGAAGTCATTCTCTTCTCATCTCTATCTCTCTTCATTTCCTTTTGTGCTCTTGAAAGAAGGAGCTAAGGAAGAGTTGGGCTGATCTTTGTGAGTGTTAAAAGAGATTCGATAATCGGAGGCCAGATTTGAGGCTAGATCCGCGAAGAGGAGAACGACGTGCTCCTTTCCATCTACGTAGAAAAGCTTCGCCATGGCTCGAAAACAGATTATAAGGGTAACGATCTTCCTTCTTGGATAAGTGAAGTCCTTCTTTTGGCATATGCATGGAATCCCCCACCAAAAGGTGGAGAATCGAGGAGATTCTGATGGGTCGATACATAGTGTCCCGGGTTTGGTTTTGCATATAGATCTGAAAAGCGCAGTACAGAATAGACATGATGTGTGAAGTCCATCTGGACGGGTTGGTTTTGATTGATGATGTTTTGATTTGCGTGTCGGAGAAGACTCCGTGGATAAAAGTATAGGTAAACGTGTGAAATTCGGGGTCTAGGGGTGTGCAGGGGACTGCAATAAAGTGCTGGAGTTAATCTCTACGAAAACCCCAAATTAGGGAAGCAATGAAACTTTGTTCCTTATCGCGCGGCGATAGTGAGTATCGTCCGGTGATAGCTCCTAGTGAGCTATGTAGCCTGTCTCTAGGAGACATGTGGGCTACTAATGGTATGGCCTGTCTCTAGGAGACCTGAGGGCCATTATTGTTTGTTTGTGGGATCTTAAAATGATCTACTTAGGCACAAAGGAAATGCCAACCCGTGTCATATCACTGCCATGAAGGTTTTAGCTTTCGGCGCATGACGGTCTGAGCAACGGGCAAGGTTGACCTGCACCCACCTTATGACGATCGACTTGGAGAGCATCACTGGATTGGATCTCAAAGTAATAGAACTTCTTTGATGTTATCGACTAATAGGAAGAAAAGAGAGAAATGCTCAGGTGTTGCCATCAAGTCTGGGACTGAGAATGGTGGTGGGGCCTGAAACCGTGGCACACCGATAATGTGCCCTTAGTGCACGGGGCGTGTGGCTGTTAAGCCTGTGTCTATGGTGAATGATTATTTCCACTTTGTATACATGTTATGCCTGTAGGGAATGAATATCGTTGCCCCGGGAATGGGATAGAGTCGTTATAAATTGGTCAACTGAATGCTGACCGTTGTCGTGTTTGTCATCCTTGTGGTGGATTGTCACTGTGCAGGTGTTGGAGAGGAGAGCGGGAAGTAGTGGGCTAAAGCCCCATAAGTTATGTCGGCCCTCGAAAGCCAAGCGAAGTTTATTGCTTTCTTGTGTGCCCGACCTGCGTGCTGATGTCTGTAATCCACACCTTGTAAAGAGTAAATGTAAGGCCTTAAGTCCAGGACAGTGTTAAAGAACTGTTGACTATCGCCGGGCGACAGTGACTATCGCATACGGCGATAGTAACTTTTGGGTCTTTTTGTAATAAACATTCTAGTGATATATAGTGGACATTCCTGTGATTACTTGAGTTGAAAAAGTTAACCCTGAAGCTTCCGCTGGAATGCTCTGAGTTAGGACGCATGTAGTTTTTGATATTAACATGTAACACCGCCAACTATTCGTGGAATATGGTGTGGGGCCCACGGTCGGACCCTCTATTATATTTCATGTGACTGATGGAGATGCTACACTTCTCCTAGGATGCGGTTACAATGACCAACACCGACTCCTCTAAGGACCGGGTGAGTGGAACTGGCAGCGTAGGGGAGTTCTTCGACAACTTCTTCTCTGTGCGGAGCCTCTTGTGCTAAACCATAATTTGGTTGAGGCAGAGGATTGGCCGACGCAGGCGGCTGAGGAAGAGCAGGTGGTGTCCCCATGGTCCTGAGTAGAGCGAGCATCTCGGTCTGCTGCTCTTCCATCTATCGTACTCGCCCTTCCAAATCTATTACCGGGGAGAGAATAGTTTTCACTTCTAGCGGCACGTCTACGAGTGAATGGGAGTGAGATGGTTCAGTGCGTCCTCCTGGGACGGATACTTCGGTCGTTCGGGAGCTTCTTTTTGCCATTGTCTTTAACCTTTAGTGTCATTGTGCGGTGGATACGATCTTTGGAATCTTAGATGATGTTAGGAGTTCGATTCCCACATACGGTGTCAAACTGTTGCGGACTAACTCGATGTTTTGATTCGACCAAAAAAACCTGGACCGCCTTAGCTCTTGTAACAGTCGAGCACACACACAGCCACTAAATATTGGATGAAATAGACGTGGGAATTTTAGCGTGGAAAAACCACTCAACTGGGTAAAAAACCACGTGATCGGATCTGCGCCTTTCAAAGTTCATTATTTCGTTGTTGTTATAGCTTGTTGGTCAAATCGTGGGCGACAGACCACTACTCGTTACACTTTTGGAGATGAGAGAAGACGAGAACACTTTGAACTTGGTGGGCGGCAGGCCGCCACACACAACGGGGAATGCTAACTTCTTTAGTTGACGACGGGCAGTTAACAATGTCGGATGGATGATGGTGATGACTGCCTATCGTGCAAGGTGGTGCTAAAGATGGAATGCAGTTGGCCGCACACTTGGTGGCTAGGGGACTCGCTCCCTTGTGGGCTTAGAAGAATTGTTGGAGGCGTGACGGAATCCCGTAGGAGAATTCTTGGTGGAGGAGCGGTGGCTCGCCGACAGAGCTCTGGCCTGAGGAAGAAGAAGACACGGAGAGAAAAATATGAGCAATGAGAAGATCTGGGGTTCCTTTTATAGCCTCCAGTTGGTGGTCATGGTGGTTACGCGGCTATCCGTACACCTAACCACCATTATAAATATTTTTGTTATTGTTTAGGGGCGCATATTAGGATATTAATTCCGCTATTTGGAAACCATTTAAATTAATAATAAAATTTCATCCACTAACCTGGCTGTTAGTGAGTGGCTACACGTGAATCGGACGACCTATCCTGGCCGAGAGAGGGGGAGGGGGAGGCCGGCGGCCGGCGTCTGGACGTGGCGTCGGCCGCTTGCCACCGGCAAGGTGATGGGATTGGCATGCGAGGGGATCGGGTGTGGTGATCTCGTACGCGGTCAAACCCATGATCCCACTTATTTTGGGTAGAGATCATGGGGGTGTGGCTATATGCACACTATCTCTTTTATAAGAGGGATTGCATCCCCATCAAAAATAACTATTCATGTTCATTAAGACATTGTGTCACAACCCACATTTTCTCAGCATTAAATAATATATATCAGAGTGAGAGAAAATACGCGTCGTGATGCTATGTCTTATAGGGGACAACTGCAGACGCTCAGACAAGAACCTACTGCTAATACTTTTCATGAAATTCTCAAGTTTGTTATGATAAAAATAGAGTTTGAGTTTAAGTTTTGATGGTCGTGTCCCTCGGCTTAATGGATCAACTACTTCATGTATATATATATATATATATATATATATATATATATATATATATATATATATATATATATATATATATATATATATATATATATATATACGCAGCAAAAAATATTTAGTTTTTTTTCATTTATTATCCTATATGAGTATGAAGATCCTATTGGACAATTCATGATATGCACATCTCTAGATTTAATATAAGTACTAAAAGTGTTTTTACGTTCGTTAAAATAGAGTGACATTTGATTTATGGAGATGCTATGAGTTTTAGATAATAATATTAAGCATTTTATACATTGAAAATAATTAACATGCAATTCTAGCATAAATCCTTCCCAGAGAGCAAGTTGGTACCACAAACCAGCTAGAAAATAGCATAGCAGCAAGCAAATAGTCTAACATCTACAATAATTCACTGTGGGCATCAACAACCTGACACGAACCCACCGAACAAGTGTATGTCTGAACTGAAATAAGAACAGCAAAACTACCTCACGGAGATGAGAGAAGAACAACCGATACTACTGCAGAATGCCTGAGACCACCGACTCTAGCTGCTCAGAACGCTACTGCTCTGGGCCTGAGACATTCAAATGAAAGAACGTCTCAGCAAAAATGAACAAGTAGCAGTAAAAGAACAAAAGTAGATAAATAAGAGAAGTCAAAGGGTTACCAACCTAAGACAGAATAGTTGTCAAACCACGGTATATAAATCATAAAATAGTAAACATTGAAGAGTTCAAAGAAGTTTAAATATGTGAAGTTGCACCAAGTGCAATTTAGAGCTATGCTTCATTAACATGTACAAGAGTATGCCTACAAACATATGTATATATATAAGAAGAGACTGATCAGTTAAAAAGTGTGAATTAGTATCATTGGCGAAAGAAACACGGTACTAAGGCGGTGACCACTTGTCCAACATAAACCATCAGACCAAACAACTCAAAAAGGCACTGTGGTGGTGGACACATTGTCCAACCCAACCAATAGCCCATAAGAAGAGAAGAAAACTCACCAGGTGTAATGATTCACAAACTGGCACTGACGTGGTGATCCTTTATCCACTTCCAACCCAAGGTCACAAATAAACTTCCAAAAGTACTGATAACGAAAGAAAATCCCAAGACTCAGCATCAGATCTCCACAACGACGCAAAAGGAAGAAAAACTAAAAATTTCCTCAGGTATACTCCACGAATTGGAGTCCACCTGACTAAACGTTATAAGTACACACTGATTCGTCGAGAATACTCAACGAATTGGAATCGGACTCAACGAACTAACTCGACAAATTGGAAGACACTCGATGAATACACTAAAATTACTCGATGCCAACTCTGAAATCACTCGACGTCAAGATTGCTTCACTCGACACATTCGACACCAAGAATGCTTCACTAGACGCACTCGACGCAAAGACTGCTTCACTTGACTCCAAGACTGCTTCACTCGACACATTCGATGAAAAAACTTCTTTAGTCGACACCAAGACTTCCCTCGACGCCTCTATGCCAAGATCTCACTCGACGCCTTTCTGCTTCACTCGACGAATTACACTTGGCGAACACAAAGAAACTCAACGAATCAAAGAATACTCGGCGAATTTAACTTAAGGGATTCAGAGACACTCGACGAATCCAAAGATACTCGATGAATTCAAGTCAGACTCAACGAACTGAGATGCTCAACGAATCCAAAGATACTCGATGAATTCAAGTCAGACTCAACAAACTGAGACACTCGACGAATCCAAAGATACTCGATGAATTCAAGTTAGACTCAACGAACTTAGACATTCGATGAATCCAAAGATACTCGACGAATTCAAGTCAGACTCAACGAACTGAGACACTCGACGAATCCAAAGATACTCGACGAATTGAGCTTGGCAAATTCAAAGATACTTGATGAATTGAGCTTAGCGAATTCAAAGATACTTGACGAATTGAGCATGGCGAATTCAAAGATACTCTACAAATTGACTTGGAATGATTCCTACCCTACATGTACAACCTCGGGCTCGTGAGAGGCCCTCAAGGTGAGAACAGAAGAAGCGGACGAGAGGTACTGATAGGCGAGTGGGACCATGTGGTCCACTCGCAGGGGGCGAGACGGGGTGTCTCTACAGTAGGCGAGACGCCCCTTTTGGGGTGTGAGTAGACCCATAACGGCGACAGGGCCCCGTGACAAAGGATACCTGCGAGACAAACTGGAAGGCCCATCTCGCCGCTGGGTGCTCCCCCACTCGCCACACAGAGAAAAGAGGCTGTTTTTACATTCTACACTCATGGGGTTTTTTACTCTTCTACCCCGGGTAATTTTACCCTTTTGCCCTCGGTGGTCTGCGTATAACTCTTCAGAACAGCGGAGTTTGGCTGTTGGCAGACCCAACCAAGGGTATTTCCGTAATTTCAGGTCGGTTCAGTTTGGTTATTGACATTTCAAACTCAGAAAACTATAAATAAGCCCATAGAGGTTCTTCAGAAGCACTTTTTCCCCGGGATTTTAGAAGAGTTTTCTGTGCTTTCAGAGAAGCTCCAAGCCCAGCTTCTGGCTTTGGAGGGGAAGCTCTCAGAGATCTTCCGGGTAAGCGGTGGGACCTCCCTGCTGAGGCTTTGAGTCGGTTTCTCGTCCTTCACGACCAGTCGGAGGTCAGAGCTTGGGACGAGTAGGTGTTGGCTATGCCCCTATTTTCGAACTTTTGTCGAAGTCAGATTTTGGCTTCAATAGTTCTGGTGCAGTGAGCGTGGAAGGTAGCTGATACAAAGAAAGGCTTGAGTTTAGTCCTATGATAGGAGGTTAAGGTGAAGGATCTGGTTCAGGAGGTTCCCCCTCCCAGGGAGAGGAGGCGAAGAGGAAGATGCTGGAGGACTTCAGGAGGGAGGTCTTGCAGACTATCAGCCTGGCCTTCTCGGCAAGGAGAAAGTGGGCGACGCCTCAGGTACCGATAGAGGAGGTCCCGCTCTTGGGCGAGAACGCCCCTAGGCAGCGCCTGGGGAAGGAGGTCCTTACAGAGGCTGGCGAGAGGGACG
Organism: Platanthera guangdongensis; assembly: GCA_039583875.1. NCBI lineage: Eukaryota > Viridiplantae > Streptophyta > Magnoliopsida > Asparagales > Orchidaceae > Platanthera > Platanthera guangdongensis. Next base: position 146,122,477 of record CM077164.1, read on the forward strand.
TTGCCGCGCGAGAGCTCTTCCCAGGCCAGCGTCCCGGGAAGGAGATTCCGGCAGAAGTTGGCGAGAGGGCGGCTGCTGTGTGAGAACTCTTCCCTGGCCATGGTCTCGCGGATCGGGCCAGCCAACCGAGGCCGCGAGATGTGCCCACTCGGCAGGCAGGTGGCGAGAGCCCATTCAGTGAGCTCATCATCTCGGCCCCGGTGCCGGAGGGGTTCCGGGAGCCCGACATGTCCTACTACTCGGGGAAGGATGATCCCATACAACACGTACAGTGGTTTGAAGATGTTGTTTCGATAAGGCAGATGACAGATGCCTTCAAGTGTCGGCTATTTATCATCACGTTGAAGGAGAAGGCACGGGACTGGTTTCACTAGTTGTCGGCGAGTTTGATCTACAGTTTTGAGGATCTGCATCGAGGGTTCTTGTTGAGGTTCTCGACATCGAAGAAGTGTAAGAAGGAGACGGAGTGCCTATTTTCAATATGGCAGAAGCAAGAGGAGACGCTGGGTCATTATGTTGACCGGTTTCAGGAAGAGATCCTCCTAGTCTAGGAGGTCACAGGGTATACGCTGATGCTCGCTTTTACCCTGGGGCTGAGGTCGGATTCCTTTAGCATGGAGCTGAAGAGAGTGTCCCCTCTCTTTTGAGGAGCTCATGGAAAGGGCGGCAAAGAAGATAGACTTTGAGAGGGCTAATCCGACTTTTGCTAGGAAGCTGTCCAGGTTGGCAGAAGATGATGTGAAGGAGCCGGGAGCAGGAAGGCAGAGGGAGCAGAGAGAAGAAAGAGAGGAGCCCCGAGGGCAGGGGAAGCAGGGACAACATCAAGGATGGGGGGCCCGGGAGCCGAACAACCGCATAGGTTGGAGGCCTCAGGAGGGTCGCCCCCAGGGAAAAGGAGGTGGCTTTCAAGGAAGAGACAACTTCCGCGAGCCGAGGAGGTTTGATCAGCCGGCGTGGAGGCAGGGGCTGAGGGATCGCTTTCCGCAGCAGCAAGAAGCAATGGAAGTTGGTCGAGGAAGAAGAGGAAGGAGAGGAGGTAAGGGAGGAGCCGGAAGAAGAGGAGGTGGAGAAGGAAGAAGGGGCCGGGTGGCGTTGCATTTTTGTGACTTCCACCAGGAGGAAGGTCACGCGACAACCATCTGCCCCGAGTTCTTGGAGATGAGAGAAGCCAAGGGGTTGGGGAGGTAAGATCCACCGGTAAGGATCGTGGAGGTGCAGCAGGGAGAGACGGAAGATAGATACGAGGACCGAGTGGACATAGGGACCCGGGAGGGATCGGGGTGATCCACGGAGGGATTGGGATTGAGGCAACTCGTAAGGGGAGCCTCCAGACCATGTTCCGAAGGTGGGTAGTCTCGACCTCCTAGGCTCCCCCTCCGGAAGAAAAAAAATTACCTTTTATTCAGCAGACATGCCCGATTATGAGGACCTGTTTGGTGATGCCTTTGTGATCCAGACAGTAGTAGAAAACTTCACGGTCTCCAAGATCCTGGCGGACAACGGGAGCTTCATGAACGTGATCTTCAAGAAGGACTTCGATGGGATGCAGGTAGAGACCAAGAGGGTTATAGCTTCGGACGGTCCGTTGTTAGGGTTCTCGGGAGAAAGGAAGGAAGTAGAAGGAGGAGTAAGGCTGCACATGAAGTTAGGGGGCGTGTCACGGAACTGCAGGTTCGTGATCGTGGACGCCCCAAGTAGCTATAGCGCCATCTTTGGGCGCCCCCTCATCAACACCTTTCGCTGCGTCCCCTCCTCGTTTCATCAATGCCTCAAGTTCAACAATAGAGGGGTGCATGTTAGGGTCAGGGGGACCTGAGGGTGGCGAGACAATGCTACGTGACGACGGTCAACACCATATCGTGGATGGCAGAGGCGGAAGAGCTGGAGAGGGAGATGGCGGAGCGGGAAGAGGTTGTCAGAGAAGAAGAAGTGAGCCTAGAGGAGGTGAGGGAGGAGATTGAGGAGGAGCAGAGAGGAGGAGGTGTGCAGGAGGTCCATAGGGACGAAGAGTTGGAGCCGCAAGAGGGTCGGCGGGTGGAAGGAGTAGGAGAAGGAGCTGAGAAGGAAGCCCTGAGGGGCGTGGAGGTCGATCAGCAGCAGCAGCATGAGAGTCTGAAGGAGGCGATGGAGGTCGAAGAATCAGGAGGAGAGGAAGAGTTTGGGCTGGAAGAGGAGGCAAGGGCCGGCTGGGAGCAGTCATGACTGGAGCCGGCGGAGGAGGTGGTGGAGATGCAAGTCTTCACCAGCACCGGCCAGGTACAGAAGGTGCGGATCAGTTGGGGCTTGAGCCCCGAGGACCCGGAGTGAATGCGGGCTTGCATCTAGAGCAACGTTGACATCTTTGCATGGAGCGCGGCTGATATGCCAGGTATCGATGCTGATGTGGCCTACCACCGCCTGAACCTGGATCCCCTGACTCGCCCCATTCGCCAAAAGATGAGGGCCATCGTGACCAAGCTGGTGGATCCATCCGCGAGGAGGTCAAGAAGCTTCTGGAGGCCGACTTCATCTCGGAGATCCAGTATCCAGGCTGGGTCTCCAACGTGGTAATGGTAAAGAAAGGGGGAGGGAAGTGGCGCATGTGTATTGACTTTTCCTAATTAAATAAATCATGCCCCAAGGATTGCTACCCCCTGCCTCAAATCGACGCGCTGGTTGATTCAGCCATTGGTTTTTCTATTATGAGTTTTTGGATCCTTTTTCAGGTTACCACCAGATCCGAATGCACCCTCCTGATGTCAAGAATGTCTCCTTCATCACGAGGGAGGGATGTTTTAGCTATAAGATGATGTCCTTTGGGTTGAAAAACGCAGGGGAAACATACCAGCGCATGATGGATCGAGTCTTCCAGGATGAAAAGGGAAGGAACCTGGAGGTCTATGTTGACGATCTAATTGTCAAGAGCAAATGTGTGGACTCGCACCTTCGGGACCTGGAGGAGACGTTCGCCACCTTGCAAAAGTTCAAGATGAGGTTGAATCCCTTGAAGTGCGTCTTCGGGGCGAACCGCAGGAAGTTCCTTGAACATCTTCTGACCCCGGCAGGAGTGGAGCCTAACCCAGATAAGGTGAAGGCCATCCTGGAGCTGGAGTCACCACATAACGCTAAGGAGGTCCAATGCTTGACAGGCAAGCTGGCCGGCCTAAGTAGATTCCTCTCCAGGTCGGGAGAGAAATGCTCATCATTCTTCAAGGTGCTACGGGGTAACCAAATGTTCGAATAGACCGTCGAATGTGAAGAAGCTTTCCAAAGGCTGAAGAAGCAACTCTCCCTGGCTCCTCTACTTCAAAGCCCAAAGGAGGGGGGTGATCTAGCCTTGTATCTTGGAGTAGGAGCAGAGGCTGTGAGCTCTGTCTTGGTCAGAGAAGAGGGGAAGAAACAATTGCCAATTTACTATGTTAGCAGGATCCTGAAGAAGGCGGAGCTCCGCTACCCCATCTTAGAAAAGCTGGTGTACGCCTTGATCGTTTCGGCCAGGAAGCTCCGGCCATATTTCCAAGCGCACTCGATCAGGATAGTGACAGATCATCCCCTCCGTAAGATTTTTGAGGAAGTGGAGAACTCGAGCAGGTTGGACAAGTGATCTATCAAATTGAGCGAGTTTGATATCTCATTCGTGCCAAGACTCTCCATTAAGGCACAGGTGGTGGCTAACTTCTTGGCAGACTACGTTGTTAAGGTCGGGGTCGAGGAGCCGCGACCGCAGGAGGCGTGGAAGATGATGGTTGACGGGGCCTCGGGAAAGCACTCCCTCGGAACAGGGGTGGTGTTGATAAGCCCTCAAGGGGTCACTATAGAACAAGCAGTGGTCCTGCACTTTCCAGCAACTAACAACCAGGCATAGTGCGAGGCCGTGATAGCCAGCCTTCATTTGCCAAAGGGACTTGAGATCCAGGATGTGGAGGCTTTTACGGACTCGTTGGTGGTGGCATCACAGATCCGAGGAGAGTTCGAAGCTCGAGAGCCCACCCTTGTGAAGTACTTATCCAAGGTGAGGGTGATCATCGGAGGGTTCCAGACGTTCTCAATCCAACATGTTCCCAGGGAAGAGAGTATAGCCGCCGATCGGTTGGCAAAGTTCGGACCTCGGGGAGGAGGGACCTTCACTGAGCTTTTTCGACCGGCTATTGAGGAAGGAGAGTTGATGGAGGTGGATCGGCGACCCTCGTGGGTGGATCCGTTGGTGACCTTCCTAACCACCGACGAGCTTCTGAAGGGGACCTAGGATGGAAAAAGCTTCAGGAACAAGGCGACCCATTACCTAATGATGGAAGGGGGGCTACACCGGAAGATGTTGTCATGACTCCTGGCAAGGTACGAGACTGAGGAGGAGGTCCTGAGGATCCTGGAGGAAGTACATTCGGGTGAGTGCGGCAGTCACTCAGGGGGAAGGACATTGGAGGCAAGGGTAGTAAGGCAAGGGTATTTCTGGCAGCCCCTGAGGAAGGATGTGGCTGAGTTTGAGAGGAGGTGCCGGAAGTGTCAGTTGTACGCCCCCTCCAGCTCTTGCCCGCTCAAAGACTCTGAAGCATCACGGCACCGTGGCCGTTTGCTATATGGGGGATGGATTTAGTCGGGTCTTTCCCCGACTAGGGGACAAAGGAGCTTCCTCTTGGTCATGATTTATTACTTCTCAAAGTGGCTAGAGGTCAAGGCATTGGCCAAGGTCATCTCACAGGTCATCCAGAATTTTGTCTGGGGGAGATCATATGCAGGCACGGGCTCCCCCAGGCAATAGTAACAGATAATGGGCCCCAGTTTGTCAGCGAAGAGTTCATCAGTTTCTACTCTCAGCTGGGGATAGACCTCAGATTTGCCTCCGTACATCACCCCAGGAGCAATGGCCAGGTCGAGGCGGCCAACAAGATCATCGTGAACCTACTCAAGAAGAAGGTAGAGTACTTGAGGGGGAGTTGGGTGGAACAGCTCCCCTCAGTATTGTGGGCCTTGCGGACAACCCCGAACACAGCCACCGGCGAGACCCCCTTCAAACTTTCTCATGGGTGTGAGGCGGTCCTGCCTGTGGAGTTTTAGGTTCAGTCCCCTCAAGTCGCGGCTGCAGGTGATGAGGATGAGGCTTGGAGGTTGGAAAATGAAGAGGGCTCGTGCCTCTCGTTGGACATGACAGAAGACTACGCGATGTCGCAGCTATCAGGCAGGAAGAGATCAAAAGGAGGATGATGAGATACTTTGACAAGCATATCAGAATCAAGCAGTTTGCAGAAGACGATCTGGTGCTGAAGAAAGTTGATGCTGTGGGGAGATCTGCCCCTGTGGGTAAGCTCAACTCAAATTAGGAAGGGCCTTATATTGTCGAAAGGGTCCTGAGAACAGGAGGTTACCACCTCCAGGATGTGGAGGGTAGGACCCTGAGCCACACCTGGAGCGGCGACGATTTGAAACGCTTCTACCCATGAGAAGGGAGAGTAAAAATTGTATACTTGAAGTCAAGTTTATAATAATATGTTTTTAAAATTACTTTTGCTTTTACCTACTGTGAAATTCTAACGGCAGGAAGTTGGTTACTTTTGCACTACCCCGAGCGCGGCTCAGCCCCAAGTAGACCCACTGTGCAGGCTCTCTTTAGCTGGCAGATCCGAAGGCTCGCCTGTGGGGGAGAGGTCTGGTTCTTGGTCCTTGGTTACTTTTGCACAACCCCGAGCGTAGCTCAGCCCCAGGTAGACCTGTTGCACAGGCTCTCATTAGCTGGCAGGTCTGAAAGCTCGCCTGTGGGGGAGAGGTCTAGTTCTTGGTCCTTGGTTACTTTTGCACTACCCCGAGCGCGGCTCGGCCCCAGGTAGACCCTCTGCGCAGGCTCTTATTAGCTGGCAGGTCCGAAGGCTCGCCTGTAGGGGAGAGGTCTGGTCCTTAGTTACTTTTGCACTACCCCGAGCGCGGATCGGCCCCAGGTAGACCCGCTGCACAGGCTCTCATTAGCTGGCAGGTCTGAAGGCTCCCCTGTGGGGGAGAGGTCTGGTTCTTGGTCCTTGGTTACTTTTGCACTACTCCGAGCGCGGCTCGGCCCCAGGTAGACCCGCTGCGCAGGCTCTTATTAGCTATCAGGTTCGAAGGCTCACATGTGGGGGAGAGGTCGGGTTCTTAGTCTTTGGTTACTTTTGCACTACCCCGAGCGCGGCTCGGCTCCAGGAGACCCGCTGCGCAGGCTCTCATTAGCTGGTAAGGCCGAAGGCTCGCCTGTGGGGGAGAGGTCTGGTTCTTGGTGCTTGGTTACTTTTGCACTACCCCGAGCACGGCTAGGCCCCAGGTAGACCCGCTGCGCAGGCTCTCACTAGCTGGTAGGTCTGAAGGCTCGCCTGTGGGGGAGAGGTTTGATTCTTGGTCCTTGGTTACTTCTGCACTACCCCGAGCGCGGCTCGGCCCCAGGTAGACCCACTGCGCACGCTCTCATTAGCTGGCAGGTCCCAAGGCTCGCATGTGGGGGAGAGGTCTTGTTCTTGGTCCTTGGTTACTTTTGCACTACCTTGGGCGCGACTCGATCCCAGGTAGACCCGCTGCGCAGGCTCTCATTAGCTGGCAGGTCCGAAGGCTCGCCTGTGGGGGAGAGGTCTGGTTCTTGGTCCTTGGTTACTTTTGCACTACCCTGAGCGCGGCTCGGCCCCAGGTAGACCTGCTTTGCAGGCTCTCATTAGCTGGCAGGTTTGAAGGCTCACCTGTGGGGGAGAGGTCTGGTTCTTGGTCCTTGGTTACTTTTGCACTACCCCGAGCGCGGCTCGGCCCTAGATAGACTTGTTGCGAAGGCTCTTATTAGCTGGCAGGTCCGAAGGCTCGCCTGTGGGGGAGAGATCTGGTTCTTGGTCCTTGGTTACTTTTGCACTACCCCGAGCGCGGCTCGGCCCCAGGTAGACCCACTACGCAGGCTCTCATTAGCTGGCAGGTCTGAATGCTCGCATGTGGGGGAGAGGTCTGGTTCTTGGTCCTTGGTTACTTTTGGGCCACCCCGAGCGCGGCTCGGCCCCAGGTAGACCCGCTGCGCAGGCTCTCATTAGCTGGCAGGTCCGAAGGCTCGCCTGTGGGGGAGAGGTCCGGTCCTTGAAGTCTTGGTTCTTGGAAATTCTACACCACCTCGGGCCTGGCTCGGTCCCCGATAGACCCGCTACCCAGGCTCTCATTAAACTAACAGGGCGGTAAGCTCACTCGATGGCAGAATGGTTGGGAAAATCCCCTTAAGAAACATCCCCATTAATCTTATGAAAAATAAACTATGGAAGGCAAAAGCTAGAGCAGTGCGAGTGGAGGCACTCCCAGCTGGCGGCCTCGGGGACGGTCTCGCCCTTGGCGAGCGGGAACTCGCGCGAGACAGAAGACTTGGCCTGATGATACGGGGCCAGTTATATCACTAAGAGTCACTCGCGCAGGGAGTACCCTAAGGAGAGGCGAGAAGGTTAGGTCAGTTAGTTTAACACAAGTAAAATGAGGGAAATGACAACTCGCGCTCCGCAAAAAGTCAACTCTCCAACAAGGCAGCGAGACAAGATGTAGCACCGTCTCGCGGGCGTGAGCACATCAAAGGGTCGTCTCGCAGTAAGCAAAATGAAGTAAAGTATAAAAAGTGAGGCGAGGCGGCGAGACGGGTAGATAGCACCGTCTCGCATGCAAAAGCAAACCAATAATTCCTTTCGCGAAATAAAAAACAAAATAACAAGGCAGATAAAAATATGTGCTTCTAATCCATCTGATCATCACTGTGTCGTGTATCACAAAAATGAGGCTCAAAAAGTAGTTTAAGTTTTACAGCAACAAAAAGAGGAGAGAGGGATTCTTGATCTTGAAGGTGGCACGTCATTCCTCCTCGCTGGAAGAAGAATCCTCGTCTCCTCGCCATAAAGCTGGGGGACCAGGACACGGACGGTCACCGTTTCAGAATCGTCCTTCACGACCCCCAACTCCTTCATCATTCTCAGGACCAGCTCCGCCTCCCTGATGCTAGCGTCTCGGCACTGCTCCTCAACTTCATCAAAAGAGTAATGCGGCGGAGGTGCCTAGAAGGGTTCGCGACGAGACGACGACACGTCACTATCCTGGAGACGGGTGACCTGAGCTTTTAAGTCCTTATTCTCCTCCTTCAGGGCCTCTATACGCGAGTTCATCCGCCTCGCCGTCTTGGCATCCTGCGATACGCCCGGCCATTAGCAAAGAGTAGTTAAAGAAAAGACAAAACAAGGATAAGGCTAGGGCTTACCGCGCCGCCCTGGGCTTTCGCGAGGAGGGCCTCGGCAACAGACAACCTTTTTGCAAGGTCTTCTGATTTCTCCCGCTCCACCGCCAGGCTCGTCTCGCGGTCCTTCCATTTTTTGTTGGTGTAAATTAGACGGCGCGAGGCGCGGTGCGAGAACTCCAAGGCGCGCATTTGGGCGTGGGAGATCTTCAGGACAAGGTCCCGCGAGGACTCGCTTTCAGGAAAGACGGCATCAAGACCGCCATAAAGACTGTACCCCACAGTAAAAGCGTGGCTGGTGGGGAGCTCCTGCTCCTTCCAAGGAGGAAGGAGGGTGGAGATAGACACATGATTGACGTCCCGCCCCCACAACAGAACAGGGTCGCCAACGACATCTTGGACAATGGGGCCCAAGTTGAAATTGATGTGAGAAGAGGGGGCGGGACGGCTGGAGGAGGCGCCTTCGCAAGAGGTGGTGGCAGCTGGTTGATTTTAGGTGGTGGTAGGCTGATCGGGAAGAGCCGTCTCGCGAGTGGGCGAGACGGCCTGATGGGGAGGCGAGCGTGGCGACTGGGACTCCCCTATAGAGATGGGGCTCAAGGACCCCGACATCTCCTTCGTCTCCTTCGGGGCTTTCTTTTTCCCCTTGGAAATAACCACAACTTTTCTCATCTTCTTTTTTGGAGGGCTGGAGCGAAAGAGGGCTGTGTCGCCTGTAGGCCTCTTGAGAGGGGCAGGATCCAAGGACTCTCTCACCGCCTCAGCTGCCGCGCTGGCGAAACTGAGTCCCTTGGAAGGATGGATGTTGCTCTTATAAGGAGGGTGGACTGGTACGACTCGCTCCCCTAAAAACAAACAAAAAAGTGATAAGATGGCGAGACGGGAAACAACGAAATGCGAGATAAGAGAGCGAGAGTACCTTCTCCAGGGAGCACTGGAGGCAGGGAGTCGAGGCCTCGTCTCAAGAAGTTGACTTCAAAGTTTTTGCCGACGAAGTAATCGTACAGCAGCTTCTCTGGGCCGCCCACCTGCGGAGATGCGTAAAAGCTCTCGGGAGGTGACACCGGCGCGAGCGGGATGCCCCCGAAGTCGCCCCGGATGAAAACAAACCTTGTGAGCAAATGATGATTCTTGTTGGGCGTCTCGCACACTTTGAGCCCTTGCCTAGTGAAATAGAAATACACTGAAAGGTACTTGGACTTATGGCCTTACAATGGTTTTCTTATCAAATAATGTCTTACATACATCGGCACGCAGGCCGGCCACACATGATAAAATAAAAGCAACTATTCGCTAAGGCCTTCGAGGGCTAGCTCAGCAACATGGGCTCCAGCCCACTATTTTGCACTCGGCTCCGCAGCACCTGCAAGCAAACATACCACCGCACGGTGGCAAACAATGCAACGGTCAGCCAAAGTCGACCAAATTATAACGACCCCATCCCTTTCTCGGGATGACAGTGCTCTTTCCCTGCATATCATTAGCCCAGCTAAACAATTAAGCATGAATATACTTCGCCACAGGTGTAGGCTCGCACGGCCAAACACCCCGTGCACTCAGGGCACATTGACGGTGAATCCGGTCAATTCCGTGGCTTCATCACCATCCCCGGGATGGCAACAACATGAGCATTCAGCCTTCCTGACCACTATCTAAGGCTCCCTACTATGCCAACGGCCAGTCCCCATCTATGGGTCTCTCGCACCGAACCACATAGCCCAGGTCCGATTCCACTTGCTCATTGCTCATACCGCCTAGTCAATTTAAGTCCTACGCGCGTGCCAAGCTTCTCTCGGATCCTACATTTCCAAACAATCACATAAACCAGTTATGTTCAAGGCCGGTTCCTAGACCGCCAAGCTAGCAGAACAACAATTCCGCTCAGTTTTCCGGGTGCGCCTTGGAGCTAACCTCCAACGATCCCTGCTGCAATCTACCGCCTAGAAACCCGAAAACCCAAAACACGGAGTCTTATCCGGCAACCATACAAATGCAACATCACCGATCCAGACCAACATGTCCGGGTAGGCTTCACACACAATGCCTATGTCCGTACTTACGATTTCAGACTCTATATGCAACACAAGGGGGACTATTCACGTCTACCCCAAGGAACACCGCACACTCACCACACACTTGCGGGAGAGGGTTTCCCTATGCAAAAGGAAGAGCTTCACATGCTCAAGTTGAGAATCGTCACCCTTGTAGTTCATTTTTGCGCCATGGCAAAACTATCCGGATAGAAATCTTTGCAATGGAATTCCCTCCACGGATCCACCCTCGGTTTTCCAAACGGTGCTCCGATGATCCGCCGGCGGCCGGAAAACTCCTCTTTCATCCTCCTCTTTCTAACTCCTTGAGAGAGAGAGACTAAGGGAGAAAATGAGGAATGGATCCCCTATTCCCAACCTTAACAGAGCAGGGACTTCCCAGGGCCGTCAGATCCTAATTAAAGAAATCGAACGGCTCGAATCCGCTCAAAAATCCCCAGACCTGGGCCGAACACGGCTTCGCACACGGCCGTGTCCCAGGCCGTGTGCCTCGATCCAGGCACGATCGTCGAACACAGAAAAGGACACGGGTCAGAGACACGCCCATGTCTCAACTGACACGCCCGTGTTGGGTCCTCGACACGCCCGTGACTGGGGGCGTGTCACATGTAACCGCCACGCCAACTGTCACGTCTCTACTGAACATGGGTGGGGACACAGGTATGGACACCCCCGTGTCACCCATGACACGCCCGTGTCAAAAAAATATGCCAAAATGTGTTTCCTGCCGTGTCCTTCTCGGGGCATAGCCGGCCAACACACAGCATGACACGGCCATGGACACGCCCGTGTCCCTGGTCGTGTACCCCTAAGCAGGAACCAAAAATCCCCTTTTACGCGACCAGCTCAAGCACAATTTTCGGGGCGTTACAAATCTCGCCCACTTAATGAATTTCATCCCGAAATTAAGTAAAGGTACACAAAATTACCTAATTATTTGATAAGACATTATTTGATAAGTAAATCATTATAAGGCCATAAGACCATGTTCTCGGACATTGCTGGCGAGACGGCAGCACAAGGCATTACCTAATTATTACAGCATTCAAATACAAAAATAGAGAAGAAGGGGCGAGACGGACGACCTTCAATACGGTAGCCATTGCCAGCGACCACCGCGAGCTCCCGCGCAGGGAGGCCTACTGTATGAGTGGAAGGCGCGAACGGAGTCGAGCCCACGGCGTGCGAGACGGAGCTGCATGTCGACCTCGCTAATGATGTCGTCAGGGTTGGTTCCATCGACATCTAACTCGGCATCAACCTTGGAAGATAAGCGAGTGCACTCGTTCTCCAGCCATTCGATGCGTCTATCCGCCGCCTGCTTATCCTGCGCCAACGAATGGATGATGCGCGTGTGCTTTCGGAATAACTCGGCCGTCTTGCTCTTCATCTCCGTCGGCTGCGTAGGATCGCCCAGGTAGTCTTCAATCTCATCAAGGGAAGGAGGAGGCGAGATGACGAGTCGCCCAGGGTGCTCCTCAGCAGGCGAGTCGGTCTAGGCGCCTGCGCAAGGAGTAGAGGGGCAGGGTGAGAGAGGCTCCCGCAGGAGGGTGTGGGAGTAGCGAGTGGGATAGAGAAGCGAGAGGGAAGGTTCCTTACCAGGAGGACGGAAGGTCCCGACGTCCTGGGAAGGGTCGTCCCTCCTCTTGTTGGGAGGAGTAGTTGGAGGAGTGGAAGGTTGTTGTGAGTCAGAATCTTCGCGGTGGACGGCGGTGTCGTCTCGCGAACTTTCCGGTCGTTGTAGAGCTGCGGGGGCTCCCTGAAGAAACAAATAATTAAAAAAGGCAGGTACAAATGTTGAAGGAGTAATAAAGACAGAAGCGAGAGCTCACCTCTTTCTCTCTAGGAGATGCGAGAGGAGGTTTGGGGCCGATTTCCAGGATTGCGCGAGATGGCTCCGCGGCAAAGGAGGAGGGGCCACCTATTTTTACCCTCTTCAGGCGAGACGATGAGGACGGTAAAGAGGGTAGGGGGCGAAATAAAGTTGAGGTAAAAGCGGCCATGTTGGCCTTGTTCTACTGACGCACCATTGCAAGACGCTCGTGAAAGCTCTGGCTGTGAGACATGATCAACAGTTCAAGCCAAGGAAGGAGGAAGAATGTAAGGGGGCATCCTTTATTCGGGGCAGGAATCCCATATTTATAGGGTTCGGTGGGGGCCTCACAAAATATTTTCTCATAAATACGCACATAAATACGCTTTAATGACGAGCCTTGATTGGACATTCTTTCCGATATTAAAATAATCTCGAAAAGAGCGGGGATTGTGTACAACCTCGGGCTCGCGAGAGGCCCTCAAGGTGCGAACAGAAGAAGCGGGCGAGAGGTACTGATAGGCGAGTGGGACCATGTGGTCCACTAGCAGGGAGTGAGATGGGGTGTCTCTGCAGTAGGTGAGACGCCCCTTTTGGGGCGCGAGTAGGCCCATAACGGCGAGAGGGCCCGTGACAAAGGATACCTGCGAGACGAACATGAAGGCCCGTCTTGCCGCTGGGTGCTCCCCCACTCGCCACATAGAGAAAAGAGGCCGTTTTTACATTCTACACCCATGAGGTTTTTTACACTTCTACCCTGAGTAATTTTACCCTTTTGCCCTCGGTGGTCTGCGTATAACTCTTCAGAACAGCGAAGTTTGTCGATTGGCAGACCCAACTAAGAGTATTTCGGTAATTTCAGGTCGGTTCAGTTTGGTTATTGACAGTTCAAACTCAGAAAACTATAAATAGACCAATATGGGTTCTTCAGAAGCACTTTTTCCCGAGATTTTAGAAGAGTTTTTCTGTGCTTTCTGAGGAGCTCCAAGCCCAGCTTTTGGCTTTGCATGGGAAGCTCTCAGAGATCTTTCGGGTAAGCGATGGGACCTCCCTGCTGAGGCTTTGGGTCGGTTTCTAGTCCTTCACAACCAGTCGGAGGTCAGAGCTTGAGACGAGTAGGTGTTGGCTACGCCCCTATTTTCGAACTTTTGTCGAAGTCAGATTTTAGCTTCAACACTACACAAATTCTGTTAGCAACCAATCGAGGCAACATATTCAGCAAACCTTAATCCATACCCTATTCCTAAGTTCTATGCAGGAAAGAAAGAAAAAAAAGATAACATGAACAAAAGATCAAACAAGAGGGGGAGGAACCACCACTTGCCTCAAAATCTCCTGAAACTCGAACTCCCAAGCTCTCAACTTCAAGATTCGGCCGAAAGAACTCCTCGTCTACGATCTCTGAAACTTTCGGGGCAAAAACAAGGGTTAGGCTACTACCTCAAACCTTAAGAATCCACGAAATCCAAAATACTTACCACACACTAGAAGAGCTCGGCAAGAGCTTTCCGGATCTATGCTCCATTGAATATTTCGTCTACCGGAGCTCCCGAAACGGCTTCCGAAAGGTTCACGATGAAAAACTCGCCGCCTCTCTCACGACCCTCTCGAACAAACCCTTTTGGGAAAGAAGGATGAATAGGGTTTTCTTTTTATAAGTGTATATATATATATAATATTCGATTATTAATATAATAAAAACTCAAATGACGAGGGTGACCAAATCATCTCGGTTTTCGATGAAATTCACATCAAAGCTAAATGAAGGTGCTATGATTCCAACGACAAAGTCGAAATCAGGATCTGACAAACTAAACTCGGGTTAAAATTCCCCGAAGTTAAAACATCAATAATCCTTATAAAATTCACCGAGTCTTCAAATTGGCCCGGATCGCCATGAAACTTCACATGCACGACTAGGATCAAATACTTTAATTTTCTAAAGCTTAAAACCCCAATTCCGATGAGTTTAAAATCTAGCCAACTAGGCCCAACGGACGCAACCATGCACTAACGTCGCACCATTAATTACGCGCCAACATAACAACTTTACGTCACTAAAGAGATTAAAATAATTATAGAAAATTTGGGATGTTACACATTGCATCAAACAGGTTAAAAGCATTCCAATTTTATTCGAAGCAGAGGGATCGTTGCTTAACCATTAGAGGAATAGACTTTGCAAAGCAGATTTAAGTAGTAAAAATGAGTGCAGTCGCAATACCTAGAGTTTAATGGTGATGTAGATGTTTACAATATTTAAATTAGTGCCAGATGAATGAGCATGGTGTAATGCCCCCGTTTTTTCGGTATTTATTTAATACCCCTTTGGCGTTACGTTGACGCGTTTCCGGCTTGTGTCGTTGTTTGAGTACCTCGGTAGGTGTTCTTAGTGGTCGTAGCCTGTTTGCAGGGTTCCCCATCTAGCCGGAGTCTGTTTTGGAGACTCAGGTGAGCCTCTCAGGGAATGCTTGTGCTTTGGCTTCGGGTGGTGTTAGCCCGAGTGTTAGGTCGTCGGAGGTTGCTTTCGACTTCGCCGTTGTTCTCGTAGCCTGAGTGTTTAGCTACGGTGCGAGTTTGGTCGAAGTTCGAGATCGTTCATTTTGGCATCGTTTCGACGTTTGTTGGTTATCTAGTAGTAGTTGTTTTTCTGTGCATGGCTTTATGTGGCCAAGCTTGGTGAGGCTTGTGCCTTGTCCTAGGCTAAGGTTTGAGTTAGCTAATTTCATATAGGTATATATATATTTGTGTGTTTGTGAACGCTTGGATGCGGATAGCCAGTGTATTTAAGCGTTTATATTTATGTTTACGCATTTTAGCATGAGTGGTTTTGGCGTGCCGGGGTATAAATGCACACGTGCGTGCGTGCTAGGCTTTGTAATAATTTATGTGTGCGTGTTTATATGGGTAGAGGCGTTATATGCATAGTAATAAGCGTGGAATTATGTGTACTACTAAATGATTTTATACGTGCATTATTATACGTGTATACACTTATGTATGTATATGTGTAGGTATATAGTATATACGTATATTTAAAGTGTATGGATATATTTATATGTGTATAGTGTATAAATATATTTATAGGTGTGTGGATATACTTGTATGGGTTTAAGTATATACTTAGGTATTACTTCATTAGTTAATAGAATTGAGAATTATGTGTTTAATTATTAGGCGGTCTTATAAAAGAGGATGCCTTAGGTTTAGGTTTTTCTTTCTTTCCCAAACCCGGCGGCTTCCCCTTGCGGATCGAGCGGAACAGGCGGAACGAAGAAGCCCTCCGACCACCGTCTCCCTGCCCAGATTAGGTCAAGCGCCAGTTTGAGGCCGGATCCGTGCTCCTCTAGGCAAGACCTTCGTTCCGAGGTAACCATTTTGGGATTTCACCACCTTCTTTTCCGATCGGGTGTTGAGGGACCTTTTTTTTCATGCTTTGATCGAGCTTTTTCTTCCCAGGTTGTTGCTGGCCGAATTCTCCTAAGATCAAGGCAAGTGTATTCTTTCCAAAGTAATTCCATGTCTTGTACTGCTTGTTTGATTCATGAGAAGTCTTTGCATTTTTTTTACTTGATTATACGCATGAAAAATCGGTACAAAGCCTCATATCCCTCCCTTTTTTTTTTGCTGGTTTCGTTCCTTGGGCATGTGGTTTTAAGGTTCTTTTTTTTTCCTTTTGCTAGGGATCTTGCCCCGATAGGATATAATCCGAGTGCCCTTGTTTCAAGCTTTGTTCATTCATGAGATATTTAGTTGTTTGCGGTTTTCTTTTGGTGTAAACCGTTGTTGTGGTTTTGTTATAATTAATTTCAAGAGTTTTATTATAGTTGCCCCATGGTTGCTCTAAAACCGGATTGGTATCAAAACCACCCAAATCTCTTGTCATTTCCTTTTTTTTGTGTCAATCCTCTTGTTTGAAATTAGTGTCAAGCCCTTGCTAATGTTTGATATCAAACCACCGGAGTTATTTGTGTTTGGGTTGAATCAAGCTAAATATTTATGGTTGTAGCAAGTTAACTATTAGGGTTTTGTACCAAGCTAATCGTATAGGTTTAGTTGTAGATCAAGCTACTTGGTTATATTTAATATCACGTTATTGGTAAGCGTTTAGTATAAAGCTACTTACTTAAATTCAGTGTCGTATCGCTTTCAATTTATTTGTGTCAAACTACTTGTTTGGGCAAACTCGATGTTTAGTCCGTTGGTATGTGTACAAGGCTCTTAGGTGGGTTGCTCTAGAGTGTTTAGGGTTCTTCTGGAGATTGCTAGTGCTATAGCTGCTGCTGTGATTTGTTTTCTTCCTCACTCTTGGGAGGTAGTTTCTATAGACTTGTAGTACAGATATGCCTACTCACCAGTGGGTTCGTGTCAGTTGTTGACGCCCACTGGTGGTGTCTCTTTTAGATGCTTTGTACTTTGCTTATATTGCTAGATTTCCTGTTTTGGAATATATTCAACTTGCTCTTGGGAAGATTTATGCTAGGTTGCTAGTTACTTTTAAAACCTAAAAGCACTATTATATTTATATCTCATGATCAACATGTTTTATAAAACTAAAACACTACTTTCCAAATGACGTAAAAGATTATTTTCGTATATATATATGGTATAAAATAAATGTAGGGTATGCATAGTATAAGTTGTCCTCTGGGGACACTTATGCACTTTTTTAGGGTGTCAAATGAAACTAAAGTATTTTTCGCTGCGTATAAGTATAGTTTTTAATTGTGCACTAGCTGATCTACTGAGCTGAGGGATACGACCTCTAAAATACAATTGATTTTCACATCATTAAAGCTTTTGATTTTTCTTAGTCTTAGTAGTTGGTGGTTGCCTGAGCGTCGGCAGTTATCCCCTGCCCGACATGGCATCACAACGCGTGTTTTTCTCATACTCTGATACTTTTTAATTTCGGAGAAAATGCGGGTTGTGACAGTTGGTATCAGAGGGAGGTTGCTTGACAATTTGTCGGGCAACCTTTCCTTGTAGGCATTAGATGTTTAGCATCATATCATACACACACCGATATGTCATCAGCACGTCTTGGCTGAAGCACGAACACTACACTCATAGCATAACATGAAGTATACGGGGCATATTATGTAGTATGGGATGCATAATATGTGTTTGTATATGCATCCATCATAGGAGGCAACATGTGAGGGTTATGTAGTACGGGATGCATAACCTCACCACATGAATGCGGCTAGCACGTTTTCTTTTTCGTTGCATGGAAATGTTATGTAGTATGGGATGCATAACATTTTCATGTGTACGCCGCTCATAACATGCATTAGGGCCTTTTTAGAATGCATAGCACAATCATGCATGACATAACATTGTATAAGCACAACATGCCAAGCTAAAGACTTGCAGGATGACATATGTACTCACATGGTTTTGAGTCAAAAAGAATATAAATACATGCATTCATGGTCTAGGCACATGATTTAGTATGATGGTGGTGAACCATCTTAAGTTAGACATAACATTATAATTGAAAACCCCAGAGCAAGTGGCAGTTGAAGCAAGTACTTATGTAGGTTTGTCTGTACTTGTTTGTTTAGTCCTGGTAGTTGGACTAGGTTCTGATTATTGTTTTGTTTATTCCTTTTGAGCATGGCGCCTAAGCGTAGAGTGACGAGGTCGACTCCCCAATCTGAGGGCGAGCCTTCTGGAGCGCAAAGCGATGCAGTCGTGGCAAGTCTGAGACAGAGCAATGAGGCTTTATCGAGGCAGATGGTGGATGTTCAGTCTCAGATCCAGGACTTGATATCTGTAGTGGCAGGTCTAGCCCCGAGAGCGCAGGATCCTGTTGCGGGTACAGTTGTTCCAGTACCTCCTGCACCTCCTGCACCTCCTGCCCCTCTGGTGCCTCCATTTATCGTGCCCCCAGAGATGACCTTCATCTCTCAGTTCCAGTGACTTCGACCCCCTACCTATGATGGGAAGGCAGATTTCATGATCCTGGATGATTGGCTGATTTCCATAGAGGAGATGTTTCACTATTCTGGAGTTTCTGATGATCAGAAGGTGATGCTTGCCGCCTACCAGCTGAAGGGGTTGGCAAAGAGTTGGTGGATGAGAGAGAAGGAGGGCATGGTAGGAGGATGCTCTTGGGATTCCTTCAAGGAGATATTGATGAGGAAGTTTCTACCCACAGTTGAGCGGGACAGATTGACGAACGATTTCTTGCATCTGAAGCAGAGGCAGCTCGCGGTCAGCGAGTATGATATTGAGTTTAGCAAACTCAGTCGGTTTGCCCCCAGTTTGGTGAGTTTCGAGGAAGATAGAGCGAAGCGATTCCTTGGAGGCCTGAGAAGTGATGTGCAGCAGTTAGCAGTTGCTCATGGAGCGGTGAGTTATGCTGGTGCGGTAGAGGGTGGCTTTGAAAGTGGAGGCCATCGAAAATGCTAAGCAAAGAGGGCAGCAGGAGAGGAATGAAAAGAGGAAGGCAGTTGAAGGGAAGAGCCCCCAGGTATCCAGTGCTCCTTCAAGGAAGAGGAGCAAGGAGGTCTGTAGCTTCTGTGGCCGGCCGGGCCATCCCGTGGAGAAATGTTTCAAGAGGCTGGCAGCGCAGAAGGAGCAGGTTCATGGTATTCAGGGAGCTCCCAGGCAGAACGTGGTGTGTACCTTGTGTAAGAAAGAGGGGCATGATGTTGCCCGCTGTTGGTTGAAAGATAAGGTCTGCTATCAGTGTAGACAGAAGGGTCATACCAAGGCAAGGTGCCCGCAGCTCCAGTCTGTGCTCCGACCAGTTCCTCTTCAGGCGTTGCCACCACCTCAGTCTCTGGATAAAGGCAAAGGGAAGCTGAATGTGATATCTTCAGCGGAGGCTCAATCTTCGACGCAAGTCATTTCAGGTTAGACTTTCTCTCTAGTCTGTATGTTTTAGCTGCAGTTTTAGTTTTGCTATTATTTCCTTAAATGCATGCGCAATTTTTTTTATATATAGGTAGTTTTAAGGTAAAGAACCGCTGGGCGCGCATTCTCTTCGACTCAGGCGCCACCCACTCATTTGTGGCTAGGGCCTTTGTAGAGCGGTTCCAGTTGGATCTAGATCGTGTCGGTGATGCCTTTTGCGTCAAGTTCCCCTCGGGAGATTCCGTGTTATCAGATCAGGGCATTCAGGATTGTCCTATTATGTTGGGGGATTTTCTGGCTAAGGCAAATCTGAAGATGATTGACTTGGAGGATTTCGATGTTATCCTAGGCATGGATTGGTTGTCCCAATATGATGCGGTGAGCCAGTGTAGGGGTAAGCGCTTGGATTTCAAGAAGGACAACAATCAGCCTGGGAGTATTTATGGTGATCCGCGGCTGGTCTCTCCGGCGATTTCTGCAGTATGTGTTCAGAGGTTATTTAGTTCTGATTGTTTTGCTTGCTTAGTCTCAGTGCTGGGGAATGTTAGCAGTTTGTCGCGGTTGGATGAGATCCATGTTGCTCGTGAGTTTTCAGATGTGTTTCCTAGCGACCTTCCCGGTCTTCCTCCTATCAGAGATGTCGAGTTTGTGATTGATTTGGAGCCGGGTACGCGTCCTATTGCTAAGGCGCCGTACCGGATGGCCCCGCGAGAGCTGGAGAAGTTGCGTACCCAGCTGGATGATTTGTGGGAAAAGGGTTTCATAAGGCCGAGTTCGTCGCCTTGGGGTGCCCCTGTTCTCTTTGTAAAGAAGAAAGATGGGTCGATGCGCCTTTGCATCGACTACAGAGAGCTGAACAAGGTCACCATTAAGAATAGGTATCATTTGCCTAGGATCGATGACTTGTTCGATCAGTTGCGTGGTAGCTCAGTATTTTCCAAGATTGACCTTCGATCAGGCTATCATCAGCTTAGGATCCGTGAGTCGGACATTCCACGGACTGCTTTCAGATCGAGGCATGGCCATTTCGAATTCCTGGTTATGTCGTTTGGTTTGACCAACGCGCCATCAGCATTCATGGACATGATGAACCGGGTGTTCAAGGAATTTCTAGATAAGTTTGTGGTCGTATTTATAGACGACGTTCTGATTTATTCTCGGGATGCTGCGGAGCATGATCAGCACCTACACTTGGTTTTATCTGCCTTGAGAGACCATCAGTATTCGCCAAGCTGAGTAAATGTGAATTCTGGTTGTCCCAGGTTTCCTTCCTGGGTCATATGGTGAACAAAGACGACATTTCGGTTGATCCGGAAAAGATTTCTGCAGTGATGGATTGGCTTAGGCCGAGCACACCCAAGGAGATTAGGAGCTTCTTGGGGTTGGTCGACTACTATAGAAGATTCGTGGAGGCCTTTTCTACACTGGCAGCGCCCTTGACTAAGCTGACGCAGAAGAATGCGGCCTTCATTTGGAGCGAGAAATGCGAGGAGGCCTTTCTAGAGCTAAAGAGGAGGTTGTGCACTGCTCCTGTTCTGACTTTGCCTACGGAGGGCATGGACTATGATGTGTATGTGGATGCCTCACATGTTGGGCTCGGAGGTGTGTTGATGCAAGAAGGGAAGGTGATTGCGTATGGGTCGAGGCAATTGAAGACTCATGAGAGGAACTACCCTACGCATGATCTTGAGTTCGCATCAGTGATCTTTGCCCTGAAGCTGTGGAGACATTTACTTTATGGTGCGCAGTGCAAGATCTTCACCGATCATAAAAGCCTAAAGTATGTCTTCACCCAAAAGGAGATGAATTTGCGCCAGCGGCATTGGTTAGAGTATGTTGCAGATTATGAAGTGGAGATCCAGTATCATCCGTGCAAGGCCAATGTGGTGGTTGATGCCCTGAGCCGTAAGACGGGGAAGATCTTTAACCTCTATGTTGAGCGCTTGGTGGAAGAGTTCCTCTTGATGGACATCTCGGTGGGGTGCTGTGACTTGCAGAGCAGTTTGGCCGTGGCGGAGCCTTCTTGGATTTCACTTACCAGGCTACACCAGAAGGAAGATCCAGATCTTTTGCACCTGTATCTCCGGACTAAAAGGGGAGAATTGCCAGATTTTTCTATTGATGATGCGGGTACTTTGAAGTACCGTGGCAGGTTTTGCGTCCCCGCTGTTTTGGACATTCGAGTCATGTTGTGTAAGGAAGCGCATGGCTCGAGTGTTGCCTACCACCCGGGCTCAACTAAGATGTATCACGACTTGAAGCAGATTGCCTGGTGGTATGGCATGAAGGAGGATATAGCACAGTTTGTTTCTGAGTGTTATACCTGCAAGCGAGTTAAGGCCGATCATGGAAGGCCTGGTGGCAAGTTGACTCCATTGGAGATCCCGACTTGGAAATGGGAGAGCATTTCTATGGACTTCATTACGGGCTTACCGAAGTCTCCTAGAGGTTTTGACTCTGTTTGGGTGATAGTGGACAGACTGACGAAGTGTGCTCACTTTGTACCGTAAAAGATTGATTATCCGATGAAAAAGATAGCGGAGCTGTATTTGAGTGAAGTCATCTGATTGCATGGAGTTCCCGTAGTATCATTTCAGACCGAGACTCCAGATTTACTTTCCGTTTCTAGAAGAGTTTGCAGGAGGGTTTGGGTACAGACTTGAGATATTCTACCGCATACCACCCGCAGACTAATGGACAGACCGAGCGAGTCAACCAGATTGTGGAAGATATGATCCGCTGTTATATTCTGGACCACGGAGGAGTGTGGGATGAGTGCTTGAGGCTGATGGAATTTGCTTATAATAACAGTTATCAAGAGAGCCTGCAAATGTCTCCTTTTGAAGCCTTGTATGGGAGGCGCTGCAGAACACCGTTGTTTTGGACTGAGACTGGTGAGAGGCCTTTGTTGGGCCCTGATGCGCTCGAGGAAATGGAAGTTGCCGTGAAGCTTATTCGGGAGAAGCTTCATTTAGCTCAAGAGAGATATGAGAAGAACGCCAACCGACGTAGATCCGATTTGGAGTTTTCAGTAGAGGATATGGTATTCTTGAAGGTGTCCCCGATAGTTGGAGTAAAGAGGTTCGGTAAGAGTCATAAGTTGGACCCAAGGTTTGTGGGCCCATTCAAGATAGTGGAGCGCATTGGCGTGGCAGCCTATAGGTTGGATTTGCCAGCAACCTTTCCAGGTGTGCATAATGTCTTCCATGTGAGCCAGCTGCGGAAGTGCGTGCGGAATAGTAGGCAAGTGTTGGATGTTGTGCCTCAGTTAGAGCCAAATCTGACCTTTGTGAAAAGGTCGGTCCGCATTCTGGATTCCCATGGTAGAGTGTTGCGGCGGAAGACCATTCCCATGGTCAAGGTCTTATAGAGGAACCAGGAGGTGGAAAGCGCGACTTGGGAGTTGGAGTCGGCAATGAGGGAGGCTCGCCCTCATCTCTTTCCTTGATTTTGTGTCTGGTATGTTTTGCCTTCTCCTTTATAGCTCTTGTTAGACTATTTCTGTTTCTCCCATGTTAGAAGCTTGTGCGTAAAGTTTCAGGGCGAAACTTTCTTTTAGGGGGAGTGTCTGTAACGCCCCCATTTTTTCGGTATTTATTTAATACCCCTTTGGCATTACGTTGACGCGTTTCGGCTTGTGCCGTTGTTTGAGTACCTCGTTAGGTGTTCTTAGTGGTCGTAGCCTGTTTGCAGGGTTCCCCAGCTAGCCGGAGTCTGTTTTGGAGACTCGGCCGAGCTTCTCAGGGAATGCTTGTGCTTTGGCTTCAGGTGGTGTTAGCCCGAGTGTTTGGTCGTCGGAGGTTGCTTTCGACTTCGTCGTTGTTCTCGTAGCCTGAGTGTTTAGCTACGGTGCGAATTTGGTCGAAGTTCGAGATCGTTCATTTTGGCATCATTTTGACGTTTGTTGGTTAGCTAGTAGTAGTTGCTTTTCTGTGCACGGCTTTATGTGGCCAAGCTTGGTGAGGCTTGTGCCTTGTCCTAGGCTAAGGTTTGAGTTAGCTAATTTCATATAGGTATATATATATTTGTGTGTTTGTGAACGCTTGGGTGCGGATAGCCAGTGTATTTAAGCGTTTATATTTATGTTTACGCATTTTAGCATGAGTGGTTTTGGCGTGCCGGGGTATAAATGCACACGTGCGTGCGTGCTAGGCTTTGTAATAATTTATGTGTGCGTGTTTATATGGGTAGAGGCGGTATATGCATAGTAATAAGCGTGGAATTATGTGTACTACTAAATGATTTTATACGTGCACTATTATACGTGTATACACTTATGTATGTATATGTGTAGGTATATAGTATATACGTATATTTAAAGTGTATGGATATATTTATATGTGTATAGTGTATAAATATATTTATAGGTGTGTGGATATACTTGTATGGGTTTAAGTATATACTTAGGTATTACTACATTAGTTAATAGAATTGAGAATTATGTGTTTATTTATTAGGTGGTCTTATAAAAGAGGATGCCTTAGGTTTAGGTTTTTCTTTCTTTCCCAAACCCGACGGCTTCCCCTTGCGGATCGAGCGGAACAGGAGGAACGAAGAAGCCCTCCGACCACCGTCTCCCTGCCCAGATTAGGTCGGGGCGCCAGTTTGAGGTCGGATCCGTGCTCCTCTAGGCAAGACCTTCGTTCCGAGGTAACCATTTTGGGATTTCACCACCTTCTTTTCCGATCGGGTGTTGAGGGACCTTTTTTTCATGCTTTGATCGAGCTTTTTCTTCCCAGGTTGTTGCTGACCGAATTCTCCTAAGATCAAGGCAAGTGTATTCTTGCCAAAGTAATTCCATGTCTTGTACTGCTTGTTTGATTCATGAGAAGTCTTTGCATTTTTTTTACTTGATTATACGCATGAAAAATCGGTACAAAGCCTCATATCCCTCCCCTTTTTATTTTTGCTGGTTTCGTTCCTTGGGCATGTGGTTTTAAAGTTCTTTTTTCCCTTTTGCTAGGGATCTTGCCCCGATAGGATATAATCCGAGTGCCCTTGTTTAAAGCTTTGTTCATTCATGAGATATTTAGTTGTTTGCGGTTTTCTTTGGGTGTAAACCGTTGTTGTGGATTTGTTATAATTAATTTCAAGAGTTTTATTATAGTTGCCCCATGGTTGCTCTAAAACCGGATTGGTATCAAAATCACCCAAATCTCTTGTCATTTCCTTTTTTGTGTGTGTCAATCCTCTTGTTTGAAATTAGTGTCAAGCCCTTACTAATGTTTGGTATCAAACCACCCGAGTTATTTGTGTTTGGGTTGAATCAAGCTAAATGTTTATGGTTATAGCAAGTTAACTATTAGGGTTTTGTACCAAGCTAATCGTATAGGTTTAGTTGTAGATCAAGCTACTTGGTTATATTTAATATCACGTTATTGGTAAGCGTTTAGTATCAAGCTACTTACTTAAATTCAGTGTCGTATCACTTTCAATTTATTTGTGTCAAACTACTTGTTTGGGCAAACTCGATGTTTAGTCCGTTGGTATGTGTACAAGGCTCTTAGGTGGGTTGCTCTAGAGTGTTTAGGGTTCTTCTGGAGATTGCTAGTGCTATAGCTGCTGCTGTGATTTGTTTTCTTCCTCACTCTTGGGAGGTAGTTTCTATAGACTTGTAGTACAGATATGCCTACTCACCAGTGGGTTCGTGTCAGTTGTTGACGCCCACTGGTGGTGTCTCTTTTAGATGCTTTGTACTTTGCTTATACTGCTAGATTTCCTGTTTTGGAATATATTCAACTTGCTCTTGAGAAGATTTATGCTAGGTTGCTAGTTACTTTTAAAACCTAAAAGCACTATTATATTTATATCTCATGATCATCATGTTTTATAAAACTCAAACACTACTTTCCAAATGACGTAAAAGATTATTTTCGTATATAGTATAAGCTGTCCTCTGCGGACACTTATGCACTCTTTTAGGGTGTCAAATGAAACTAAAGTATTTTCCGCTGCGTATAAGTATAGTTTTTAATTGTGGACTAGCTGATCCTCTGAGCCGAGGGATACGGCCTCTAAAATACAATTGATTTTCACATCATTAATGTTTTTGATTTTTCTTAGTCTTAGTAGTTGGTGGTTGCCTGAGCGTCGGCAGTTATCCTCTGCCCGACGTGGCATCACAACGCGTGTTTTTCCCCTACTCTGATTGTTACGCCCCGAAACTCAAAAGAGCGACGGGGGACGTTTTGGGCCATTTTTGGGTTCTGGCAGTAGGCACACGGCCTGGGACACGGGCGTGTCCCAGGGCGTGTCAGGTTGGGTTCGACATTTTGGTCGAGAGGCCGACGATTTTGGAGTCCGCGATCGTCGAGCAGAGAACACGGCTTGCGACACGGGCATGTCATAGGGTGTGTCAAGGCCGTGTCGACGATCGGCCCAGGGGGTCGACGAATTTCGCTCGACGATGTGTCGAGACAAGGCACACGGCCTAGGATACGGGCGTGTCCAAGGCCGTGTCGTCAGGTCGACGATCTTCGCTCGACGAAGTGTCGAGTGTCGAGACCGTGTACACGGCCTGGAGCCCAGGCGTGTTGAGGTGACACGGGCAAGGACACGGGCGTGTCCTAGAACCTGTGTAGTGCTCGGGTTGTTTTCGGGGAAAAACGATGGGGGTATACGGCCGACCACACGGCCGTGTCAGGTGGAACACGGGCGTGTCAGGTCGAACACGGGCGTGTTCGATACCCGTGTGTTGTTCCAAGCGCGTCGATTTTGATGGCGAATGATGTACACGGCCCTGGACACGGGCGTGTGTCAGGCCGTGTGCGGTCCAGATTGGGCATTTCAGTCCCGAATCAAAGCCGTTCTTTTCTTTAATTGATGATCCAATGGCTGGGGGTTGTTCCTGAAGGGATATACCCGGATTAGGCCTTAGAAACCCTCACTTTTCATAAGTTGTTATCTTTCTAAAGCTTAGAGAGAGAGGAGAGCCAAGGAAGGAAGAAGAAGCTAGATCCGGCCATTGGAGGAGCTTCGAAGCTCCAAATCGCGAGCCGACTCCGGATCCACGGAGGCAAAGCTAGTGCGTTGCTTTTCATCCGCATACTTTTCCATGGCGCCAAAGAAGAACACAAGGGTAACGATTCTCTTCTTGAGCATGAGTAGCTCTCCTTCTTTGCATAGGAAGCCCGCTCTCGCGAGTTTGCGGTGAGTTGGAGGCGTTCCTTTGGGTAGATATGTGAAGTCTCCGTTGTTTAGAGTCCGTAAGCAAGAACGGACATGCATGATGTGTGAAGCCTACCCGGACATGTTGGTCTGGATCGGTGATGTTGCATTGCATAAATGCCGGAGAAGACTCCGTGCTATTGGTTGTTTCTCGGGTTTTCTACACGGTAGATTGCAACGGGGAGCCTTGGGGATTAACCCAAAGGTGCACCCGGAAAACTGGGCGGATGCGTGATCTTGCCAACTTGGTGGCATGAGAGCCAACTTGAACATAACCGGGTTATGTGAATTGTGATGGAAATGGGACTCGGTAGAAGTTTGACCCGCGCAAATGGCTTAAATTGTCGTTGCGATGTGAGCACGGGTTAGATGGAACCGTACCCGTTCTATGTCGTTCGGTTAAAGAGACCTAAGGGTACGTGGCGCTTGCCGTTGGCATAGATTAGGGTCTTCGGAGGTCAATGGCTTAAATTGTCGTGACCCAGGCCAAGAAGACAAAATGCTCATAGGTTTGGCCGTCAAAGTGGCGGTGGTGAGTCCGGAATGTCTATGGCTTTAATTGACGTGACATCGACCGGTTCATCGAGAATGTGCCCTGAGAGCACGGGGCGTGTGGCCTTGCGAGCCAACGTCTGTGATGAAATGAATATTGTTATATATTGCTCGCTTATGCTAATGAAATGCAGGGAAGGAGCATCGCCGCCCCGAGTTGGGGGCGGGATCGTTATAATTTGGTCAGCATTGCTGACCGTTGCCTTGTTTTGCCACCGTGCGGTGGTTTGTTGCTTGCAGGTGCTGCTGGACCAAGCAGTCAATAGCGGGCTAAAGCCCAAGTGCGAAGCCAGCCCTCGAAGGCCTAATTGGAAGTGTTTACTGTTTTTATTCATGTATGACTGGCCTGCGTGCCGAGGTTTGTAAAACATGTAATATCAAGTGGACTATTTTGTAAGGCCTTAAGGCTTGTACTGGGGTATGTATAACATTCCTATTTTGGTATTAGTGGACATTCATGCTTTAGTGCTGGGTTCTTTGTTACAACTTATTAATCTGCTTCCGCTAGAATGCTCTGTGTAGGACATTATGATTAGTTGGATGGTTTCCATGAGTAACCACCCGATCTGTCTGTAGTATATGGCGTCGGGCCCCGGCCGGACCTACTGCTATATGTTATGCGCCGGATAGGGGGTGTTACAATCTGGTATCAGACTACTGGTTTTGGTCGGGGTTAACATGAATTCGTGGGCGAATTCTTTTTAAGGGGTGGTGAGCACATTGTGTGCGTCATCGTTATAACAGTAAAAAAACTCATGAATGTCCACTTAGGAATGAAAATACACGTGTTCCTATAATTGCTGTTTGCAATTTTATTTAGTCGCTTAACGGTGTTTTGTACCACTATAGGTGACCAGAAGTGGTGTTGGGTCGTCGGAACGTCGAGTTTCTGAGGCTAGCAGTGCACCAGATGTTG
The DNA here is from genome assembly GCA_039583875.1 of Platanthera guangdongensis. NCBI lineage: Eukaryota > Viridiplantae > Streptophyta > Magnoliopsida > Asparagales > Orchidaceae > Platanthera > Platanthera guangdongensis. Next base: position 146,150,016 of record CM077164.1, read on the forward strand.
CTCCTGTAACACCTCTATCGGCTGAGAACATACGATTGGTGGCTGAAGCGGTGTTTGCCGTGATAAATGCGCAGCCTGCAAGGCAAACGCAGCATCCCGCTCCTGCGATGGAGCAGGAACCTCTTCAAGAGGCTGAGCCGAGGAGAGTGGAGCAAGTGGTTGTGGAACCGGTGGTGCCAAGGAGGGCAACCGAGAGACAGCTTAAGCATGTTATGAGCTTTAACCCTCAGGTATTCTCGGGGTTGGGAACCCCATCTCAGGCTGAAGACTGGCTCTCCAGGGTGAAGAGAGTCATGACAGCAACGGAGATGGAGGAGTGGCAAATGACCACCATCGCTACGTTCCTTCTGGACGGTGAAGCGAGAATATGGTGGGAAGGATTGGAGCTGCACTTACTAAGAGGTAGGCAACTTGGTGATGTCTCGATGTAGGAGTTCTCGAGATTGTTCTTGGCTAGATACCTCCCTTCGGCGCAGAGGATAGCGTTGGAGAATGAGTTTCTGAAGTTGGTTCGGGGTGAGAGGAGCGTCGATGAATATCTCCACGAGTTTACTCGTCTGAGTCGTTATGCTAGCTCCACTATCGTGGATGAGGAGCGCAAGACTAATCGCTTCTATGAAGGGTTGAGAGATGAGTTGAGTTTGCTACTCTCGGGGCCGATGACGCAGGGTTTCTTAATCTTGGTCAACACTACCCGGTCCTTGGAGAAGGACATGAAGAATGTACAAGCAAAGAAAAGCTTGGGTGATAGGAAATCTGAATTCAAAGTGCCGACTACTTCAAAGTCCGGCTATCAGAGGTCTTTCAAGAAGCATAGGACTTCGGGTCCAGCTCCTTCTGGTGCTTCTGGGGCGACTACGGGTCGGACCCCGGGTGCATGTTTTACTTGTGGAAAGACGAGGCATTTTGCTCGTGACTGTTGGAGCGGACGTCCTAAGTCCGAGAGAAGGCCGGGAGTGACCTATGAAGAGAAGGGCAAGGCGGTGGAGTCGACCGCGTCCCACTATGCTCCGGCCCAACCAAGGGTGTATAATCTTGGCCAACAGGAGGCCATCAAACAGGCTGATGTGGTGACAGGTACGGTTTAATTTATAGCAAGTCAATTTCTTTAAATACTTGTTATGCACATGTTACCTTACCACTACTTGTTTAGGATTTGTATTGATTTGTGAAAATCCGGCACGAGCACTCTTCGATACGGGAGCTTCACACTCCTTCTTGTCCGAAGGATTTATATCACGCATCGGAGTCCCTTCTTCGATGGCGAAGGATAAGTTGGATGTGTTGTTGCCCAATGGGTGTTCGATGCACGCGGATAGGATCTGCGATGTTAAGATTCGCATTGGGAATCAGGAGTTCGATCTGCAGGCGTCTTTACTTCCGTTGGTGGAGTTCGACGTCATATTTGGCATGGACTGGCTCTCGGAGCAGCAGGCCCATATAGATTGCGGTAGCAAGGAAGTCAAGCTGGGAGCAAGTCATGAAACGACTTTTACGGGCTTAAAGGGGTCGAGCAAGATGTTGATGTCTGCTCTTTAGGTGGTGAAGGCGGTTCGTGACGGTGCAGAACTGTTCTTTACACTAGTGGAGGTTGCAAAGCCGAAGCCCGCGTTGGATTGTATTTCAGTGGTATCGGAATACCCTGATGTGTTCCCCGCAGATCTTCCTGGAGCCCCGCCTCAACGGGAGATAGATTTCACGATTGAGCTAGTGTCAGGTGCAAAGCCTGTGTCACGATCTCCGAATCGGCTAGCGCCTAAGGAAATGGCGGAGCTGAAAGTTCAACTGTAAGAATTGTTGGAGCAAGGGTATGTGCGCCCGAGTTCTTCACCTTGGAGCGCACCGGTCCTCTTTGTTAAGAAGAAGGACGGAAGCTTGAGGCTATGTATTGATTATCGGGAGCTCAACAAGTTGACGGAGAAGAACAAGTACCCGATCCCCCGGATTGATGATCTTTTTGATCAGTTAGTCGGGTCGACGGTATACTCGAAGTTGGATCTCAAGGCTGGGTACTATCAGCTGTAAATAAGGGAGAGTGATATCCCGAAGACAGCGTTTAGTACGAGATACGGGCATTATGAGTTTACGGTCATGCCGTTTGGGCTGACTAATGCGCCGTCAGTGTTCATGGATTTGATGAACAGGACTTTCAGGGAGTACTTGGACCATTTCGTGATCGTCTTCATCGACGATATTTTGGTGTACTCGCAAAGTGAGGAAGATCACTTCAAGCATCTTCATTTGGTTCTGGAGACGCTAAGGAGAAATCAGTTGTATGCCAAGTTCTCAAAGTGCGAGTTTTGGCTATCCTCAGTGGCGTTCCTCGGTCATATAGTGAGTGGAGAGGGTATTGCTGTGGATCCAGCGAAGATCGTTGCGATACGGGAGTGGCCTGAGCTTGCTACGGTAGCGGAAGTCCGGAGTTTTCTGGGGCTTGTCGGCTATTATAGGCGCTTCATAGAGAACTTCTCGCAGATAGCTTTACCTCTCACTACGTTGACAAGGAAGGAGCATAAGTTCATTTGGACGCCGGAGTGCGCGCGAGCTTTTGAGGAGTTGAAGTGTCGGTTGACCACGACGCCTGTGCTGAGTTCGCCATGTGGGACCGAAGGCTATGAGATTTATAGTGATGCTTCGGGCAACGGTTTGGGTTGTGTGCTACTGCAACACGAAAGTGTAATAGCTTATGGCTCGAGACAGCTAAAAGTGCATGAAAGGAACTATCTGGTCCATGACTTGGAGTTAGCAGTCGTGATTTTTGCCTTGAAGCTGTGGAGACACTATTTGTACGGTGTGAAGATTGATATCGACACCGATCATAAGAGCCTGAAATATTTGATTGATCAGAAGGATCTGAATATGCGGCAGCGTAGATGGATAGAGTTCCTGGGGGACTATACATTCAAGATCCACTACGTTCCTGGTAAAGGGAATGCGGTTGCGGACACGTTGAGTCGCCGAGCCCCAGCTCAAGCCAATTGGCTATCGGTGCATGATGAGCGGTTGGTGCGGGAGTTGGAGGCATTGGAGATTGTTTGTGTGGATAGGCAGTCAAGTGCTGAAGCAGTTCTGAATTGGACTGAAGTCCAATATGACCTGGCTGATCGGATTCGGCTGGCTTTGGATATGAATGCTCATATGAAGCAGTTCATGGTGGAGGCTCTGGATGGGTCAAATTCCCAATTCATCGTGGAGGACAGATTACTTTGGAAAGACGATCGTCTGTGCGTCCCAAGTGTGGGTAATTTGCGGGTGGAGTTGTTGTACGAGGCACACCATACGAAGTACTCAATTCACCCGGGGAGCACGAAGATGTACCGCGATGTGAAGAAACTGTTTTGGTTGCCGTGTTTAAAGAAAGATGTGGCGCTCTACGTAGCGAAGTGCCAAACTTGCGCCTTGGTGAAGGCGGAGTGCCAAAAGCCGGGAGGATTTCTTAAATCCTTGCCTATTCCGGAGTGGAAATTCGACGACATCTCTATGGACTTTGTGCACGGTTTGCCAAGGTCGCAAAAGGGGAACGACGCCATTTGGGTGGTCGTGGATCGGTTAACGAAGGTGTCGCATTTTATTCCGCATAGGAAGGATGATCCGGTGGATAAGTTGGCAAAACTTTATGTGGATAACATAGTACGGCTTCATGGTGTGCCCCGCAGCATCGTGAGTGACCGAGATGGGCGGTTCATGTCCAATGATTGGAGTCTTGTGCAGCAAATGTTGGGAACAAATTTGAAATTCAGCACAGCCTTCCATCCGCAAACGGATGGGCAGACCGAGAGGGTCAATAGAACCATGGAAGACATGCTTCGCATGTGTGTCTTGGATTTTGGAAAGCAATGGTAAGACCACCTTTATTTGGTGGAGTTCGCATACAACAATAGCTACCAAGCGAGTATTCAGATGGCGCCTTTCGAGACCCTATATGGTAGAAAATGTCGCACGCCGTTGTCTTGGTTAGAAATGGGTGAGTCAAAGTTGTATAAACGATTGGAAGTGGAGGATGCTACTTTTTTGGTGAGAATCATTCGGGAGAGGTTGCTTATCGCTCAGGACCGGCAAGCGAAGTACTATAATGCCAAGCACAGGAACGTGGAGTTCGCTGTGGGCGACTATGTATACTTAAAGATCAAGTCATTCAAGGGTGTCTCGCGGGTGCGGCGATTGAAAAAGCTAAGCCCGAGGTACCTTGGGCCGTTTGAGGTTCTGGAGCGAGTTGGTGAAGCAGCCTATCGGTTGAAGCTTTCAGTGGAGCTTAGTGGTTTACATGATGTATTACATATTTCGGTGCTTCGGAAGGCGGTGCAAGAGCCTACGCAAGTGATCGCGGTTGATCAAGTGCCGGTGGACAGTAGGCTAATGACAAAGGTCAAGCCCGTGCGGATTGAGGACTCGGAGGTCAAGCGGCTACGCAATAAAGAGATCAGGATGGTCAAGGTCCGGTGGGACAATTGCGGTCGTGAGGAGCTCTCTTGGGAGCGAGAGCAGACTATGCGTGACGAGTATCCGGAGTTGTTCCGCTCAGGTACAAATTTTGGTTTTGTACATGTCTTTCCTTTATATGCTTAAAAGAATTTCGTGGACGAAATTCTTTTAAGAGGGGGAGAGTTGTAACGTCCCGAAACTCAAAAGAGCGACGGGGGACGTTTTGGGCCAGTTTTGGGTTCTGGCAGTAGGCACACGGCCTGGGACACGGGCGTGTCCCAGGGCGTATCAGGTTGGGTTCGACGTTTTGGTCGAGAGGCCGACGATTTTGGAGTCCGCGATCGTCGAGCAGAGAACACGGCCTGCGACACGGGCGTGTCACAGGGCGTGTCAAGGCCGTGTCGACGATCGGCCCAGGGGGTCGACGAATTTTGCTCGACGATGTGTCGAGACAAGGCACACGGCCTAGGACACGGGAGTGTCCAAGGCCGTGTCGTCAGGTCGACGATCTTTGCTCGACGAAGTGTCGAGTGTCGAGACCGTGTACACGGCCTGGAGCCCAGGCGTGTTGAGGTGACACGGGCAAGGACACGGGCGTGTCCTAGAACCCGTGCAGTGCTCGGGTTGTTTTCGGGGAAAAACGATGGGGGTACACGGCCGTGTCAGGTGGAACACGGGAGTGTCAGGTCGAACACGGGCGTGTTCGATACCCGTGTGTTGTTCCAGGCGCGTCGATTTTGATGGCGAATGATGTACACGGCCCTGGACACGGGCGTGTGTCAGGCCGTGTGCGGTCCAGATTGGGCATTTCAGTCCCGAATCAAAGCCGTTCTTTTCTTTAATTGATGATCCAACGGCTGGGGGTTGTTCCTGAAGGGATATACCCGGGATTGGGCCTTAGAAACCCTCACTTTTCATAATTTGTTATCTTTCTAAAGCTTAGAGAGAGAGGAGAGCCAAGGAAGGAAGAAGAAGCTAGATCCGGCCATTGGAGGAGCTTCGAAGCTCCAAATTGCGAGCCGACTCCGGATCCACGGAGGCAAAGCTAGTGCGGTGCTTTTCATCCGCGTACTTTTCCATGACACTAAAGAAGAACGCAAGGGTAACGATTCTCTTCTTGAGCATGAGTAGCTCTCCTTCTTTGCATAGGAAGCCCGCTCTCGCGAGTTTGCGGTGAGTTGGAGGCGTTCCTTCGGGTAGATATGTGAAGTCCCCGTTGTTTAGAGTCCGTAAGCGAGAACGGACATAGGCATGATGTGTGAAGCCTACCCGACATGTTGGTCTGGATCGGTGATGTTGCATTGCATAAATGTCGGAGAAGGCTCCGTGTTATTGGTTGTTTCTCGGGTTTTCTACACGGTAGGTTGCAATAGGGAGCCTTGGGGATTAACCCAAAGGTGCACCCGGAAAACTGGGCGGATGCGTGATCTTGCCAACTTGGTGGCCTGAGAGCCAACTTGAACATAACCGGGTTATGTGAATTGTGATGGAAATGGGACTCGGTAGAAGTTTGACCCGCGCAAATGGCTTAAATTGTCGTTGCGATGTGAGCACGTGTTAGATGGAACCGTACCCGTTCTATGTCGTTCGGTTAAAGAGACCTAAGGGTACGTGGCACTTGTTGTTGGCATAGATTAGGGACTTCGGCGGTCAATGACTTAAATTGTCGTGACCCAGGCCAAGAAGACAAAATGCTCATAGGTTTGACCGTCAAAGTGGCGGTGGTGAGTCTGGAATGTCTATGGCTTTAATTGACGTGACATCGACCGGTTCACCGAGAATGTGCCCTGAGAGCACGGGGCGTGTGGCCGTGCGAGCCAACGTCTGTGATGAAATGAATATTGTTATATATTGCTCGCTTATGCTAATGAAATGCAGGGAAGGAGCATCGCCTCCCCGAGTTGGGGGCGGGATCGTTATAATTTGGTCAGCATTGCTGACCGTTGCCTTGTTTTGCCACCGTGCGGTGGTTTGTTGCTTGCAGGTGCTGCTGGACCAAGCGGTCAATAGCGGGCTAAAGCCCAAGTGCAAGCTGGCCCTCGAAGGCCTAATTGGAAGTGTTTACTGTTTTTATTCATGTATGACCGGCCTGCGTGCCGAGGTTTGTAAAACATGTAATATCAAGTGAACTATTTTGTAAGGCCTTAAGGCTTGTACTGGGTATGTATAACATTCCTATTTTGGTATTAGTGGACATTCATGTTTTAGTGTTGGGTTCTGTGTTACAACTTATTAATCTGCTTCTGCTAGAGTGCTCTGTGTAGGACATTATGATTAGTTGGATGGTTTCCATGAGTAACCACCCGGTCTGTCTATAGTATATGGCGTCGGGCCCCGGCCGAACCTACTGCTATATGTTATGCGACGGATAGGGGGTGTTACACTGATACTTTTTAATTTCGGAGAAAATGCGGGTTGTGACACATGGTTTCCTAAATAATAGAAACGTTGAAATGAGATTCTATGAGAATGAGAAGTAGTGAGGGGGATGTGGAGTGGGAGGGACTTCCTATGCATATCTTTCCCATTATCTACGATAGCCTTCCCAATGACTGGGAGAACTTCATGTTAGAGTGTTGTGCTTGAAGCATCTGCGTGACCGTCATGTTTGGAACGGACTACTCGTTGCCCCTAGCATGAGTATTTATAGGCAAATCCTAAATACCTGACTACGGGTTGTTGGACTCCTATCAGATCCTAACCGCAGCCCATTAAGCACCCATCACACATATTTCAATATACCTCAACAATCTTCACTTATATTGTAAATAGGTGTTAGCCCATTACAGGTTACTTAAATAAGAGTTAATAAAGACCAAAAAGAGTGAGTTTTCAGAAAATATAAATATGAGTTTTAGAATAGAGAATATCTAAACTCAAAACACATAGTCTCAAACATAACAGTAGGAAATCATAAAGAAAAAAACGCAAACTTAAAAAGTGATCTACGCAAACTTAAGATCTTAATCCGGGTCAAAATCAACATTCTCTCCTCCAATCTCCATTTGATCTGCAAACAAACACCATAAGAATGTCATGAGACAAAACTCTATGAATTCTAGCATTTGCCAATTAAAATTAAAGTTATTAGTTCTAACAGTAAAAGAACGTAATACTCTAAGTAGGAAGAAAGAATCACATATCAGCATTTCTATCTAATTTACACAAAATTAGAAAATTAATTTCATAGAATCAAACCATATTCCATCGATTATTAAGATTATTATTCGTCATTTCACAATTGTGTTATATCATCAAGTTTGGAATGATACAACAAGTTGTGACCATCATATCATCAAGTTTGGAATGATATAATTAATAATCATAATATCAGGACTCATATCAGCAACTTCAGTATTTTTTTTGGAATGATACCTAATTTAACCTTTGAATAAAATAATTGCGTAAGTCATCAAATTTGTAATGACTGACAATTAATCATCTCTTGCTTTCATTAGATAACATCTGAAATAATTTAGTGTACTCAACTCTAGATGCTTGAATGTAGGAAAACTACGGTTCTAAAATTTAAAACATAAGCAAGTTATTAAGTCCTACTAAATGGACTTTAATCTCATCTCCCCCGATATTTTAGTTGTTAGAACCTTACTTAAGCCCTTGGTAAGGACATCTGCTACATTATCTTTTGATCTCATGTCCAAAATAGAGATTATCCTCTGACTAGTGAGATAGGTCAACCAGGTCTATTTCATCCTTAGTTGCCTTCGTTTTCCATTGAACAATGTATTTGTAGCAATGGTCTTTGTGGCTTGATTGTCATAATATAACGAAATAGAGTGCATTTTCAGACTCGTCATTGGAATGTCCATTATCAGATCTCTTATCCACTCTACTTCTTCTCCAACTGAAGCGAGAGCATAGAGTTCTGATTCCATAGAAGATAGTGCAATGTACGTCTGTCTCTTTGACTTCCAAACTACTGCTGCTCCACCTAGGATAAACATAAAACCACTAGTGGATCTATTATCATCAATTTCTGAGCACCAGGAGGCGTCAGAATACCCCTCAAGCACAGGAGGATGTCCACTATAACATAAAACATACTTCTCAGTATACTTTAAGTATCACATTAGCCTTTCTAAGGCACCCCAATGGTCCTTCCCAAGGTTACTAGTGAATCTACTCAACATGTCGACCGTAAAGGCTATGTCAGGTCTAATGCAGGTTGTAGCATACATGAGACTTCCTACGAGTTTGGAGTAATCCAACTATCTAATAGGTGAACCTTCATTCGATTTCAGACTATTGTTGTTGTCGTATGGAGTCTCAGCCTTTTTGCTACTAACGTAATCCCACTTTTCTAGTAGATTTCTAATGTAGTGACACTGACTTAAGGTAATATCCTTTTCAGTGAAGTTCACTTCCATACCTAGGATGGTCTTCACCACACCCAAGTCTGTCATGCTAAATTTAGCCATCAAGACAACTTTCACATCTTCCACCTCAGACTGATCAGTGCCCTGATTTAGCATGTCATCAACATACAAACATATAATTGCAACTTTATCTGAACTTATTTTTACGTACAGACATTTATCTGATAGACTAGACTTGAAGCCCAAGATTTTAACATAAGTGTAAAATTTCTTGTGTCATAATTTCGGTGTTTGCTTCAATCCGTATAGCGACTTAATCAACTTATATACCCTATTCTCTAGACCTTCTACGAAAAACCCTTCAGGTTGGTGCATATAGATCTATTCAGTCATATCTCCATTAAGAAATGCAGTCTTGACATCCATCTGATGAACAACAAAATGTTCAATAGATGCTAACGCGAGAAATATCGTAATTGTCGCAATGTGACAAACAGGTGAGTATATATCAAAGTAGTCTATACCACTCACTTGAGTGTAGCCTTTGACAACTAGACGTGTTGTATATTTAGCGATACTCCCATCAGGATTAAGCTTCTTCTTCCGAACCCACTTACTTCCAATGGTTCTAGCCCCTTTGGGCAAATCGACTAAAGTCCAAGTGTGGTTTTGCAGTAGAGAATTCATCTCATTATCTATGGCTTCTTTCTATAACAGAGAATCCCTAGATCGCATCGCCTCCTTATAGGTCGATGGATCAGCTTCAACTTGGTAAGTCACAAAGTCTATACTGAAGCTTTTAAGCACTCATTCTCTCTTAGATAACTTTTTAGATGCTAAACCACTAGTGGTTATAGGTTAAGTGTTAGGGTTTCTTATTTCTGGCTCAACAATGGGCTCAGTAGTAGTAGCTGGCAGACCTAGAAGTGTCAGGTTGTTATCTTTAAGGAACCTATCCTCAAAGAAAACTGCATCTCTAGATTCTATTACAGTATTAGTTGATAGATATAGAAATCTGTCTGCAGCACTATCCTCTGCACATCCTACATAGACGCAAGTGTTCGTCCTAGGTTCAATCTTTACTCTTCTAGAGTCTGGTATGCTAACATAAGCAATACAGTCCTAGGTTTTGAGATTGTCAAATCTAGGAGGTCTCTTAAACCAAAGCTCATATGGTGTTTTAATCAACTTTGCATGAGTTACTTTATTAAGAATGTGATTTGACGTGAGAACGGCTTCACTCCAATAGGCTGCAGGCATGTCAGCAGTCAACAACATGGAATTCAACATTTCTGTTAAAGTCCTATTTTTCAGTTCAGCTATCGTTGTATTGTGGTGAATATGGAGCAGTCATTTCAAGAATTATGTCATTGCTGACAAGAAAATCTCTAAACTCCCCCGAGACATATTCGTTTACTCTATCACTTCTTAGCCTTTTAATTTTCATGTCCAGTTGATTTTCAACCCTATTTTTGAAAATACGAAATTTTTCAAAAACTTCATCTTTGGATTTAAGTAGGTAAATGTGACTGAATCTAGAGTAGTCATCGATAAAAGTTATTAGATACTTCCGACCTCCTCGGGTGACAAAACTTTTGCAGTCACAAATATCGGAATGTATTAACTCTAGCAATTGTGTGCTCCTAGAAACCTGACAAAAAAGTGTTCTAGTTATCTTAGTTTGAGCACAAATTTCACAGTTGTCAAACTTAATGGTTGTGTCTAAGGGAATGCTGTGAGTTCTAGCTAGTAGAAGTAGTTTCCTATATTTCATGTGTCTTAGTCTTGTATGTAAAGTCTTAGGATCTATCAAATTTGAACTAACCTAATTGACTACCTCGTTTGCTAGACTCAGTCTATACATGACATGTACTATATAAGCACAACCAAAGTAATGCGAGTGAACCATAAGGATTACTCGGCCACCACTAATGTTAAATGACATACCCGCATCGCATAACAGACTAATAAAAATTAAATTAGCAGCTAACGTGGGTATAAATTTAACATTCTTTAAAAGTAAACGCGTACCTGAAGAGAGAGTCAAAGTAGCATTCTCCACCCTCATCACATCATCTACAGCGCCATTTACAACAGTGACAGTCTCTTTAACATCTTTGACATCCTCCAGAAGTACATAATTGTTGCAGACGTAGCAGGTAGCACCTGAATCGAGCCACCACTCTGAACTGGCCTTCCCCTTTCCGACCATGACAATAAAGGTGGTAGGCGCAGTCTGATAAAACATATTAGCTTTGTTATCAGTCTTGGGTGTGCTGGATTCGCCCCTTTTGGGTTGCTTGCACTCGGAAGCACAGTGACCACACTTGTTGTAGTTGTAACACTTGCCTTTGAACTTTTTTATCTTTTTCCTGGTGGCAGCAACTACGGGTGCACTGACCGGTGGTCTGATCTTTCCAGGCTTAGGCTTGCGCTTAGGATGCGTGAGCATGTTAGTAGCAGAGGTCTGCTTACTAACCGTCTCTAAGGCGTGCTTAGTCTGATTCTCATCCTCAATGCATATGAAGCGCTTGAGGTCTTTCAGGCTCACATGCGTCTTCTTCTGATACATTTCAGTTTTAAAAGAATACCATGCCGAGGGTAATTTAAAAATTATCGCTCATGTAACGAACCCATCTGTCAGAGGGATGTTTTTACTGTTCAGCTTGTCCACGAGATTCTCAAAGTCTGTAACTTGAGGAAGAATCTCTCTGTCTTCTGTGAAGGTGAAGGCCATGAACTTGTCCATCAGGTGCATCTTGGACATGTTCTCTTCCTCTTTAAACTGCTCCTTTAGTGCATCCCAGATCTCCTTTGCAGTTTTCAACTTGTTGTACGTCTCTTCAAGTCTGTTTGAGAGGCAGTTGAGGAGGTAATCACGACAAAAATCCTCATCGTGGATCCAGTTATCCTCGTCCTCTCCTCCTCTATAAGACTCAAAATCAGACTGTACGGTATAGAAAATATTAAGATATTTCATGCCAAATTGCATGTTCCGCTTCCAAGCACTAAATTCAGAGTTGGAGAATTTCTTCAGCTTGATCATCGACACTGGAGAATTACCCTTCGATATCGTGTGTCTCTTTCCAAACAATAGTATTTCACTAGCAACCTAAATCACAAGAAAAAAAACTAGAAAGAGATCACCTGAGCCGCAGAGATGATGAATTCTTCGGATCCAATCTAGAGATGACAGGGTCTTCAGATCCAATCTAGGGAGAGCAAGTACTGATTTCAGTAACAGAAAACTCTGTATATATGTGTCCCGGGCAAGAGGCTTAAAGATCTGGAATTTTTCTCCTCTCTGACTAAGCACAATAAAGCTCGATAAAAGCAGGAGTTTCCTTGGCAAAATCACAGCAGTAGACTAAGATCTTAGTCAATTGAGTGAACACCAGAAGCTTACTCCACTGAATCTAGCAAGACAGAAGATAAAATCTATTTCTAGAGAACCTGGCGGGAGAAGCAAGGATTCCTAGATCTGGATGATCTAATTGCTATTCTACCCGGCATCAGATCGACAAACGTGATGGCGTCTGCAAATTTCCGAAAACAAAATTAGCAACCGAAGCCTGTAGAGCCCTCCTTCTCCAACTTTTGTTCGACTACAGAAGAAGCAAAGACAGAGATTTCCGATCTGCGGACTTGCCGCTGGAAGAAGATAGCAGGCGGTTTCTCCCTTTAATCGGCACCGGAGCAGTGGCGCTGGAATCCCGAGCGGGAGTTACCTCCTTCCTCGCGATCGGCGGCAACCTAGGAACAAAATCGAGAGCAGCGATAGCCGATTTTTCAATCTCGCACAGGTGCGGCGGCGACCAAATTGCGATCGTCCCGGCAAGATCTGGAAATGGAGGCGGTCATATCCGGCGAAATCTGACAATTTTTTCTTTCCTTCTTCCCGATAGGCGACGACATAGATATCGCGATGGAAGAATAGAGAGCAGCGAGCGTTTCCTAAGCGACGGGAGGAAGACGATCTCACTAAAAACCTAAACCAGTGGCGCCAGATTTCGCGAGAGAACGAGAGCGACGCCGGTGGAATACTTCCACGACCCTCACGGCAGAGTCCTTGCAGGCGGCGGGATTCGTTATCTTCTCCAACAAATCGCAAACGACGGCGAAGAACTTCCACGATCAACGAGCGGCGACGGCAATACAGAAAAAACGCGAAATCGGGAGAGCGGTGATGGCGAGATTCGTTACGCATGGGAGAGGGGCTAGGGCAAAACGAATGAATCTTAGAGAATGTTATAGTGTTGTGCTCGAAGCATCCGCGTGACCGTCAAGTTTGGAACGGACTACTCGTTGTCCTTAGCATGGGTATTTATAAGCAAATCCTAAATACCCGATTACGGATTGTTGGACTCCTATCGGATCTTAACCACAACCCATTAAGCACTCATCACACCTATTTCAATATACCTCAACACTTCAATCATCGCGAAGGATAGAAGAATTGAGTCGAGGAAGTCATCAATTCGGCAAGCATATATCTATATAGAGAGAGAGGGGTGCAAAGAGGTTTTGGGGATGAGCGGGATGATTAACATCTTCAAAAAAGTGAGGATCTGATTAATATCTTCGGTTGTGAATTGCTCATGCTTAGCATCTTCAAAATAGCGAGGATCTGATCAAAAAATCAACACAGACAACAAACTGGAGGAATAAGCTGCAGAAGAATGTTGTAGGAAAGCCCTAGGAGGAAGAGCTGAATATGAGACATCCAAACTTGTTCATTGAAAGCTTTACATGTTTATGTATATAGTTTACGAAGTCCTGGCTTGCAGGTTGGAGGGGTACTCCGGGGTCCTTCAGGGGCGGCCGGGAGGAGATGTGTTTGTCACACAGTTTGAGGTCAGCCTTTGCTGACCCACGTTACCACTAAATTTTACAGGGCAAGGATCACAAGCATGAGCTAGATCGCCGGCCAAAAAAGGCCTAAGCCTCATGAAGTGGTTCAATTTTAGAACTAGCTCTATTTTTGTGGTATTGTATGCTTGATGCTCTATTGTTCCGGCTTGCATGTCGAGGTAGTCTAGGGGTGCTCTTGCACATTGTTGAGTGATGTTATTTGAGTTTTGGACTCTCTTTTGTTGTAAGGCCCTAAGGTCGTTTGATACTCTTATATGTGGATAGCTTCTGGTCTTGTTTGTTGTTTCCGTTGTTGTGCTAATGAGTTTTGAGATTGGGTAGATTATATCATCTTTTAATGCTAAAGCTATGGCGTCTATATGTTGTGGGGACCCGGTCGGACCCATATTATACGGTCATTACAGGGGAGGTGTTACAATTTGGTATCAGAGCCAGGTTCCATCCTCGGTCAGTTAGGGCGATCGATTTAACATAATCGTATTGCGTTTAGAAGTTATCCACATAGGAGTAATGCGGGACCATGAGTGTCCTTATGTTTGAGTCTTGTGATAAGAGACTGATTCCTTGTTACCTTGCTTTTCTTAAGAGTGCAAGCAATGAGGCGGGTACGTCGAGACCAAGAGAAGAGCTTTCAATGAGCAGCGCTACGGCTCAGGGTCCCTTAGTCATGGGTGTAAACCCGGCCGATTTCTGTCGCATGCTTGCAGAAGCAATGGTGGCATTCTTAGGCCATGTGATTAGTGGGGATGGGGTGGCGGTAGATCCAACAAAAGTGGAAGCCATCAGAGATTGGCCGGTTTTGAGAACCATGGCGGAAGTCCGAAGTTTTCTTGGACTAGCTGGGTACTATAGAAGATTCGTAGAAAATATTTTGCGGATAGCTCTACCCCTCACATCACTAACTCGTAAGGATCAGAAGTTTGTGTGGACTCAGGGTGCGATCAGGCGTTTGAGACACTGAAGGAAAGGCTGATGACAGCTTCAATCCTAAGTCTACCGAGAGGGACTGAAGGATTCAAAATTTTCAGTGACGCATCAGGATGCGGTTTGGGTTGTGTTTTGGTGCAACATGACAGTGTGATAGTCTTTGGGTCTAGTCAGCTGAATCCTCATGAGAGAAATTACCCCGTCCATGACTTGGAATTGGCGGCGGTAATTTTTGCGTTGAAATTATGATGACATTATGTTTATGGTACGAAGGTGGAGATCTTCACGGATCATAAAAGCCTGAAGTATCTTTTAGATCAGAAGGACTTGAATATGCGACAGCACAGATGGGTCGAGTTCCTTGGGGACTATGAGGTGGTGATTCAGTATACGCCAGACAAATCCAATGTGGTGGCAGATGCCTTGAGTAGAAAATACTCTAGGCAAGGGAATTGGATAGAAGCTCATGATGAGCAGTTGATGCTGGATTGGGAGTCCCTTGGCATGGAGTGTGTAGAGAGTAGCGCCTGAGATATGATTGATGGGATTCTGAGGAATGAAGGAAGAATTTGTGTACCGCAGTGCGGCAAGCTCCGTGAGGAGTTGATGTTTGAGGCTCACTTCACAAAGTACTTCATTCACCCGAGCAGTATAAAGATGTACTTGGATATGAAGAGATCCTTTTGGTGGCCTGGTCTGAAGCGAGACGTAGCTTTGTACGTGAGTCGATGTCAAACTTGTGCCTTGGTGAAGGCCGAGTGTCAGAAGCCGGGCGGGTTCCTGAAGCCTCTTCCTATTCCCGAGTGAATATTTGATGACATCTCCATGGACTTTGTACATGGGTTACCTAGATCGCAGCAGGGTAATGACGTGATTTGGGTGATTGTGGATCGCTTAACCAAAGTGACTCACTTCATCCCAAATCAGAAGGAGGACATCGTTGAGAAGCTGGTAGAGTTGTATGTTCGCAACATTGTGCGACTACATGAGATTCCTAAAAGTATAGTTAGCGATCGTGATGGACGTTTCACGTTCAAGGACTGGAGGCTGGTTCAGAAGATTTTGAGCACGAAGCTCAAGTTCTGTACGACTTTTCATCCTCAAACTGACGGGCAAAACGAAAGAACAAATTGTACTATGGAGGATAAGCTGAGGATGTGTATTCTTGACTTCGGCAAGAAATGGGAGGATCACCTCTTCATGGTGGAGTTTGCGTACAATAAGAGTTACCAAACAAGTAAAAAATGGCGCCATACAAAGCTTTGTATGGGAGGCGGTGTCGAACACCGATGTCTTGGACAAAGGCGGGAGACACCAAACTATTGGAAAAAGAAGTGGTAGCTGATGCGTGTGAGTTGGTGCGGACCATTCAAGAGCGCATGAAGGTGGCTCAAGACCGGCAAGCAAAATATTTTAATGCTCGTCACAGGAAGCTGGAGTTCGCGGTAGGCGACTGGGTTTATCTAAAGATCAAGCCGTTCAAAGGCGTTTCACGGATTCGCCGACTCAAGAAGTTGAGTCCGAGGTTTTTGGGACCTTTCGAGGTTATTGAACGAGTGGGAGTAGCAGCGTACCGGTTAGCGTTGTCCACAGAGCTGAGTGGATTACATGACGTATTCCATGTCTCCGTCTTGAGAAAAGCCTTATTAGAGGCTAGTGTGGTGATCGAATCGGCGTCGGTGCCGATAGAAGAGGACTTGAGGACGCGAGTTCGTCCAGTTGCTATAGAGGATTCAAAAATTCGGCAGTTGCGGAATAAAGAGGTCAAACTCGTGAAAATTCGATGGGACAACTGCGGTCGTGAGGAGCTCTCTTGGAAAAGAGAACAGACCATGCTGGAGGAGTATCCAGAGTTATTCCTTTCAGGTACCATTTAAGTTTTGTGTACCTTTTATTTTTGGTAATTTCGGGACGAAAATCTTTTAATGGGGAGAGAGTTGAAACGGCCCAAAATTCGAAAGAGTGACAGACAGCGTTGGGAGCCCAATCTGGGTTTTGGAAAGGGCCACACGGCCTGAGACACGGGCGTGTCCCAGGCCGTGTCTTGGTCCGGTTCGACGTAGAGTTCGGGAGGTCGATGAAATGAGCTCGACAAAGTGTCGAGAGAATGAACACGGCCTAGGACACGGGCGTGTCCATGGCCGTGTCATGTTCGAGTCGATGAACTGCGCTCGAAGATGTGTCGAGACAGTGAACACGGCCTAGGACACAGGCGTGTCCATGGCCGTGTCGTGTTCGGGTCGATGAATTTTCGCGTGGTCGAGGAAAATGCGGTCGACGATCGTGGAGAGGATGCACACGGCCTGAGACACGGGCGTGTCCCAGGCCGTGTCCCGCTCGGGTTAATAGCGGGGCCGTGTCGATGGAGGAACACGCCCAGAAACACGGCCGTGTACTGGGTGACATAGACGTGTCACGTTTGACACGGGCGTGTCCAGTGCCCGTGTCCTTTTCTGGGTGCGACAGTTTCGGTGTCGATTGAGGCACACGGCCTTGGACACGGGCGTGTCGCAAGCCGTGTTCGGCATAGGAATTTGGTTTTAAGTGCGCATCGTGGCCGTTCGTTTCCTTCTATTGGGATCTGATGGTCCAGAGTTGTCCTTGCTGAGA
Source organism: Platanthera guangdongensis (assembly GCA_039583875.1). Classification (NCBI taxonomy): domain Eukaryota; kingdom Viridiplantae; phylum Streptophyta; class Magnoliopsida; order Asparagales; family Orchidaceae; genus Platanthera; species Platanthera guangdongensis. The sequence goes on from CM077164.1 coordinate 146,167,184, forward strand.
TATGACCGGGACTAGGGTTTGAAACCCTCATTCTACTTCAAGTATTTCTCTTTTCGAAAGTTCTAGAGAGAAGGGAGAGCAAGAGAGAAGGAGAAGGAGAGATCCGTCCGCCGGAGAAGCTTCAGAGCTCCAAATCGCGAGCCGAGCCCGGATCCGCGGAGAGAAATCTGTTGCGGTAGTTTCCATCTAGCTAAGTTTTCATGGCTAGGAAGAGGGGTCGTAAGGTAACGACACTTCTCCTCTTGGCTTATAGGATGCGTGCATAGCATCTTTTCTTTCAAGCTTTTGGGCACTAAATCTCTCGAATGAGAGGGGTTTGGGTCTCCATGGTTCAAAAGGAACCTCTGAGTCGATTGAGTCCGTCCCCGGCATATTTTGCATTAGAGATCCGGTCTGTTAGTGGATTAGGCATGGTGGGTGAAGCCGTAGTCGCGACCCTTAGTCCGACTCGGTGATGTTGCATAACGCGTCTTAAGGATTTGGTAGAAATCCGTTGCGGCAAGATGCCATTTGTGATGGTTGTATTTTCCCCCTTTTCTCGAGTGAGTACGTGTAACCGGAATCGGACAAGGTTAGCTCCGTATTGGCGGTAGATGGTTTCCTTAGTGCACGAGAACGTTATAGTACGAATGATGGATTAGGGTGAGAATGACTATGGATTGTGATGTGCTAAGGCGTGGCTTTGTCTCCGTGGTCGGCTGGCTATCCCGTGGCGTGCAAGTCATGTGGGGAGAGTGTCCCAGCGAGACTAGTCCCCTTCCGTGAGACTGACGAGAATGCCAAGCGTTGGCAAGCCCGGGCTTTGAGGCCATGAGCGGGTGGGGACCTGCGAGGGTTCTTAGAATCGGTTTGTGTGTGAAACTGAATCCTGACGTGAGATGTCAGAGCTTACGGGCAAGCCCGAGATTAAGAACATTGAGCGGGTGGGGCCTTGGTAAGAGTTATGTGTGGCGGCTTGTATGCCGTTGGGGGAAATGTAGTTCCCCTTTTGTTTGCGGCTTTATGCCAATGGGGAAATGGTGAGTACCCAGATGATATGGTGTTGTGCTAGTTGCATACACTATAGAGTGCCTTGGGTGAAGCCCAGGTTTTGCATACATGCTGCATAGTAAGCCCTTTTAAATTAATTGCTCAACATAGAAAATGTGTATGTTGTTTGAGACATCCAAACCTGTTCATTAAAAGCTTTACATGTTTATGTATATAGTTTACGAAGTGCTGACTTGCAGGTTGGAGGGGTACCCCGGGGTCCGTTAGGGGCGGCCGGGAGGAGATGTGTTGGTTACACAGTTTGAGGTCAGCCTTTGCTAACCCACATTACCACTAAATTTTACAGGGCAAGGATCACAAGCAGGAGCTAGCTTGCCGGCCAAAAAGGCCTAAGCCTCATGAAGTGGTTCAAGTTTAGAACTAGCTCTATTTTGTGGTATTGTATGCTTGATGCTCTAGTGTTCCGGTTTGCATGCTGAGATAGTCTATGGGTGTTCTTGCACATTGTTGAATGATGTTATTTGAGTTTTAGAGTCTCTTTTATTGTAAAGCCCTAAGGTCGTTTGATACTCTTATATGTGAATAGCTTCTGGTCTTATTTGTTATTTTCGCTGTTGTGCTAATGAGTTTTGAGATTGGGTAAATTATATCATCTTTTAATGCTAAAGCTGTGGTGTCTGTATGTTGTGGGGCCCCAGCCTGACCCATATTATACGGTCATTACAGTGGAGGTGTTACATGACTTATATTATAATCTATTTCAAAGAAATTAAAATACAGTGTACATTCAAGTAATTACACTATTACAAAAATTAGAAGTAATGATGAAAATTCATTTAAATTCAAAAAGTTTTTTAGTAGAGCTCTTACACCTACTATGGTAGGTTGTCATTAGGCATGTCAGTGGTCTATTCAAGGAAGGTTGTCATTAGACATATCAGTGGTATTTTCGAGGTGATGACATTAAATCAATCAACTTTATTAAACTCAAAATTAAAATTTTTAGGTCAAAACGTGTATTGTTTTACAAAATAAAAATTATAATATTTATGTATATTTTTTACGGTCATTTTAAGTACTCATATGTATATGTTGCGGGCGAAACCCGCCTTGATGAGGCTGGCGAAGCCTGTCGACGCCAGTCGGGTACTGTCGTGCATGGCCATAGGAGCGGAGCCCCGTGTCGGGCACTCGTGTGTGTGTGTGTATATATATATACACACACATACAAGCAGTCGTGCACAGGGACCCCGTGCGGGCAATATTCGTCGTGGGTGCGACATTTATCGAGGCGGCGACATTTGTCGTGCGGGCGACATTTGTCGTGGGGGCGACATTTGTCATGGGGGCGACATTTTTTGTGGGGGCGTCATTTGTCGTGGGAGTGATATTTTTCGTGGGCGCGATATTCGTCGCGGGGGCGACATTCGTCGTGGGGGCGACATTCATCGTGGGGGCAACATTCATCGCGGGGGACACATTTGTCGTGAATGTGACATTTTTCATGGGCACGATATTTTTGTGGGGCGACATTTGTCGCGGTGGAGACATTTGTCGCGGGGGCGACATTTGTCGCGGAACAACATTTGTCGCGGCGGCGACAAATGTCGCAGGGGGGCAACATTTGTCGTGGAGGCGATATTTTTCGTGGCGGCGACATTTGTCGTGGGGGCGATATTTGTCGTGGGGGCGACATTTGTTATGGGGACGACATTTGTCGTGGTAGCGACATTGGTCATGGGGGGCGACATTGGTCATGGGGGGCGACATTGGTCGTGAGTGGAGACATTAGTCGTGGGCGGCAACATTGGTCGTGGGCGACAACATTGGTCATGGGCAAATTGATCGTGGGCGGCAACATTGGTCGTGGGCGGCAATATTGGTCGTGTGCGATGACCTTGGTTGTGCACGATGACCTTGATCTTGGGCGGCGACCTTGGTCGTGGGCGGCGACATTGATTGTGGGGGTGACATTCGTCGGTGGCTGCGATATTCGTCGGTGGCAGTGACATTCGTCGGGGCTGCGACATTGGTCGCGGGTGGCAACATTGGTCGCGAGAGGTAAATTTGGTCGCATGCACCGACATTGGTCGCGAGTGGTGACAATGGTCGGGGGCGGCGGCATTGGTCACGGACGGCAACATTGGTGGAGGCCGCCGACATTGGTCGCGGGCGGCGACATTGTTCGCATGCAGAGATCAATAGGGCAGCGACATTGGTCGGGGTCCGCTACATTAGTCGTGGGCGGAGTCAATGGTCGTTGGTGGCGTTAATGGTTGTGGGTGGCGTCATTGATCGTAGACGACGTCATTGGTCGTGGGTGGTCAATGGAAAAATTGAAATGAAAGTGCTGCTAGAATCGGAGAGGGAGAAGGTTCCCATGGCTGCAAACCGTTGTAGAGGGCATAAGTTGCATGATAGGTTCTTCCTATGATCAAAAATTGTTCAAACTTTGACATGCTCACACCAATGAATTTATTCTTCCTAATCAAAAATTCAAGAATGAATAGAAATTAAGGTTAAAATGGAAATTATTAAGATAGAACCCAGTGATAGAAAATGTGAAAGAAATGCCTCGAACCTACAGTAGGATTATATATCATAGCTACTTGAGAGAATCCAAGCTAACTTACACCTGAAATATAGCAGCAGAAACGATGACTTACATGTTTTAAAGGATCAAATAATGTTAGGAAGATCAAATTTGCGGTATCTCGAATTTTAGAGAAGTTTATGAATGGACTTAACTAAACTCATGCTACATCAAATATTTTATATCGGAAAGTTCATGAATGAGAATATTTAGTGACTTATTTCACTTTCATAAATAAAAAATTGTCAAATAATAAAAATTATATAGGATCTTTAATCAATTTTTCAATGACTTATGCATTCTATCAAATAGGTTATACGCATGTGAAAGAAATTCACTTAATAGGCAAAAATGTTGAGACTATGGAGAACATGAGAAATAACCTAGGTGGAAAAATGCATAGCTGAGGAAAAAACTATGTTTGATATGTGTTGATTAACAACTAATACATTAGAACATCGAATACCTGATTCTATAGTCTGAACAAAATCCTTAAGAGCGAAAATAGTCTCTTTGGCCCTTCCAAAATAAGAGGAAACCAAAAAGTAACTGAGATCAAACAAAAATAGAATAGGAAAAATAGTTTCATTGATCAAAACTAAGATCAAACAAAAACAAAATAGGAAAAATAATTCCAGTCAAGAGGGGAAAGAGTGAATAGGGGATAAAGGAATACCTGCAATGTTGTAGGCAGAGGTGCAGAGATTTGCCGACGCAGAGATTGTAGGAATACCTACAATGTTGGAGGCAGGGGTATAGGGGAAGAAGGAATACCCGATGCATAGATTTTCCGGCACAGAGGTATTGGCAAGAAGATAAAAAAAAAGTAAAATAAAAAAGAACTTGGAATGTTGGAGGCGCCCGAATGATGAAGGAGAGGGGCTTTATATTCTCTCGAGATGCAGCAGGAGCATGGATGGGAGATGTGGAGGAGTCAAGCACGGCGGACGGTACTGTCGTCGAAGATAAAAGGTGATCCGCGGGCTAAGAAGGAGGGGAAATGTCTGAGGTGTAGTTCAGCACACCCAGAACAAATCGGCAATGAAGGAGGAAACAAAAAAAAGCACATTCAGACTTCTCCAAATGGTAATTAAAAAAGCATGCTCATTCCTAAAGAAAGAAAGACATTGGAAGCAATGAAGATTTTGACAGCTGGATTGACAGAAAAATCAATTTGGTGGGAAAAATGGGCGAAAAAAGCTAAATGACTAAAAAACTGTACATTTTGAATGGGAGAAGGATTTTTTGAGGGCATTATTGGTAGTGCATTAAAAAGTTACACCATGGCTGAGGGTATTTTGGGGAGACGAATGTTACACCATGACTCTTTTGTAGATCTCGGCGAGACGAACAACTTTTATGTTGATCACTTTTTGATTTGGAGCCGTCTTGGGCCTCGATTTGAGCCCTGAAATCTGGGGCGGCGAAACTGCTACAGTAAAGCGCACGTCACTTCATATTTCGGGGCCCAAACCGAGATCCAAGACGACTCCAAATCAAAAAGTGGTCAACATGATAGTTGTTCTTCTCACCGAGATCTACAACTTTCATGTTGATCACTTTTCTATTTGAAACCATCTTGACCCCCAAAATAGCTTGACCGTACGCCCGCATTTTAGATTGCCCGCATTTGAGATGTCCCATATATATATATATATATATACGAGTGCCCGACACGGGGCTCCGCTCCTATGACCATGCACGACAGTACCTGACCGGTGTCGACGGGCTTCACCAGCCCCATCAAGGAGGGTTTCGCCCGCAACATATACATATGAGTACTCAAAATGACCGTAAAAAAATATACATAAATATTACAATTTTATTTTGTAAAATAATATACGTTTTGACCTAAAAATATTAATTTTGAGTTTAATAAAGTTGATTGATTTAATGTCATCACCTCGAAAATACCACTGATATTTCTAATGACAACCTTACTTGAATAGACCACTGACATGCCTAATGACAACCTACCATAGTAGGTGTAGTAGCTCTACTATTTTTTTTTTGAATTTAAATGGATTTTCATCATTACTTCTAATTTTTTGATAGTGTAATTACTTGAATGAACACTGTATTTTAATTTCTTTGAAATAAATTATAATATATATCAAGTCATTAAAATATAAAAATGTGGGCATAATTGATATTTTTGAATGTTTCACCAAAGACAATTTTTCCCTTATAATAGTGAAAGATATATATATATATATAGGGGTTTGATCATGTGCGGGTGTACGGACAAGCATCAAGATGGCATCAAATCGAAAAGTGATCAACATAAAAGTTGTAGATCTCGTCGATATGAACAACTTTCATGTTGAACACTTTTTGATTTGGAGCTATTCTGACCTTCGATTTGGGGATCGAAATCTGGGGCGGCGAGAGTGCTACTGTAGCAATCTCGCCGCCCGAGATTTCGATCCCCAAATCGAATGTCAAAACAGCTGCACATCAAAAAGTGATCAACAGTAAAGTTGTTCGTATCGACGAGATCTACAACTTTCATGCTTTTCACTTTTTGATTTGGAGCCGTCTTGACTCCTTTTTTTTGTTGCCCGTACGCTCGCACACTAACTTGCCCGCATATGATACATTTATATATATATATATATATATATATATATATATATATATATATATATATATATATATATATATATATATATATATATATATATATATATATATATATATATATAAGAACTGGTGCATGCTGGAATGCTCCACTCTCTATCTCTACGGTAGTTTTTTTGAAAAAATAAACAAATAAAGATTTCTATATTTATAGAGTATATTATATTGTTAAGATTAAATTTATTAAACTAATTTTAAATTTTAAATTTAATTTCAAATCTGACATTTTTAAAAAAAACTAAATAATTTATCTAAATAATATTTGAATAAAAAAATCAGATTAACGTTTTAACAATGAAAATCTGAAACCCTATTTGGTTATTTTCTCTATGGTGAAAATCTGAAAACCTATTTGGTTATTTTCTCTTATCAGTCTTATGCTTGTCTCTTGAATCTTGATCCTCTTCACCATAGATTATTCTGTGAAATTATGAGTAATTTTAGAAAATGCTCCTGATCATTATGTGGAAACCCTATTTGGTTATTTCCTTTTATCAGTCTTATGCTTGTCATGTTTATAAATGTGTATCTGAAATTGATGAATCGATCGTAGATCGGTGGATTGGAGTTGAAATTGACTTGCTTTCTTAGAATTGTTGATTAGTGTGAGGTGTAATTTCTGATCCAGCCATTCAGGTATCTCTTTTCCCTTCATTACCAATTCCAAGAATCATTTTATAATTTTTGGAATAATTTTTGATGAAATATAATGTTTTTTAACAGCAATGCTTAAGTATTTTAAGTCAGTTGAAAAATCAAACTCTTCAAGTAAAGTTTGCATCAATGATGATGAGTTACAATTAAGTAATAAACGTAGTCGGACTGAAATTGATATGACAGATCTTCCGGCAGATCCTTGTTCTCGTATTCGTATTTCGGATTATCCTATTGGATAATGTGATGAGATTAGGCATTATTATTTATTAAAAGGACCTCATCAACCTCGAAATCATATATTTCCAAAAACAAAATTTGGTCAAAAAGAAAGAAAGTTTAATGCCGCTTGGTTTGAGCAATTTCATTAATGGTTGGAGTATAGCATAGAAAAATATGCTCCTTTCTGTCTACTTTGTTATCTCTTTAAGCCAGCTATGAGATAACAATCAGAAAGTGATATTTTTTGTCACTGAAGGATTTAAAAATTAGAAATATGCATTATCAAAATTTAAAGAACGCATTAAAAGTTTGAATAGCATTCATAATGAAGCGTCAATGAAATGCAGTAATTTAATGAATTCAAGACAACACTTTGAGGTCAGTTTTCAAAGACAAAAGATCAAAACAAAAAGGATTATAGAACCCGATTGACAACAACCATTGATTGCATTTCATTTTTGATTAGACAGGGTTTGGCCTTTCGTGGAAATGATGAGTCGGAGGAGTTTTCTAATCAAGGGAATTTCATTGAGTTTTTATGATTTTTGGTGATCATAATGTGGAAATTAGTCATGTAATTTTAGAAACCGCTCCTAAAAAATAATAAGCTTGCTGCATCGGATATTCAAAAAGATATTATCAATACAGTGGCTACCGAGACAACAAATTTGATTATTAGGGATATTGGAGATTCTTTTTTTGTACTTATTGATGAGTCACGGGATGTATCGACAAAAGAGCAGATGACTATTGCAGTATGCTATGTTGATAAACAAGGTGAAGTGATTGAGCGCTTTCTTGGTATTGTGCATGTTTCAGATACGTCATCAGTTTCGTTGAAGGTAACAATAGAAGGTTTCTTCTCTAATCATAATTTATGTATTTCAAAATTACGTGGACAAGGTTATGATAGTGCTAGTAATATGAGAGGGGAGTTTAATGGTTTCAAAGCACTCATTATAAAAGAGAACTCATCAGCATATTATATTCATTGTTTTGCTCACTAACTTCAGCATGCACTAGTTGCTGCTGCAAAAAATCATGTTCTAGGTTCTTGGTTTTTTGATATAACAAGTACATCAACTAATATTATTACTGTTTCATGTAAATGACAAGAACTTTTTCGACAATCTCAAGCACAAATTTTTTTGAATGTTTACAAAAAAAGATATAATTGGCGGAACATGTCCAAATCAAGAAAAAAATCTTTTTCACATTACAATTCATTGATTAATATGATTGTGCTATTTTCATCTGTTATTGATGTTCTCGAGTTGGTTGAAAAAGATCAACATACAAGTTCAGAACAGAAAGCAGCAACATTTGCTTTATTAAATTATCTGCAAACTTTTGATTATGCTTTCATTTTATATTTACTGAGAGATATTCCGGGAATAACCAATATTTTATCATAAGCTTTGCAACACAAAGAACAAGATCTTGCTAATGCAATAAATTTAGTCAGAATATCAAAACAAAGGCTACAAGATATGTGAGATAATGGATAAGAAAAATTGATTAAAGATGTTTCTTCATTTTGTGATAGTTATAAAATTGATATTTTTGTAATGGAAAATATGTATGTGGCAAGAGGACGCTCACGACGATGAGTTCATGAGATGACTAATTTACATTATTATCGAGCCGAGATTTTTATACTGTCATAGATTTGCAACTTCAGGAACTCAACAATAGGTTTACAGAGACGAATACATAATTACTTCATTGCATTGCATGTTTAAATCCAAGTAATACATTTTCAAGTTATGGTAAACAAAAGTTGAAACGTCTAGTAGAGTTGTATCCATCAGATTTTTTCATTTTGGATAATATGGAACTTGATAGCCAATTAGAAACATTTATTATTGATGTTAAATCTGACATTGACTTTGTAAAATTAAATGGAATTGATGATCTTGCAAGAAAAATGGTAGAAAAAAGGATATTTTATATCCATAGGTATATTTGGTAGTAAAGTTAGCATTAGTTTTACCAGTTGCAACTGCTACAGTTGAAAGAGCATTTTCAGCAATGAACATTGTGAAGAATCGTCTACGCAATCAAATGAGAGATTCTTTAATGAATGACTGTTTGATTACATATACATAGAAAGATGTATTTGCAAATATTGAAAAATAAATAATCATTCAGAGGTTTCAAAAAATGAAAAACAGACGAGGCCAACTATAAACATATGGTATGTTTATAAATTATATTTATTTATTTTATAAATAATTTTTGTTATAAATTTTCAATATATTTAAAAAAATTTATAATGTTATGCAGGAAACAACAATATCACCAAAAATTTCATGTTTTCTTAGAAAAGTGGGCAGTGATCTTATGTTTTGAAGTGTTCTTATGTTTTGAAGAGTCGACGATGATAACTATAAGGATTGGTATTTTCTTTACACTTATTATTTTTTTAATATTTATGTTTTAAATTGTATTTCTTGTTAGGATATCTTTTTAAACTTCATTAAAATTTTGTGCCCCCCCCCCCCTAAAAAAGGTTTTTGGCTTCGTCCCTGGTCGCACCCGTCCAAGATGGTCATGCCCAAGTTGTTGCCCACACCTCATCCTTTCCCATATACTCCAGGTGAATCTAAATCCATGCAAACCATCATCCTAATTTTATATTACATCCTCTCATGCTGCCGCCAACTTCTCAAGCAGCCACTTCATTTTTATGGTCTATCACATTTCACACCTCATAATCAAATTATTGGCATGGCCCACCTCCAGTTTAAATATTGAATTAATCCATTCATTCCCTCCTCAAGAATATTTTTCCTGCGCTACCCGTTCTCAGAGGAAGGAGCGCGGGTAGCGCAGGACCCGTCTGATGGGCTTTAAAGAACGAGTTCTGTTTGTGTTTTTTTTTGTTTTTTTATTATTATAAATCACAAACGTTGGATTTAAGGCTGGACGGCTTGGATCTCACCCGCTCCCAGAAGAGAGAATAATACCCGTACAGAACAATTACTACTTCCCAAGCAACCCATTCACATCCCATGCATTCACGTGAGCACCACTTCCAAACCCAATACCACCATTAACTATTGCAGCCCGACCATGTCACTTCCCCTTCATTATTAATTATTTCCGCCCTTCTTCATTTATTTTGCTACTTCTAAAACCCAAACCCGCCACCTACCTCTTAAATTGATACAACCAATATTTCCAAATACCCTCTCCATTATTTGTTGTTAGTTCTACCCATCCCTCCATTAATATATATTCACCAAGATGGTTGCTCATATTATTCTCTTGCTCTACCCATAAAACCCCCATATGGTCGTACCTCTACCTCCACTATTCACTTAAAACCTATATTGCTGTCATTTATGCCACATCACCACCTCCAATACATGCATGCATTCGGACATTTCATATTGCTCCTTATTAATATTGTTACTCCCATTTAATATATGACAGAATAACATTCACTTTTTTTTACTAAACTGTGAGAGTCATTCATCTTCTCCCTTAACTATATTAATTTCACCTCTTGAATGTTGCCACCTCAAGCCTTCCAACCTTCCATATTTCTCCACCTTCATCCTCCTCTTTCACATATATATATAGTGCTGACTTCTAAGCATTTCAAGAGGCTCTCTTCTTCTGCCCAAGGGCAGTGCATGTCTTTCATTTCCCGCATTTCTTATATTTTTTTTCTTGCATTTAGTTTAGATTTTTTTCTATTTACTTTTTTTATGAAATAGAATGTAGCTTTAAATTTTAAGCAAATTTTATTTTTTTTTCATGTTCTTTATTTCTTGTACTTTTTATTCATTAGTTAAATATTCAGTTTTGATCATTACTAACGTTGAGTGAAATTATCGTTCTCCTTAGAATCATTCTTTTTCATCTTTGATTTATTCCTGATTTTATCATGCGTCGAGTTCATATACCGGTTATGGATTGCGAAATATGTTTTGGTAATCTAGTAGCTGAAAGCATTGTGCGTATGAATCGATCGCTCAGGAATAAAAAGAGTTGGTCATAACACTCGAGAGAGGATGACGAAAATCTTCTGTATATGAGTCAAATCCTATATCAGGATTCACCTCGTTAAAGTGAGTATTTGGTCATCGATTAGAACAAGTGTTTGTTCAATATTCTTAATCTCATTTGGGCGTAATTCTCGAAAAAGGTGTGTTCATATTTCGGGAATCTCCACGCTCAATGATCGGATTAGACGTTTATAAAATAATTTTTATATTTCATTTGAATTGCGTTTTGTTCAAGTTTAGGTTTCTTATTTCGCATTTAGTTTTAATCTTAAAATTAACTAATTTTTTTATTAATAAAATAATAGTTGTTTTCTCGAAGTAGCAGTACTCGACATACCCGTATTTTAATACGACATTGATATTTTTAATATCATATGTTATATTTTGACAGGTACATGTGCCTTAGTCGAGTATAGATTGAAGAACATGATTTTCTCTGTCAATCTTCTCAGATTTAGCACTCAAAAAAATGAAGATGCTGACCCTTTTACAGATCCTGAGAGAATAGGTCAAAAGTCAGCATAAAACCGGAACTTGCACAGTTTTGGTAGGAATCTTCATTTTTTTGGCTTGGTCGTAATATATACATATTAGACATTCAGGTATATGAGTTTTTATTATATGTCCATTCATTTTTAAAGTGACTTTGCATAATTGTTTTGAATACACACACACACACACACGGCCATTCATAGCACACTTACAATTCATTGATTTGAACATGTGAGTAAATCACTAGATCTATTTGAGGTTTATAGATCTAAAAACTTAATTTTTTGGTTCTATGATTAGAAGGGTAAACTCATTTTATTTCAGGATCCGTGTTTTATTTACGTACATATTTTGTTCTAATTCTATTCTATTGTAGAGAACAACCTTTATATGATTTCATATGATAGCTGGAACATCAAATGCCTTGGATTTTTTATCTCATTCATGCAATGCTAATTTAATTTTTTGTAATTCTTAATGCTCGACGATCTCATCCATTCTAGTGAGGTTTCATATTTTTCATGTTCATAAGGTATGCTTACTCATCTCCCATCAATTCCTAATTGAAGTATAACAACTATGCACACATTTAATTTTATGCAATTCTATATAAGCAGAGACAGGATAAATCCTAATGATAAATCTCAGTTTCTTTGATGACTAAATTGTGGTATAATTTCTCTTTATTATGTGAAAATTTTGTGGTATTTTTTGTACCTTTTTTATTTTCTTTATGAACAATGATTTGTTCTAAATTTTAATTATATGCGGTTAGAGTTAGGATTCCAACAATTTTTTGGTTCGGTGGCCATTGGGAAATTTATGTTAGGATATTGATCGTGGTTTCTAAATTGATTTTTGCTCGTAGTTCTCAATTTTTGTCTGAGCATTGCAGGGAGGAGATAACCGGGAGCTATCACTCGAACTCACCTACAACTCATCCCGATTTTGATCATAGTTGTGATTTCCATTGAGTTGTTGCCGCCAAATGAAAATCAAAGGAGGTCCCTTTAGTTGGTAGTCCTGCTCATGAATATGTCATTAAATATACAAATGATTTTCCATTGAGTTTTATGCCTTCTAAGGCTCTGTTTGACGCGGCTGCAGTGACTGGAGAAGCAGTGGTGGGAAACAATGGTGGAATAATCAGCTGTTTTGCAGAGTGGTGGCAGAATCTGTGAAACTGTTTGGAAGAACAACGTTTGTAGTGTTCTTTGAAATTTATCATTTAACATAAATTAAAAAAACATATGCAATAATTTGACCCGATTTTTTTGACAATTTTTTTGATCATCAGGTCACCGTGGACATGTACCGAGAAAACTGAAAAAAAAGTAGCAGTCCCTTTATGATCTTCAACAATGGAGGCTCTGCTTGGTCAGGAGATAGCTTGTGGACGAATCCGAGATGAGGAACCACTTGTGCTAGTGCAGAAGAATGACAAATCGGGAAGGATTTTCCTGGCCGGAGGAGGTCGACAGCCTGGACTTCTCAAAAAAGCCATGCCGGAGGAGGTCGACCTCGAGGACTTCTCAGAGGAGGTCCACAACAAAGAAGAAAAACATGGACGGAGGAGGCAAAACTGTGCGAAGAGCGACGAACCTGGAGCGGAATTAGAAAGGATTTTCTGGCGAGAAGAATCGCGCCTCTCTGCGATTTAGGAGTCATGAAAAAAATTCAGGACTCCAAATCACAATTTTTTCACGATTTGGCGGCGGTGCCGTTTTCCACTGCTGGACTACAAAACCTGTTTGGCGGGACGGGAGAATAAACATCAGCACCCCACTGTATAAATGCCCCGCCAAACAAAGCCTAAATATTTTTTTTGACCTTTATCAAGCAGATTATCATTTAATTATTGCCCATCAATTATTACCATTATTTTTTACTGTCATATCAATGATAGTTGTGTGAAGTTTGTGAGATTAATTATAATTTGTCTCAATTAGTAAGTTAGTAACATAAAGCATCATATTTGGTCTTCTAATGAATTTCTGGAATTATATCCCAGTGAATAGTGAGGGAGTATTGTTGTAGTTCTGAATACCTGAATTGAATTTGAATGGGAAGATAAAATAAAAAAATATTTTATTATCTGAATTCAATTGAATTTTTTTTATTTTACTAACTTATTAATTGAGACAAATTATGATTAGATATCCTACAATCATTTCACACGTACTCCCAGATTTTGCGCCTTTTCAAAATACGCCTTGTTGATTTCAGGAAATGTTCAACACGAAAGTTGTAGATCTCGTCGTAAAAAATAATAGTAATAATTGAAGGACAATAAATAAATGATAATCTGCTTGATAAAGCACGGCAAAAGCATGAATCCTCCGATAATCTGCTCTGCTCTCCTCCCGCACGACAAAAGGAAGTCCTGCTTTCTCCTCCCCGCACGCAACCCTCGCCTCCTGCCGTCGCCTCCTGCCGGCGCCTCCTGCCGTCGCCTCTCCCCATACCGTCGCATCCAGCCTCGACTGCCACCCGATGCGCGTATAACCCAACCTCCCCTCCACAGAGCCCCGCCTCACCGCAAGAGCTTCCCCTACCTCGACAGAGCTTCTCCTCCACTGTTCTTCTCCTCAACAACCTCTAATCTCCGGCAAGATCCACCTTCCGGCAAGCTCCACCTTCCGGCAAGCTCCTCACGGTAAGATACCAACATTGCTTTTCCCCATCTTCTTCATTTTGATCTCTGAGCATTGCTTTGTAAGTTCTATTCCTAGGGTTCTGCAAATGTTTTTTTGTTTAAGTATGGACTTTGGAAAAATCAGTATACAGGGAAACCTTCGCCTTCTCAGATTTCAAAATTTATCCATTTAAAGTTTTGGGAATCTTTTATCGATTTCATAAGTATTATCAGATTTCAAAACATTGAATCTCTTCATTCAAATCTGAAGAGGTGCGACAAAAGTTGTGGGCTCCTGTGGCCTCCCCTCTGCATCACAGGGAGTTCCTTCAGGTGCCTTTTATTTCTGTGATTTTTTCTCTAGCAGTTATTCTGTAGCATTTCTTTACAATTTCCCTCTTTCAGGTCCTCCTCAAGAGCAGCTCCTCAACTATTCCTCTGAGCTTCCTTCAGGTGCAATTTTTTTGTGCTTCTTCCCTTTTAACTCAAGCATATGCACCATCTTTCAATATTGTGTTTTCAGCTTTTTGTCTTTTCAAAAAGAATTTTGTGCCAACTTTGCTATTTCAAAAACTCAAGCTTAAGTATCATCCTTCTCGGATCAAAAAAACATCTGCTTTTCAGATATTTATGTTTTCAGATTTTGTGTTTTTAATTTTTTTTGTTTCCAGATCTCTATCATGTTTTAATATTTAGAAGGGTATGTACTCTGTTTGTGGTTTGCTAATACCATGTTTTTAGATTTTGCGTTTTCAGGTATGTACTCTGTTTATGGTTTGCTATAATATGAAAAATCCGAAAACAAATCATTTTTCAATATTTTATTGAGCATTATATGATTTCAATATTATTATCTATCATCTGTTTATCCACCAGCCGGGCCACCCGAGAATTTGTCTAAGTCCACGATGCTCCTGAGTAGGTGTTTTGCACGCCATCCCGCAAGGCCTCCTACGTTCGTGATGCCACTCAGGTCATCACCAGCACATCTTTGTGCACCCACGCCCGATGTCCCCTCCCACGACCGATGTCGCCCCCACGACCGATGTCGCCTCCCACGATTGATGTCGCCGCCCACGACAAAGGTTGCCGCCGACAACCGATCTCCCCGCCCACGACCGATGTCGCCCGCATGACAAATGTCGCCCCCCACGATAAATGTCGCCTTCACGTCAAATGTTGCACCCACGACCAATGTTGCCCCCACGACATATGTCGCGCTACGACAAATGTCGCCCCCCACGAAAATGTCGTGCCCACGACAAATGTCGCCCCCCACGACAAATGTCGCCCCCACGACAAATGTCGTGCCCACGAAAAATGTCGCCCCCACGACAAATGTTGTCCGCACGGGGTCCCCTGTGCACGACTACCTGTATATATATATATATATATATATATATATATATATATATATATATATATTACTCGTAACTTGCTTGCAGGAGTGCGGGTAGAATCCAGTGCTGAGACGACCCTCGAAGATTGACCTATTTTATAGCTTTTCATATATTACCGGCGTGCATGTCAAAGTATGAAAATCATGTTGAGTTTTTGACATTTGGATAATGTAAGGTCTTAAAGTCATAACTACTTGTTGGTGTATAACATTCTTAGTATTGTTGTGGACATTCTAGGTTTGATATTTATAAAATGCTTTCGCTAGCGTTTAGTATTCTGTTGTGACTAATTATGTTTTTTTGTATATCATTATGTAAAAAGTAGCGAACTTGCAAGAACAAACGGATAGAGTTTTGAATAATTGAAATTTTATTATCCAAAAAAGATATCATTTACAAAGGTATGACCTCACTTTTATAGAATGGAGGGGATATGAGAGAGTACAAATAAATAATGTGGGACTAAATATTTACAGTACTGAGCGGCTAGAAATAAAGGAGACCGCATAGGCCGCGCGGTTAGACAATGAGTTAACCGCTCGGCAACTCCAGCAGGATAGAACAGGCCGCAATGGGAGACCGATAGACCGCCCGGTCTCCAGGCTTCTGAGTGAGACCGCCAGACCGCTCGGTCAACAAACCGCTGGACAAGACCGCAAGACCGCCCGGTCTAATACTTCAACACTCCCCCTCAAGCTGGAGCATATATATCAATCATGCCCAGCTTGTCACAAATGTGGAAGAAGGAAGTAGAGACCGGACTTTGTGAATATATCTGCCAATTCTTTGTCAGAGGTGACAAACGGTGTACAGATCTGTTTCTTCAAAATCTCTTCCCGAATGAAGTGGCAGTCAACCTCTATATGCTTTGTTCTCTCATGGAAGACTGGATTTCTGGATATGTATATGACGGCCTTGTTGTCACAGAACATAGGAAGAGGATAATCATAGACCTCCCCTAGGTCAAGCATGAGAGCCCGCAACCACTTTAACTCACACGTGGTTGACGCCATACTCCGGTATTCGGCTTCTGCACTGGATCTGAAGACAACAAACTGTTTCTTGCTCTTCCAACTCACAAGATTTCCTCCAACAAAGGTACAAAAACCTGATGTGGATTTACGATCGCCTTTGTCATCCGCGTAGCTAGAATCTGAGTAGGCCTCAACCCTCAGATGACCATTCTTCTGAAAGATTAGCCCTTTGCATGGTGCTGCTTTGATATACTCTAAAATCTTCAGGGCAGACTGAAGATGACACTCCCTGGGAGCTTGCATAAACTGACTGACCTTGCCTACAGCATAGGCGATGTCGGGTCTAGTCACCGTGAGATAGATGAGTTTGCCTACCAAACGTCTGTACCTGGTGACATCAGATAGAAGAGGCGAGTCATCCGTCCACGTTTTGTCTTCTCCAATAGCCATGGGAAACCGAGCCGGTTTGGCACCTGTCAATCCTGCTTCCTGTAGAAGATCAAGGGCATACTTCCGTTGGGAGAGGACCAACGAGTCAAGTTTCCGAGAGATTTCTATCCCCAAGAAGTATTTCGGGGAGCCCATATCCTTCGTGACCAAGTGTTGACGGAGGTGCTTCTTCGTCAACTCCACCCCATCTCGATCATCGCCAGTAAGAAGAATATCATCCACATATAATGCCAAAACCACCAGTCCCGAGGCCGTTTTGCGAATGAATAAGGAGTGATCGGCCGAACTCCTTGTAAAGCCGATGGTAGCCACAATACCACTGAATTTGTCGAACCACGCCCGAGGGCTCTGCTTTAGGCCATAAATGGCCTTCTTCAAATGACATACGCGTGTCCCCTCCGGAGCAACATACCCAGGAGGTTGCTCCATGTAGACGTCCTCCTGAAGATCGTCGTAGAGAAAAGCATTCTTCACATCAAGCTGGGAAATAGCCCAATCCCGGTTAACAGCCACAGAGAGAAGAACCCGGATGGTACTGAGGCGAGCAACCGGAGAAAAAGTGTCAAAGTAATCAATGCCGTAAGTCTGAGTGAAGCCTTTGGCCACCAGCCGGGCCTTGTAGCGATCCACAGTGCCGTCGGGCCGAAATTTCACAACGAAGACCCAGCGACAGCCAACCACATCAGTGCCCACGGGAGGAGGAACAAGGGTCCAGGTACCCCTTTCAGTAAGAGTAGCCATCTCTTCATCCATGACAGACTTCCAATGAGGGAGAGTAAGAGCCTCCTGGTAGGTGCGGGGAGGAGAAGTAGTGGAGATAGCCAAGGCAAAACACCTGCGAGAAGGAGAAAGCCGATCATAGGAAACAACAGCCGCAAGCGGGTGTTGAGTACACGCCCGCACCCCTTTGCGAAGAGCAATGGGAAGATCCAGGTCGACGGGTACGTCAGCGACCGGAGCGTCCGTAGCGGAGAAGGCTGGCCCGGGACTAGAGAGAGACGACGTCGGAGAGGAGGGAGGAGGGGTGGGTGGGGAGACGAACAGGGAAGGAGACGGTGGAGGAGGAGACGGAGGTGGGGAGACGTCGAGAGGCTTGGAGGGAACGGAGAGATCAGAAGGAAGAGAGGAGGTAGGAGAGAAGTAGGAAGCATTCTCGAAAAATGTCACATCCGCGGAGACAAATTGCTTGCGGAGAAGGGGGTCAAAACAGCAATAGCCTTTCTGAGTGGTAGAGTACCCCAGAAAGACACACTTGGTGGAACGGGGGGAAAGCTTGTCGCGGGTAGCGGAGGGAGCGTGAACAAAGGCCGTACAGCCAAAGACACGGAGAGGGAGAGGAAAAGGTTCCTTGTGGGGGTAGAGAATGGAGAAGGGGGTCTGTCCGTGGAGAACTGTGGAGGGAAGACGATTGATGAGATAGCAGACGAGGAGCACAGCGTAGCCCCAGTAGGAGCGAGGTACGTGCATCTGCGTCATGAGAGTACGAGCAACATCAAGTAGGTGACAGTTTTTACGCTCCGCCACCCCATTCTGCTGGGAGGTGTAAACACAAGTAGTTTGATGAAGAAGACCATGTTGGTGAAAGAAAGAGGAGAACTCATGACTAAGATACTCCTTGGCATTATCAGAACGTAAAACTTTAATTGAAATGTCAAACTGATTCTGAATCATAAAATAAAATGATTGCCAAACAGAAAAGAGTTCAGAGCGATCTTTTAATAGATACAACCAGGTACATCGTGAAAAATCATCTATAAAAGTGACAAAATAGGAACTACCCCGACCAACAGTGAGGGTAGGAGCCGGACCCCATACATCAGAATGAATAAGATCAAACGGGCGAGAGGAGCCACGACCTTGCTTCGGTGGGAAGGAGGAGCGATGATGTTTGCCAAGCTGACACGCATCACAGTTGAGCGGAGAACTGGTAGGAGGTAAGTGAGGCAGAAGCTGTCGAAGAATCCGAGGAGGAGGATGGCCAAGGCGAAGATGCCACTGAAGGAGATCGGTGGAGGCGGAGTAGGCGGATAGAGCAAAAACATCGTCGAGGAAGTAGAGGCCGCCACTCTCAGTCCCAGTAGCAATCGTCCGCTGGGTCCCCGGGTCCTGAAAAGAACAAGTAGTTGGAGTGAATAAGACGGAGCACTGAAGTTGCCGACATAAAGTAGTAACAAATAATAAATTGCACGGGAACGTCGGGACATAGAGTGTGTCCTCCAAGCAAAGCGATGGGGTGAGTTGAACCATGCCCGTCCCATGAACCGGGGACGGTGAACCATCCGCCACACGAACCGGGGGTAAGCGGTCATGTGTCTCAAGACGGGAGAAACAATGAGGGTTGCCCGTCATATGATTCGTAGCACCAGAGTCAATCAGTCATTTACCTTGGGTAACGACGTGGGCACTACCTGACGTCGTGGCTACAGAGGCAGACGGCCGAGAAGAGGCGGAGGCCGAAGAAGGAGCATCACCGGAAGGGCGAAGATGAGGACGTTTCTGCCAGCAGCGGTCAACAGAATGGCCGGTACGACCACAGTGAGAGCAGAAGAACCGGGACGAACCGCGTCCGCCGGAGTGACTGCGGCCACTAGGGCCCCCCTTCTGAGCTTGGTGAGCAAAGGAGTCCTGGGAAGGGGGGGAGGCCAACAGAGGCCGCTGGAGTAGAGAAGTAACAGCGACAATGCGAGTCGCAGTGGCATCCAAAGTAGGAGATTCCGCCTCACCCAAGATCTGCTGGCGGATCATATCATAGGAATCGGGGAGACGGAGAAGATAACAAACAACCAGGAGTTCCTGGAAGTGTTTGTGTTGTTCGGCCAAGTCCGCGGAGAAGAGGCGATTCTGGAGGATTTCAGCACCAAGAGCCTGAACCTGCTGATAAGCCGCAACATGAGACATAGAAGGGCGGGCGAAGAGGTCCGCATAGAGAGTATAAATGCGGGACGTCTGGCCCCCCATCGAATAGAGAGCAGCGAGGTGAAGCCAGGCGGCCTTGACCGTCTCATCATGGCGAATGACGGGAAGACACTCATCAGAGAGGCTGTTGGCCATCCAAGTGCGGACAAGAGCATCACTCACATCCCAGTCATCGAACTCAGGAGAGTTACGAGGAGGAGGGTCATCGGTGAGGTGATGACGCTTGCGCTGAGAGCGAAGAAGGAAGGTGAAAGAAACGCTCCAATCGGGATAGTTGAAGCCAACCAGCTTAGAAAGGGTGCCAAGGTTGCCCGAAGGAGGAGGTGGAGAAGGAGCTGCAGGAGTGGTGGAGAGAACGGGGGTGGTGAGACCGGAAGTAGTCATAGAACACAGCAAGAAACCGCGGGGAGAGGAAAAGAGGGCAACTCGTGCGAAACCGCAGCGGTTTAAAAAGGAAGAAGCCGCGCGAACACAAGCGGCTAGGAAGCAAACAAAGGCACAGCGGGGAAGAGGTCGCGCGGACTGAAAAATCCGAGCGAACAAAAGAGAAGAGGAAGCAAGAAGCAGCGACCAGAACAAGTCGCAAGCCGGGCGAACTGAATCAGGTCGCAACGACTAGGAAGCCGGAGAGGCAAGAAGGAACCAGGGGGCGGCGACAACGAAACAAGTCGCGGCCACGAAGAGCAGCAGGAGAAGAGAAGCAAGGAAAAACAAGCCGCGCGAACAGGGCAGCGGACAGAAGAGAAGGCAAGCCACGAAGACAGGTCGCGTAAGCAGAAAACAAGCCGTAAGAATCAGAGAGCGCACAGAATCAGGAGGAAAAGAACCTGGCTCTGATACCATGTAAAAAGTAGCGAACTTGCAAGAACAAACGGATAGAGTTTTGAATAATTGAAATTTTATTATCCAAAAAAGATATCATTTACAAAGGTATGACCTCCCTTTTATAGAATGAAGGGGATATGAGAGAGTACAAATAAACAATGTGGGACTAAATATTTACAGTACTGAGCGGCTAGAAATAAAGGAGATCACATAGGCCGCGCGGTTAGACAATGAGTTAACCGCTCGGCAACTCCAGCAGGATAGAACAGGCCGCAATGGGAGACCGATAGACCGCCCGGTCTCCAGGCTTCTGAGTGAGACCGCCAGACCGCTCGGTCAACAAACCGCTGGACAAGACCGCAAGACCGCCCGGTCTAATACTTCAACACATTACATAACACTTAGCTAGTGCATTCAATTTGGCGCGGAGTCCCGATCGGACCTACTATTATATTGTTTGAACGGGCATGACGTTACACTAGCAATGCCCAAGTGTCAACTAAAATGGCTTTAGTCATCTAAATAGGTTAAAGTTGACCTTTAAGTTGACTTTTGGTGAGATGTCACACCATGATTGGTATTTAGCGACCTAGGTGTATTCTTTAAGTCCAAAGCACATCAATGACACCTATGGGCCACCTTAAACATAATTGGACATGTACATGACCTAATATACACACTACGAAGGACAGAAAAGTCATTAGGGCATATAGTCACCATAGGTGATCACACTATAGTTACACAAACTAGGGCTTAAATGGCTTACCCTAGCTTAGTAAGCTAGCTTGGGTGCATATAGTCACACCACAAAGTTAGCTTGCGTACGGAAGAAACAAAAATGGTTTCACGAAACAAGAATGGTTTCACGAAACAAGAATGGTTTCGCGAAATAAGAATGGTTTCACATATAGAAGATTTGCACCGCCGACTCGCGGGAGAGGAATAAAAAAAGAATGGCAAGAAATGTCGAGGCTTGCGTGGTTCACATTTTAGAACTGAAACGAGTGTTTGGCTCTGCAGAACGCGGGGGGTAGTTGGGCATTCTAAACACTCCATAAACACTATTTTCTGCAAAATACTCTTTAAACAGTTGTGGTATCAAATGCCTCTACTAATGACAAATTTTTTCCTTCCGAAAAACAAATTCCGGGTTGATCTCCTAGGAGATTGAAATGTGATCTAGAAAATCGCACTAGGTTTGAACGAGTTCACCATGCCCCATGTTGAAATCGGAAACCGGCTTCTGTGGAGTTCGGATCCTAAGAAGAGGTGACCACGCACTTACTTCTCCTAGGAAGGCGACTCGACCGAGCACTTAGGATTTGATACTGACCCACGGCTGCAGCACGGAAGTCCCACCACACACCCAAAAGATCTTAGAGCGGTTCCCCTCCTTAGCCAGTGTTGAGCTAATGGTACCTCAGAAAGAGCTACATGACCAGAAAATGAGAAAGCTTGACTTCTGAGGTACTCATGTGGGTGTATTTATAAAATTCCAAACCCGATCTGTAAACAACAACTCCGTTGTTCTAATAGGCTGTATGCAACCCAAATCGGTCTGGTAACAGCGCAACTCCGCTGTTCTGAAAGGCTACTGACACGCCAATGAGGGCAAAATAGTAAAAGGTATTATCGGGCGGGTGGTCCATGAAAATACCACTCGTATGAGGCGGCGAGTGCTCGATGGGGACGACACTCGCTCCCCCTTACCGGGGTCCAGGGCGAGTGCGGACCCGACCATCCCACTCGCCCATCGCCTACTCAGGTCCAGGGGTGAGTGCGAGCCCAGATACTCCACTCACCCCGCATTCTGTTCCCCCCAACCCGGTCGAGTCGGGGAAACTCCAGAACACTCGCCCCTTCCACTCGCTTGAGGCCTAGACCGTGCATTACTTGGTTGAGCCTTCCCCTGCCAACCGCACTCGCTGGAAGCGGGGTTGTACACAATCCCCGCTCTTTGCGAGATTGCCCCAAGCTCGGAAAGAATCATCCAACCTCGGAAGATCGGCGAGTGCAGCAGGAGCAAAGAATCTTATGGTGGGATCCACCAACTGCTATATATATGCCCGCCCGCCTGGGAGAATATTACTGTCCCCCTACCTTCCTGATTTTAGCTACACCATGCCTCTTTCCATGGAGTTCCAAGAGAGGCTCAACCGTGTCAGGGAGCTCAATTCATCCAGCGCTGCCAAACTCCGCCCCTGGCTCTACCACCAGTTATCGAGCGAATCACTGAAACACAAGCCCGCGAAGATGGATAGATCCGACCCAAAAGTCGGCGAGAACATCCCTGGCGATCTGCCCTCCACGCTAGATCGTGGACTCGCCTCCTCCTCTTCGAAGCTGGTATCTGAAGATTATTCATGTGCCCATTGATCCTAATTATACAACTAGGGAATAATCCTTTCGGATCTATTTGCAGGCCGACCAGTCTAAGGGGAAGGAGATCGATGACGCTCCCGCCAACCATGGTACTCGCCAGCAAGATGATGCGGGTATCCCCTTGGCGCGAGTCGATTCCTCTCCCAAGGACTCACACCCTTGAACCACTATTGACGATCATGCGAGAAACTTGGGTAACCTGTCTTACCCCAATGCCTGTTCTCGCTACCTTTCTCACCCATATTGTTTTTTTTCCAACTCCTACCTTCGGGACCACCAGCCTGGGCTCACTGTCGCAGAAGTCGCCGGTTTGCGAACCCTTGTGTGATCCTACCCCCGACCCCTCACTCGTGGGGTGAGGTATTAGGGACATCTCCATCCCTGCCTTCGATTTGTTCTCCTACCCAGGATCCTTCCGTCCTGGTCATGGCAAGGTGCTCGCCTCTCCTCTCGCTCGGCCTAACCAAGGACATCCGAGCTCTTCTCGCCAGTCACACCTCCAGTGGACATCCACCTCTCATGATTAGTTAAAGCGTTCGCCACTTCTTGAACCCCAAGTCATGTCTCATTTGGATTGTTATTATCACAGGCCTTCCCAGACAATCTGAAGCCGAAGAATCCTCCAACCCAGTACTCTACTCGCTACCTCCCTCACCCAACTCGCTGGAAGGCTTCTTGTATGTTTCGATCGACCCTACCGAGATGAGGAAGCGAACTGTTGGGGACTTCAAGAAGTACGGATTCATGCTGCGCGAGATCCAGGAGGAGAGGCTATCGGCGAGCAGCGGCTGCGCGCGTTCGAGCAGCACTATGTTATGTTAGCAGATGAGGTGAGGCGAGGATCAGACAGCAAGAAGACTTCTCCAGGACCACTCATGGACCGCATACAAGAGAATATGCGCCTTGTAAACCAAGACCTCGAGATGATCTGCGAGTTTAATAATCCTCGCCGACCACCGGGGACGGGGGCACGAGGCCGGGGTAGATGGAAATGGCTTCCGAGATGAGCCTACCGGCACTCGTCCCTTGGACCCCTCAGATCTTCCCGAGTATTGTAATAACTCTTATTCCCCCTGATGTATTTCTTCTTGGGACATTCGAACAGCTATGCTTAATAATTGTAATCATGTTTAATATTTGGTGCTTGTTCATCTCGCGCGAATGCAATGTTCTGCTTTGAATCTGGCTCGCCTTTAGGTAGAATAGGTCGCGGGGTGTCGGTGTCAAGGCTAACAAGTTGGCCCAAGAGAGCGGCTCGGCAAGCCCTAACCTTTTCTATAAATAGGACCCCCTCACCTACCCTTAGCTCATTGCATTTATTGTAGTCACACCCTCTTGCACCAAACTTCTCGCCACCTGCACTCGCACGAAGACTTGCTAGGATGAGAAAGATGCAAGCCGACGTCGGCGGAAGGTCGAAATGAGCGAAGCAGTTTGACGAGAATCCCTTCTTCGATGAGAATCCTTCGGAGCAGGAATACCTCGCCTTCGCGGCAGATCACGTTCCCCCGGGGTTTACTGCACGCCGGGCTGGGAGAGGCGAGGTGATCAACACCTTCTTCACGTATGAGCTCGCCTTCCCCATCTCGCACTTCGAGGTGGGGCTGCTCCTCCCTCTTTGGTCGGAGGTTCGCCGGATCCTGAAGTACTTCGGGGCTGTCCCCGCGCAACTTAACCTCAAAACGATTGCCATGCTAGTGGATTTCGCGAGCTTCCTTCGGAAAGAACGGATTGAGTTCAACCTTACCGTTTTCCGGAAGCTATTCATCTACCGCGCCACCAACGATGGAGTCGCCTTCTTCGCCGGCTCACAATTTAAGGTGCGCGAGACCGCCAACAAGAATCATCCCTAGTTCACTAAGTTTATCTTCATCAAGGGCGATCTCGGCAACATCCCTTACTCGCCCATTCAGCGGAGCGAGGAGACATACCGGGCGCCGACTGTATCGAGCGACGACTCCAACCTCCACCAAATTTTCCTTCACAAAGATTTTGAGGTCGCCTTCCTGCGAAGGTGCCTCGACTCGCTCCCACGAGTTCTTCCTGGTGAAGTTATGTTTCCCCTTCGCTTTCCAGTGGGCTTTGCCAAAAGGGCTATTTCATTTTCTTTCCTGATGAGGCTAAGTTTATTGCATGCAGGGGAGCGACTGATCCCAGAGCACCCGCCCTTCGCGGATTCGGGGTTGTACCCAGATCCACTCACACGGGAAAGGGCAGCCGCGGAGGCGTGCCAGAGGGAGCAGGAGTCCACCGGACCTTCCACTTGCCAGAAGCGGCCTGTCCCTGCCAGCTCTAGCTTGCCTCGCCTCCTACCGTCGGGAAAGAGACTGATGAAGGCGGTGGTATCCAAGGGCAAGCACATCTTGCTCGACTCGCCAGAAAGGGAGCGAGGTGAGGGCGACCTCCCTGCATCCCCGACTGTTGTGATATCCGAAACCCGCGAACCGGGACTGCATAATGCCCATCGAAACTTTGGTCTCGGCGGGAAGGCGAAGGATCAGGTCGGCGAGCCCATGGTACTATGAGACGAGAAGGCCCATCGAGTCTCTATTTCCTCTCTCCTCCCTTCCTGGTCCGAGCGCCGACCTCCCAGCGGGCATGCCTTCGCACTCGGCTTCGGGCTCTACGGTCGCGAGGATGCCGAGGCTTATGACGACATGACACTGCAGCGGCTCACCCATGAGTGTACGCGAGCCCAGATACATTCCATGGAGTTCGCGCACATGTCCGTTCGCTGCGGCCTCACCCTCAACCGCAAGTGGTCTGATGCCAAGGAGGCTCAGGCTCTCGCCACAGACGAGATGGTGGACCTGAAGCGCGAGCTCGAGATAGCGAAGAACCTCATCGAGAAGGGCTCTGGCGGGGTGGTAAGTGTTGGTCATCCCGTCCCCATTTTCTTTCACTCGCTTAGCTCATTTGTTTCTGTCTTCCGCCTCGCAGGATGCCGCGACAGCCGATCCCCTACGCACTAGCGTCGCTGACCTTGAGGAAAGGAATAAACTGCTGGTGGGACAGAATAAACATCTCTAGGAGGAGGTCACTCGCATGGTGGATTCCCTCCTTCCCTCATCTCGCGGCGTGCCGAGCAGTCAAGCCAAAAATCCACGGATGTACAGTGAGGCAGATGTCAATGTGATGATGAGGGTCACCTCCATCAAGGTCGCCGACCACACTCTACAAGTCATGCGGGACCTCAAGGTACTGACGACGGACTGCGAGGAGGTCACTGCCAAAGACCTGGTCCCCGAGCTGTTCATTCCCGTCCTCATCCCCGACGAGGAGGAGAACAAGTTCGACTCGCTTTTTGACGAGGTGGAGGGCTGACGAGACAATCTGTCTGGGGGAGGCAACTATGGGATCTGTTGTAATATATTTTTTGTAATGATTTCCCCTTCCCTCTTCTTTGTATACTCGCTGCGAGGCGATTCTCTTTTTTGTAATCAAATATATGTTAATGAAATTTTATTCGGCAATTTGTACCTTCTTTTACTGTCTTTTCACCACGTTGCACTCGCCGCGCGCATACCGCTCTTGGAGGCGCAATTTCTCCAGGGTAACACTTCCTAGTAGCATCCATCCGAGTTAGGTCAGAACACACGCTTATATGAACGCCTCGAGATCTGTCCCCTTTGGTAGTCCGGATCGACTCACTCGCTACTCCTGAGCCCGCGATCTTCTCATGATAGGACGAGTAATTTGGAGACGTGATTTTCCTAAGACAAAACGCGATGGGGTGGCCCATAGTCGTAGAGGGCATTCTGGGATCTTATGTGATCGTAAAGTAGATAAAGATGTGATCCATAAACTCGAGATGTGATACAAATGTGATACATAAAATCCAAGAAGGTTGGTTGAAGTGTAAAAGGTAATCTGAGATCTTATGTGATCGTAAAGTACCATTAAAACTTAAGGCAAGTTTTTCTGTACTACAATTAGACCACCGATGCTCTACGATTCTGGATGTCAGGCAGTGAATTGTGTGGATGAGCAAAAAATGGAAGTTGCGAAGATGAGAATGCTTTGGTGGATATGTGTACACACGAGACAGGGTAAAATTAAGAATGAATATATCAGGGATAAGACGGGAGTGACGCCAATTGTAGATAAAATGTGAGAAACTCGATTAAGATGATTAAGACACGTACAAAGGAGATCATTAAAGGCATCTATTACGTGTTGCGATAGTTTAGCCACTAGGCATGTTAAACAGGGGAGGGTGGAACACAAAAGACTAGGAATGAAACTATAAGGAAAGACATGATATACTTGGGCATTAGTGAGATTATGACAAAAGATAAGGCGCAATGACAACAAAGGATCTATATAGACGACCACACTATGGGGGGATAAAGGCTTGAGTGTTGTTGTTATTGTTGAAGTTTAATAAGATAATGAGAGAGGAGCGGAGTAGAAGAATTTAGTGGTGCTCAAGAAATAAGGCATTGATGTAATCGTATCACATACTATGAGCGATAAGTACACTTGTCTTATCTTTATAAGAGTACATATAAGTTATCGATATATAAAGATGCGTTAGAGCGTATCAAAATCATTGTTGCTAATGGTTGGATCGTTCCTTATAATTCATGACTATTATTGAAATATGATTGTCATTTAAATGTTCCAAAAATATAGTAGCATTTAAAGTATCAAGTAACTATACAAATTATCATACAAGGGACCAGATTGTACTGCCTTTGAGATCTACCTCGAAGTTAGTAAATATGTAGAAGGAAGATGGTTTTATGCATCAGATTCATTATGGAATATATTTAAGTTCCTTGATGGGTAGGGTATATCCATTTGCTAATTGTTTACGAATGCACTAACCGTAGGAACGTTAACTTGTATTCTATAGTAATCAACAGACGCAGGATTATTGCAAAGCAAAAAAAAAAAGGATCATTGCCTTATCGAACAACATAACAATCATAAGAGAAAGTGGATAAAAAATGTCCTGAGAAGGTCATTAAATTTAGCATAGAATTTACCATAATATCTTCATCCTAAAAATATATATAAACTACAGAATGCATAATCATGGATCTATTATAGGAAACTTCATAGAAATTATTAGAGAAAACTAAACAATGCATACTCTTATAGGAAGAAAAATGAAACATAAAAAAAAATCAACACCATATCACCATCCTAGCATCCCAACAAAATAAATATAAATGAGATATGCGTACTCATGGAACTATTATACGAAACATCAAAGGAATTATCAACTAACCGCTTGGAAAAAAAAGGAAAATGCAAAATGCAAAATCTTGCAGGGATGAAAGAAGAACAGTAAAAACTAATGAATACAAGTTGTATTGGAAGAATACAAGATTTCTTCGGTATCGATGGAGAACCGATTAAACCCTAAACACTGAACATACCGGCGATGCTCTGATCCGATGCAAGAGGCGGGATGCCGATAAAGGAGTTTGGGGAGATTGTACGGGAGCAGCGTCGCAGTGGCACAGTGGAGCGGCTGGGTTGCTGCTCCTTCCCCGCAGCGTCGATAAGAGAAACGGGACGCCGATGAGCAGTTATTGGTAGGGCACTCTTTGGCGCTTCGATCTATGTGGTCTCGCACCCGTAATTCCACTATCCTATTTTTCGGGCTCTAATTTCCGGTAGCTTTTTTTTGCTAATCAAAAAGTTCTATTCCATCCACAAATACATTAGTAGGGGAACTTTTTTAATCCCGAATTGTTGATGTGTTGTCGCGTGAAATAATAGATAATGATAATCAAAATTAAAAAGTCAGAGGGTGTACAACTCCGTGTCCTGCGAGTGAGGTCGGCAGGAGCAGACCCAGCCAAGTAATGCACGGTCTAGGCCTCAGGCGAGTCGGTGGGGCGAGTGTTATGGAGTTCCCCCGACTCGCCCGGGATGGGGGGAACAGAATGCGGGGCGAGTGGAGTATCTGGGCTCGCACTCGCCCCTGGACCTGGGTAGGCGATGGGCGAGTGGGATGGTCGGGTCCGCACTCGCACTGGACCCCGGTAGGGGGGAGCGAGTGGTCTTTTCATGGAGCACTTACCGCCCCAGACGAGTGGTCTTTTCATGGACCACCCGCCCGGTAGTACCTTTTACTATTTTGCCCCCGTTGACCTGTCCGTAGCCTTTCAGAACAGCGGAGTTGCGCTGTTGGCTGACCGATTTGGGCTGCGTATATCCTGTTAGAACAGCGGAGTTGTGTTGTTTGCAGACCGGGTTTGGAATTCTATAAATAGACTCACAAAGGTATCTCAGAAGGCAATTTTTCTCATTTTCTGGTATTGTAGCACTTTCTGAGGTACCCTTAGTTCAGCACTAGCTAAGGAGGGGAAGCGCTCTAAGATCTTCCGGGTGTGTGGTGGGACCTCCGTGCTGCAGCCGTGGGTCAGTCTTAAATCCTAAGTGTTCGGTCGAGTCGGCTCCCTAGGATAAGTAAGTGTGCGATCACCCCTTTTAGGATCCGAACTCCACAGAAGCCGGTTTCCGGTTTCAACATTTTGGTGCAGTGAGCGTGGAGCGTGACTAGCACAGAAAATCCTTAGTGAGTTCAATGACTGGAGGCGAAGGACAATGTTCTGATCCGGCTAACTCGCCGCCTCCCCCTCCCCTTGCCACCCTCGAAATGTTCAAGGACTTCAAGAAGAAAGTCCGGGATATCGTACTCTTCGCACTCGCGGCTGGCGACAAGTGCTCAACACCCTCCATCACAGTAGTCGTTGCCCTGATTCTGGGAGAGAACGCCCCCGTCAGGCGACCTGGGAAGGGGGTTGCGGGGGAATGCAGCGAGTGAGATCTCCCAGAGCGAACGCTGTTCCCCGGCTTGGCAAGTGCGGGTAGGGTCGGCGAGGTGGAGGCGCGAGATCGCCCTGCTCGCCCTGCAAGGGAAGGAAGTCCTTTCAGCGAGCCGGTCGCATTCGCCCCAGTCCCAGAGGGGTTACGCGAGTCGGAGATGTCCTACTACACCGGTAGGGATGATCCGGTTCAGCACATCTAGTTGTTTGTGGATGTGATCTCAATCCGACAGATGTCAGATGCTTTCAAGTGTCGGCTCTTTGTCATAACCCTCAAGAAGAAGACGAGTGGTTCCATCAGCTTTCCGTCAGCTCCATTTACTGTTTTGAGGACTTGTGTCGGGGGTTCTTGCTGAGGTTTTCAGCTTTAAAGAAGAGGAATAAGGAATTAGAGTCCCTATTTCTCATCAAGCAGTGGGTGGAAGAGATGTTGGAGAGTTACATTGACAGGTTCCATGAGGAGGTCCTCCAAGTTCAGGAGATGTCTGGGCATACCCTCATGGTGGCCTTCACTCTGGGGCTGCGACAAGGATTCTTCAGGATGGAGCTGAAGCGGGTGCCTCCACTGTCCTTCAAAGAGCTGATGGAGAGGGCAGCCAAGGAGGTTGAGGGAGAATCGGTGAATCCGGCATTTGCCGGGAGATTAGCCAAGTGGGCAGCAGAGGAGGTGAGAGAGTCAGGAGGAGGTAGGAGTCAAGAAGCGAGGAGGGGAGAGCCCAGATAATAGCACTAGCATCCAAGTAATTTTTCCTCTGGACCCCACAAGACGTGTTTCTCAGACACGGGGTCAACTCGCCACCCTGCTGGGCGGATGCGGCCTAGCTCCCGCAGCTCGCCTTCAATCCTTAGGCGAGCGCGAGCCGGGTCGCTGTGGCGCGCCTGCCCTTATTCGGAGGCGGGCTGGGGACAAGGTCGCCTATGCGAGAGCGGGCTGGATGTGCTGGCTCGCGCAGCTCGCCCGCCTAGCTTTGGCGAGGGCGAGCCGGCCATCTGGATTCGCCCGCCTGTTGTTCTGGTTCGCTCGCCTGACCTGGTGAACCCACTCGGCGAACACGAGGTTGTACACAATCCCCGCTCTTTTTGAGCTTGGCAAAGCTCGAAAAGAGTCATCCAACCCCAAGTGTTCGGTGAGTGCTTTGCTGAGCCGGAAAGAATCTTTTGGTGGGTCCCACCAGTATGCTATAAATATGCCATCGGGCCTTCGGGAAAAATCCCGCCTTTCATTAACCTCCTTTGTGAACTGTAGTTGAACGATGCCTGTGTTCGAAGAGATGCGAACGCGTCTAGCGGCCGCGAGGGAGGGGATGTGGGAGCCAATTCTTGATGCTGCCCCATGGCCGACGCGCAGATCGCCCGACCCCCTTTTTAGGCCGAAGAAAGGGAAGATAGTCAGGCGGTCTCCTGCGAACGACCCCCCGGGGTCCAGCTCGGCGGCCGGTGCCGAGGTCGCCCATGAGGTATGCGGACCTCTTGTCTGATTCGCCATTCTGCCTCTGATTTCTTTTTCTGCAGGAGACGCCTCACGAAGATAGAGGCGATGGAGGGGAGCGAGGCCATTCCCCCCCCCCCCCACTGAAAACTGAACGGGCTACCTGCCCTTCGGCCCAGGGGCATGCTCCTCCGACGATTTCCCAGTCGCCAATTACCCCTGGGCTGGGGAAATCCTTCGCAGTTCTTGAAGGAGGGCTCTTTCAGGGCCTGTCGGGCACCTCCCGGCCATCTGCCGACGCGGGCGACGTGCCGATTCCCGATGAGTTTGTATTCTTGCCTGTTTATGACTGCTTGCTTTTTCTGATCTTTCCCTCTGTAGGCTTTAACGCGATCTCCTTCTCCGACGTCGACATCAGCGAGCGGTATTCACCTCCTCCTTCTACGGATCATATCTCGGAATATCTGGGCGACTCGCTTGATGCTGAGGGGATGAAGAAGCGGGTGATGCGACTATTTCAAAAATAGTCCCTGCTACTACAGGAGGTCTGCAACATGGTAGACGAGGACAAGGCCAAGGCGGAGGAGCGGTTCACAGTTCTGGAGGGCATGAGGCACCCAGCTGACGGGGATGGAACTACTTCTCCGGGGGTGCACATCACACGGGGGGAGGAGCGGCTTAGGCATGCTACAGAGCAGGTCGACCTGGCCCAGTGGGAATTAATGACGGTTCGCAAGTACTTCTATCCTCGCGTGCCGCCTCGATCCGGGATGCGGGGGCGGGGCTGGTGGAAGTGGATCCAGTACTGAGCCACCCGCCCCTTCCCCGCTACCAATCGCCAGGCCCGGGTCGCACCTGTATCCTGAACCAACTCGCGTAATAGGGCCACAAAATTTCTTTCTTCAGGACATCGAACTCTTGCTTGTAATTATTTGAGACCTCTCGCCCGCCAATGGGCTTATGTTCGCTGCATATTACTTTTATGATTTCCCTGCTTAGTTTTCTCTGGGAGAGTGCGGGCGAGATGCTCGTGCCCGCCTACCCCTTCTTCAAGCGGGCACGAGGTTGTTGAACCTTCTCGCCCACCCCGCCTACATAGTTTTGGCGGGAGCGAGCCGGACATCCGCCGAACACAAGTCGAAGCGGCCCGCCTACTGCTTTTGGCGGGTGCGAATCGCAGCTCGCCTGCCTCTTGGGCGGACGCGAGTGAATGCAGCTCGCTGCCGAATAACTTTTCTCGCGCAGTAGCGAGTTGGTAGGAATCCGCGACGGGCCCGAAAGTCGAAGCGTCAGGGCATATTTTTGCTATCCGCACTTTTCCCCCCGATGAGACATTTTCCCGCCCTTTTTTCTTCCTATAAATAGGCCTTGCCGACCCTTTCTTACCTACCGCATTTAAGATTTTCGTTCCCTCTCCACTTCCCGCGACTCCCGACTCGCCCTCTCCCTGCGAGAACTACAGCGTCCCGCTTAGCAATCTGTCTGCGAGATGGGTGGTGGTGGCGGCGACGCTGATGGGCGGAGCAAGTGCGCCTGAACTTTCTCCGAACACAACTTCTCCCGCGCTGCCATTTCCGAAGGCGAATTATTTGATGCGATCAGCGATTACATCCCGTCTGGCTTCGTGGCGAGGTGACCTGGGGAGGGGAAAAAATCAACGACCTTTCAGGAGAGGAACTCGCCATCCCCACGACGCACTTCGATGCGGGCCTCCGACTTTCCCTATGACCCGAGGTCCGCCAAATACTGAAATATTTCGGGGTCGTCCTCGGCCAGATGACCCCTAACTCTATTGCGGTCGTGGTCGGGTTTGTCTGCTTCCTGTGGGAGGAGCGGATCGAATTCAGTCTCGCGGTCTTCCGCAAGCTGTTCTCCTTCCAGGCGAGCAAAGACGGGACTGCCTCCTTCTCCAGCAATCATGTCAAAGTGCGGGAGGCAGTCAACAAGAGTCACAACTGGCTGAATAAGTTCGTTTTCGTCAAGGGGGACTTCAGCAACGTCCCGTTCTCGCCAGTCCAGCTTAGCGAGGCGAGCTACCGCCCCTAGCCTGGGGGGCCATGAAGCTGAGCTGTGCGGGTTCTTCGCATGAATGAACTTTGAAGTCGCATTTCTGCGCATGAACTTGGACAACCTCGCCCCCGTCCCGCCCGGGGAAGGTAAGCTACTCGCGCTTTTTTCTTTTTACTTTGTTATTTTCCTGTCATAACTCTCTCCCTGCAGGCGAGCGGGACATTCCCCTGTACCCTCCCTATGAGAGTGTGCGAGTCGCTTCCGAAGAGCTCGCCGCGCCGAGGTCGCTGCCGTCATGCCTCTTTTTCGCCACAGTCCGATATTCTCCTGGTCCAGGTCGAAGACGATCGGCTCAGCTCCACCGTCCGTCGACTCCATCGTTGGTCCACGCGACTCCCAGCCCTGCAAACTGCAACTGACAAGTTCCAACGAGACCGCATATCCTAGTTCTGCTCCCATACACCAGTCGGCTTCCTCGTCCAAAATCGAAGCAGCCTTTTCGCCCGGATCGTCGATTGGCCCAAATCCTTGTTTCATCAAAGCCGCAACCGATATTTCCATGCCCTTGCGCCGCCCGTCACACAGCTGCCCTCTCTCATCGAGCCGCACAACAAAGCCTTCCTCGATCCTAGCACGCTGTTACTTTCACCAATTCCCACCAACGCATGCAACCGGTTTCGACTTTTCTCCCATTTTTTCTTTTTATCGAACCCTGTGCACATCAGCAGCCCACCGCACAGCTTTATCCTTATTTTATTTTAAACCCACCGCGACTCAGCATCAAGCGCCTTTTTTTTGTTGTTTTCCTTCCATTTCACGCCACCTCTTTTTTTAATCATTATTATACTTCCTATCTATGTTGCCTATTCACATCAAGCCCACCACCCTATCAACCTTTTAATTGATTATTGTTTCAGTAATTACTTCACTTAATTTTATCCTCACAAAGATGTCAGCGTCAACCCCACCTTATGATTTAGAGGCTACTCAACTCACTCACGAGACACATCGTCTCGGCGCAGTCATCCTGGTCGTCTACGAAAACATATTTGCTAAAAGTAAACATTTGCTCACCATTCCACCGCCGCCACAGGACCATGTAGTCGCCACTTCGCCGCTGATGCCAGTCATTTTCTTGCATTCCCCGACTCCACTTGCCCCGGCCAACTCACCGAAACTTTTGCCGACACTTGCTCCGCCAACCCCCACAGACCCGTTCCTGCCTCCGGCTGACGACGTGCAGTTGAATTCTTCGCCAATTGATGACATGCTAGCACTTCCCTTGTCGGCTCTTGCTCAGCCTACCCCTGCTCTGTCGGTTCCTTTAGCTATCTCGTTGAATCCTCTATCGGCCCTTGGTTAGTCGACCCCTTTTCTGCCAACTCCGACGGTCCCGTTCTTGTTGACGTCTGTCGTTCCTCCGACCTTCTTGTTGTCACTGCAAAGTGTCTATAGACACTGGAAAAATGGATGTGCTACTAGTGGAACTAAAAATGTGCACTGTGGAAAGAGTGCTCTTAGGATGCTCATGAGGAAGTTGTGATGAAGGATCATGGCCCCTTTGTGTTTAGTGTTAGCACCAGCACCAAGGGTAAGGGAAGTGAGCCTGTAATAAGAGATATTGGAAAGGGAAAGACTCTGGTTGTGGATGTTAAATCACTACTAGCACCACACCACAAGCCAAGCAAAGATTCTCGTGTAATCTCCTGCAGACACCCCTCTGATCTAAAAAGGACTCATCCCACTCCTACTGTGAGCTCTAAGAGGAAGTACAACATGTTTGAGTGTTGGTGTTGCGGGAAGATTGGACATTTTGCATCTGCCTGTTTGTTCAACCCAACTGCCCCTAAAACAGGTAGAGCACTTCAGGAACAAACCGGTTCCTTGGAAGAAAGCTCATTTCCTGGAGCTGTAAGAATCAGACAAGTGTGATAATTTTCACAACAGTGTCTTAATACATCTCAGCTAGAAGATGTGCTCAGATGTTGTGGATACAACATCAGTTTAAAAACTATAACATTTAGCTAAGTAGAGTACCTTTGTTTTGTGACTCATCTAGTGCAATCTCAATTGCTAAGGATCATATGTCACAGAGCAGGACTAAACATATTGAGATAAGGTATCACTTCGTCCGAGATTATGTAGAAAAAATGACATTTGTCTTGAGTTTGTCCCTACTGACAAACAAGTGACAGACATTTTTACCAAATCTCTGGATGAAGAGAAGTTCAATTTCTTTAAAATTGAACTGGGCATGGTAAATCTTGAATAAATCTAATGCCTAGCCTTTTAACTAGATGAAAAAATTAAAATTTCTTCTCAGTGATGTGTAAATAGAATTTTTTGTTGCACTTTAGTATTTTATTACATTTATTATTGTGTAGCCTGCAAATAGTACCCAAAATACTAACAAAAATACAGGAAATAAAGACTAAAACACATTCAAAAGAAAGAATTAGGAACATGAGGAAAATCAGGGAAACACTTCAAAATTCTAAATAAAAAAAATTGGCACAATATTTTTGTATATTATATTCCTTACCTGGTACGCGCCGTTTGATATTATTTTTGTACTTTCTATGCCTAAGTCTTCTTATGAGTCAGGTTATGAGATCAGCCCAAATTCAAAAGTTCATTCATCAAATGAAGTAGGA
The DNA here is from genome assembly GCA_039583875.1 of Platanthera guangdongensis. Taxonomy (NCBI): domain Eukaryota; kingdom Viridiplantae; phylum Streptophyta; class Magnoliopsida; order Asparagales; family Orchidaceae; genus Platanthera; species Platanthera guangdongensis. The sequence goes on from CM077164.1 coordinate 146,203,251, forward strand.
GATTCTGAGTCTGAGGAAGATACCAATTCTATAATTGACAAATATGGTATCCTTCTGAGTGCTTTCAAGGAAAGCAAGCTACTGGCTAAGAAGCAAGCTATGTTAAATAAGTCCTAAAAATCCCAAACGTCGGTACTCTAGTTCTCGCACTCTCGCCTCCGTCTCGACAGAGAAAAATCCCTCACCGTAAAACTCTTGCCTCTTCAATGACGCCAAAGGAGAGTTCCTCTGAGAAAATCAACACTGGTAGCGAAGTCGTCAAGGGAGGCTTCAAGTCTTGTTCTGAAGAAATCAGAAACGTGATCTTTTTTCCGGAGTGCCGCGGGGTTAGAGACAGTCCTGTCAGAACCCACAAAGATTACACCAGCAACAGTTGAAGAATTTTTCTAGAATGCAGAGGCCAAAGTCTCTGTAGTTTGGAAATTCTCTGTAGCAAACCTGAGTCCCATGACAAGATTTCAAGGGACATGTTCAAAGTCATGATTGTTATCATTCTAACTAAGAAAATTGATTGGAGCAAGTTCATTGTCAAAAGGATGAAGTTTTTGTCTGCCCCCAACATGGGGAGGATTATATCACTTTATCTCTTCAAGAGCTTAAGAGATAGGCTGGAGGAAGTCCCGCAAGTCCTTCTTCACTATCTGAAGAAGATGGACTACAAGATTTTGAAAAGGTGTGAAAAGTCCTTTCCCACACAGGAGAAGGGAGGAGCAAGCTCTAAGCTCTCCCAAGAAAAAGAAAGGAAGAAGGACAAAAAGAAGAGTGAACCAAGCCCCACAGGGCCAGTGATTGCCAAGAAATGAAGATTGTGGAAAGCTCATCTAGAAGAAAGTTCACATCATACCCCCATACCTGTTGAGCGGGAGGAGTCAGGGAATCACCACCCGGATCTTCGTGTCAAGTTGCTTCCTGAAGATCTGGTAAGTTCAGCCCCAATGGAGGAATCAAGGGGGGTGACAGGTCTTGAAGGAAAAGTTAATCAAGAACTTGGTTCTCAATTCACCACATGTATTCAACAAGAAGCATCCCCACTTCATACTGGTCTGATGGAAGAAGTATATCAACCATCCCTCATACTGAAGGATATAGTTGAGGGGGAGCCTGTACCTGAGGTCTCTGTCAAAGAGACTGAGATCGTGGGAACACCTGCAGAAGTTTAGGGGGAGTCAAGTCTAGATGACTCAGCCCAACAAGAAGTTATCAGCAAAACGTTGACCAAAGAACCTGCTACAGAAGACAGCTCTGCTAAAATCATCCCCATAGACAATGAACTTGTGCTGTGGAAGAGGAAGAGTTTGCTTGAAGAATAATACACTGGCATAGGTTCCTCTAAGCTAACAACTCCAGACTTTCTCTATGAAGATTATGAGGGCCCAACAATCTCACCTAAGAAAGCTGTTGTGGCTAACACTGAGCCAGTATTTCCAACCAACAAATCTGCTGAAGAATCGAACTCCTTTTTGAGCCAGCTACAGAGAATAATGGATACTCAGAGAAAGAGTATTGAAACATTTATTGAGAAGACAGTCCAAGGTCTGAGAACTGAAATTACTGAAAGAATTTCAGCAGTGGAACAAGAGATGACCCACTTGAGCACTCAAATTTTCCAATTTTTCTTGAAGGCTGCCAAGGCAGTGGACTATACTGCTCAACAAAATAAGATGACCCTGAGCTTGAATTCAAGGATGAGAGTAGCCAACCACAAGGATGTTCTTTCCAATGTGAGAAAAAGATGCCATCATTGAGAATCAGAGTGGTACTGCAGAAAATCTCAGACAGGCCTTTCTAGCAACTCACGCCAGAATGGTTGACAACAAAATGGCCATTATGGAGAGGATGGATTCTTGTAACCAGCTGCTGGATGGACACCTTATAATAACAAAGGATACTGTGGTGGAAGGGGTTAATATGTTAAGAGAAAGAGTTGAAAAAGCACAAGAAGCCGTATGTAACACCCCATCTGTCACGAGTAATATGACAACAAGTCCGGCCGGAGCCCCACGCCATATTAAACAAACAGACGAAAGAGTCTCACAATGAAACCATAATTCATTCTAAACCTATAACGCACCCTAACACAAAGTTGCATTCTAGCGAAAGCTTAAGAGTTAAGAATCTCTCATCCAGAAATTTCCATTACTAAAATATAACAGGAATGAAAGTTACAAAAATAGTTTTGGCCTTAAGGCCTTACAACACCATGTTCATGTTTATAAAAATGTGATTTCCATATATCAACACGCATGCAGACAACACATGAAAATATTAAACATAATACGTGAGCCTTCAAGGACCCGCTCAGCAAAAGGGCTTTAGCCCCCTATTTCCCACTTAGACATACAACATCTGCACAAAAGCATTCCACTAAATGGTGTCAAACAAAGTAATGGTCAACATTAGCTGACCAAATTATAACGACCCCACCCCTTTCTCGGGGTGGCGGTGCTCCTTCCCTGCAAGCAAATAACGGTTTTACAATTATCAAGAATGTGTAACTTAAACACCAATCACCACAGATGATGGCACGACCGACCAGACGTCCTGTGTACTCATGACATATTATTGGCGTACCGGATAATCCAGGGTCCCATCTTTTGCCTTCACGGGCAATCACTAGTGCATTAGCATCCAAACAAGAAACTCAACGAGTCCCACCACCATCTTCAGTCCCAGACTGGACGGTCTCTCCTGAGCATTACTAGCCTGACATACAATCACGACTCTCTCATATACCAACAACAACTACCACGTACTTTAGGTCTGTTTAGTCGAATGACATAGTGCGGCAACGACGCGGGTTAGCCTCCCCCTTCCCGTAATCCACAACACAAAGGATTCGTTCTACGACTGACACTCACGACCAACGAGGCTGGGCACTCCAGGCATACAGCTCAACAAGTTAGCCATTATATCCCCAGGACCGGGCTTCACAATCACAACAAAAGCTCACTCAGAGTCATTGTCAATAGAACTCCGAAACCATATAATTTCTACGGAGTCTTCTCCGACAAGCAAAACAATATATCACAAATCTAGACCAACCTGTTCAGATGGGCTTAACACACGATGCCTAATCCATACTCACGCTTTCAGATACTATATGCCAAACATACTCGGGGATAAATATATCAACCCTATGGAAATCACATTTTCTCCACCAATCGGTGAGGGCTTTCATAGAAACATGCTAAAAGAGGAGTTCACTTGTCCAAGAGGAGAATCGTTACCCTTGACGCGCGTTTCAGAGTCATAATGTGATCACAATGACTTTCGTAGCGGCTGTCCATGCACGGATTACACAGGCCAATTTGAGCCCCAAATCGACTATCTACAGCGCAACGACCTTCATCCTTCAGAACGGTGGTAACTCACGACAAAACAAGAGCTTACAAGGCTCTAGGTTGGCAGATCAGGCTCGGCAAGAGAGTTCGGGCTTCTCTTCCTCCTTCCAGGCAGCGTACGCTTGCTTTGACTTGAACCCGCCAAAAAGCGCGTATAGTTGATGTCGTTCGTGGCTTCGACCCCACCGGAAAATCCCGTACAGTACACCGGTGACTTACACTTTCTTCGGCTCGTGCAGAGAGAAAGAACGAACAACGAAAAATGTCCAAGTCTCTCACCGATCCCTACCTTATAAACTAGACGAGATGGATCCCTAACCGTGAGATCTAACTTAATTAGAATGGAAGGCCATGATCCAACCTAACTATTATTTTAAAGATAAGGCCCCACCGTACTTAACTGCTTAAGGACCGAAAGACACACGTTCGTCCAGAACGCTTGAAGAAAACAACACTCTAAATCGTACCAGATCTGTAGAGGATGGCGAGACAAATGATTTCAAGTGAGAGAGAATATAGATCGCTGACTTGCTCTTTCCAAAAGTTGAATGGAGGACAGACAAATAGTGTCGGCGGTTTCACCGAGATGCAGTGTGTGGCAGTTTTTGGGAATGGAGAAGAAAACCATATATTAGCTCTTGTTCAAAATCTTATGGAATGAAAAAAAGATTTTTAGGCTTAATAGGGTGGCCCTAATGGGAGTTACCAAAAGATGTCCATTAATCTTCAGAACTTTCAATTTAAAATCAAAGTAAAATTAAATATCAAAAAATTATGTGAGATTTAGTTATCATGTTCATCCATATTCCAAGAGTGAGATCGGGTTCGCGACATGAATTGCGAATCGGTCTAACCCACCTATCATATGTTTTGATCGTTCGTGCGACTGAATTAACACACATTTGTAGGAGTCCGAATAGGCTCAAAATTCGCGTACGATTTCACCAGGATGTCTCGATGAATCATGTCCATCTTACAGGAATTTTCCGAAATTCTCTCAATTGGACTTCTATTCATCGTAATTTATGATATTTTGATAAAATCTTCACTAAACTTAAGGGTACCAATTAGCAAATGTGATATCGAATCTACTCCCACGTCAATTCAGTTCAATCAAATCCTTCCTTCCGAATCATGGCGACAACCACATGATTGAGTGACACGAACATTTCATGGTCACAACAGCTTTCAGATGTAATCGACATGGACAAAACGTGGTTATATAAAACTTTAAATGAAGTGTCATAGGCTTTATTTTCCGACTGACACTTGTCATGAGACTTTAAATGAAGTATGACGTGTCACATAAATTCAATGAATATTAAAACTTAATGATTTTCTTGAATTAATATTTTTTAATTTTAATGAAATAAACAAAGTGTAATTTGAATGACAGATAACTGAATTGAAGCTTCATGTAACCTCCCACTAATCTAGTACATCAAATGACTCTTTAAGCCCATATTAAACAAAATGCAATATGAATGACAAATAACTGAATTGGAGCTTCATGTAACCTCCCACTAATCTAGTACCTCAAATGACTCTTTAAGCCCATATTTATAATATGTTTTTGAAACACATTAGAACAAAGTCCTCTAGTAATTGGATCGGCTAACATGTCATCTGCCCCTAAATGCTCCGCCAAATTATCACCATTCTTGACCAATTCTTTAACGGTCAAGAATTTAATTTCCATGTGTTTAAACTCTGTGATACTTTTTTTGTTCATCGATAACATAACTGCTGGAAATTTATCACTGTACAACAGGATGAGTTCAACTATAGAATCGACGACCTTCAGCTCCGTAATGAAATTTTTAAGCCACACTGCATGGGTGGAAACTCCAAAAAGAGCTACGAACTCTGCATGTATTCTGGTTGAAGTGATGAGTGTCTGTTTGACATTGTTCTATGAGATGACCCAACTAGTTAACTTAAAGATTTACCCTGAAATAGACTTTCTACCATCCTCACACCCGGTAAAATCAGAATTTGTATACCCCACTAACTCAAGGTTTTGAATTGTATGGTAGACCAACTTAACATCCTCAGTTCCCTTCAAATACCTTAAGATTTTCTTGACAGCCACCCAATGAGCAGATCCTAGGTTCGACTGATATCTACCTAAAGTCCTACTGCGAAGGCAATGTTCGGTCTGATCCTGACATGGACATACATTAAGTTGTCTGCCACATTAGCATAAGGTATATCCTTCATGAGCTCTATCTTTGTATCGTTTATGAGGCATTATGCTAAACTAAGCTATAATGAATAATGTCCCTCCAAAATCTTTTATATTGAAGTGGTTTGACAGAAATTGCTTAGATTAATACAATAATGTCAAATCACTAGTTGCAAACAAAATATCATCTACATTAAGAATTAAGATGTATCTACTCCCACTGTTCTTGAGATATATGCAACGATTTATCTTGTTTTCTTCAAAACAAAAAAAGTAACTACCTTATTGAATTTCAGATACCATAAGTTGGTCGGATTTTTAAGATCTCGCTGAGAGGAACAAACACCACCACTGGGACATGGATGAAATATCATAGCTTGGAAAAAATGATGGCTAAGGGTGGCACTAAAATATGTTATCACTTTCCTCCATCTGCATGATTCAGGACTCACCACAGACGAATTCAGAGAACTCGTCATAAGGCCAACATCCGTAGGTTGCGCTGCATGGGGGCACTGAACCAACGTCAAATCTGGGTCGGGGGAGGCCGGCCAATTGCAAAAGGTGTTAGCAACCTTTGTTGACCTTTTCAATGAACCCACTGAATGGCTTCCTAATCGGGGGCATGTACATCGCATCCCCTCGACCGACGGGCATGGAGACATTAATTTGAGACCCAATCGCTATCCATCATTCCAAAAAAGATGAGTTAGAAAAGCCGGTTTGCGAGATGCTACGTACGGGGATCAGAGCATGGAGGTTATGCATTGACTATTGTCAACTCAACTTACTAACAATTAAAGACAAGTTTCTGATTCCCATCATCGAGGAACTCATTGATGAACTGCACGGGGCTGTTTTCGTCTCCAAATTGGACATGCGGGCGAGTTATTATCAGGTCCTAATGGCAGAGGAGAATGTTTACAAGATAACATTCCGAACCAACCCGGGCCACGACGGGTTTTTGGTCATGCCCTTCGGCTTTATCAACTAGCCGCCAATGTTCCAGAACTTGATGACCAAAATCTTCCACGACCACCTTTTGAAATTCAGCCTTGTATTTTTTGATGATATATTGATTTTTATTAAATCTTGGCAGGAGCACATGGAGCATCTCATCTTCACATTCAAGATGCTGCGGCAACATAATTTATTTTTCAAGCAGAGCAAATGCATCTTCGGTCAACGAGAAGTACATTACTTGGGCCATATCATATCATATCACACGGAGGAGTGGTCACGGACCCGAAGAAGATTAATTAGATCCATGCTGGTATGACCTACCCCAAGATGGTGAAGCAAGTGCGAGACTTTTTAGGCCTCACCAGATACTACAAGAGGTTTATTCAGGGGTACGACGACGTCGCTAAGCCGCTAACTGAGTTGCTCAAATCAGCCCGGTTGTAGTGGACAGAAGAAGCAGAACATGCATTTATACAGCTTAAGAAGGGCTCCCAACTACCCGTGCTATGCTTACCCGACTTCACCAAGATCTTTGTGGTCGAATCAGACGCCTCTGACAAGGGCATTGGGGCGGTCCTCTTACAGAACGGGCGGCCGACACCCTATTTTAATAAGGCGTTGGGCAAGAAGAACTCAATGCTCTTGGTCTGCAAGAAGTTACTTGTGGTGGTTCTGGAAGTACAACAGTGACAACATTATTTAATTACTAGATCATTCATTATTTGCACGGATCAACAAATTTTAAAAGTTTTGGCGAACCAGAGGTTTGCGACACCGGCATAACAAAAATACTTGTCCAAGCTGTTGGGGTTCGACTACACTATTCAGTACAAATATGACAAAAAAACTGTGCGCGGATGCTCTATTCAGAAGGGAAGGATAAAAGGAGCCCAAGTTATGCGCCTTGGTAACAGACGCCTCGAATTTTCTACGACAGCTTAAGGAGTCTTGACAATGGAACCCCAAAATTTAAGATATCTTTGCGCAAAAAACAACGGACAACACTTGTCGGCCGAAATATCAGTGGAAGAGAGGGCTCATGAGGCAAAAGGGCTGATTGGTGGTCGGAGACTTCACCAAGATCTTTGTGGTCAAATCAGACGCCTCTGACATGGGCATTGAGGCGGTCCTCTTACAGAACGGGCGACCGACACCCTATTTTAGTAAGGCGTTAGGCAAGAAGAACTTAATGCTTTTGGTCTGCGAGGAGTTACTTGTGGTGGTTCTGGAAGTACAACAGTGACAACATTATTTAATTATTAGATCATTTATTATTTGCACGGATCAATAAATTTTAAATTTTTGGCGAACCAGAGGTTTGCGACACCAGCGTAACAAAAATTCTTGTCCAAGCTGTTGGGGTTCGACTACACTATTCAGTACAAATAGGGCGAAAAAATTGTGCGCGGATGCTTTATCAAGAAGGGAAGGATAGAAGGAGGCCGAGTTATGCGCCTTGGTAACAGACGACTCGAATTTTCTACGACGGCTTAAGGAGTCTTGGCAATGGAACTCCAAAATTCAAGATATTTTTGTGCAAAAAACAACGAACAACACTTGTCGGCCAAAATATCAGTGGAAGAAAGGGCTCATGAAGCAAAAGGGGCGATTGGTGGTCGGAGACGACGCCGTCTTTAAGTTGAAGTTGCTTCACATGTAACACGACAGTGCTTGGGGCGGACCTTCAGGCATCACCTCCACTTAGCATCGACTAGGAAAACAGTTTTTTTGGAAAAAAATGAAGGTAGACGTTTACTAGTATATCCGATGTTGCAACGTATGACATCAATGCAAATTGAATAATAGAAAAGCAATGGAGTACTCCAATCTCTCCCGATACCAGATAAAATTTGGCAAGCGATATCTCTTGATTTTGTGGATGGGCTACCCAAGAGTAACGGTAAAACAACGATATTAGTGGCCGTTGATCGTCTTAGCAAGCAAACACATTTCATTGACATAGCTCACTCGTATACAGCTGAGAGTGTGGCTCAAGTTCTCATGAATTCCATCTTCCGGTTGCATGACATGCCCAAGTCCATCGTCAGCGATTGGGACCCCACCTTTGTAAGTCAAGTTTGGCAAGAGATGATCATAGTGCTATAAGTCAAGCTGAATTTATCCACCGCATACAACCCGCAATCCGACGGTTATACTGAAGTGGTGAATCAGTGCTTGGAGAATTATTTGAGATGCATGTGTTTTGAGAGGCCAAAAAATTGGGCTTATTGGTTATCCTTGGCGAAATTCTGGTACAATACAACGTACCAAAGTGCAATCAAAATGACTCTATACAAAGTGGTTTACGGACAAGCACCGCCGCTACATACGATCTACAACCCCGGCCTCGCGGAAGTAGATTAGTTGGGCCGGTCCTTGACAGCACGTGAGCAAGTTATTCAACTCTCGAAGGTGAATCTTGCAGCAACCCAAAACCGCATGAAGGTCATGGCAGATAAAAAGAGAAGGGAAAGTGTATTGGAGGTGGGCTCATGGGCATATGTTTGCATACAACTTGTCCAAGGGGTTGTCACAAATTAGCACCCCAAATCTTTCGACCCGTTCCCGGTGGTGGAGAGAATTGGGCGCGTGGTATACCGGCTAGGCCTTCCTGAAGAAGCAAAGATCCACCATACATTTCATGTATCGCAACTATGGGAGCACCATAAAGATCCACCGACGCAAACTATTTCTCTTCCTTCAGCCGTAAACAACGAGGATAATTTGATGATCAAGCCAATTATGGTGTTAAATCGCCGTATTGTTCGTCGAAATGGCAAGGTGACATCACATCTCTTGATTCAGTGGGCACAAGGCACGACAAAGGAGGCTACCTGGGAGGATCTTTGGGCAATTCAATAGCGTTTTCCACATTTTTATCCTCGAGGACAAGGATGTGGTTGGGGGAGGGAGGGGGAGGTAGTTGATGCGTACCAATGTCTGGGCGAGAATTGGGGGGGGATAGTAAGGGTAATTTTAACATTTGTATGAGGCTTTTTGGACATTTAATTGTCAAGTATATAAGGCTTGGATAGGGTTGTTTGTGTTATGTTATGCTGAGTGTGGAATTTTGAGGAGTGGAATATCAGTGAGGAGTTGTTCCTGCTGCTTAGTGCCGCTGTTTAGGGGATTGCCCCTTAGGGCTGGTTGTTTATTTTGTGTGAGTGTTCAGTCGAGATCTACTGAATATCATATCCCTTGTTCTATTACATTCCATCGGGTAAGAACTGCTATTACCGTTCTATTACGTTTTTGCTTTTATCAGTGCGCGAAAGGAGCACGCTCGTTCACTAGGAAATGGTTTTTCAGCACCAGGATGCTTGCAACATAAATGCACTTGGTCCAGTTTGGAGGTATTGTTGACTATCAAATAAGCAGAATCAGAAATTGTGTTTTTCAGCAAAGTTGTTGGCCTTGCTGTTTACTTTCCATAACTTTTTGAATTTTTAGAATCAGAGTTCAGTAATCAAATTTATGTCCGGTCGAACAGGATTGGTCAAAATTGGACTGCACAATAATATGTGCTGGAAGCAGGGGGCGCACCCTCTCAATCTCATTTAATACTACTCTTATTTATATATATAGAGTTTAAGAATAAGTTGATCCATTTCAAATATTGGGTGATCATTTCTCTTTGCTCGACAGTCGACTTGACAAGAACACTCAAATATTTCTATATATAAGAGGCCCGGATCGTCTTCCTCGACTCGTCCTTCTCTACTCCCAATCTCCCAGTGGATGTCATTACCGTCTTCCTCTCAGTGTACTTGGTTCTTTGTTGGATTTGGATTCTATCAAGCTCCGCTCCGGTGACTCCTGCATAATTAGCCTTTTCCGTTGCCCTAACTTACCGCATGATTGCTACCATTGAGTTTATTTTCTTGGGAGGGATGTGGATAATGATTGGCTTGTTGATGGAAAACGGCTGGCTCCAAATGATTCAACTGCTCATCCTGTTCTCCGGTCCATGGACGGACGAGGTGATTGATGTGCACATACATGTACAGGGAGACTATAATCGTTTTCAAGAAGGTTTTGAGGAAGACAATTCTTGGTGGATTATTAATATTTTCTTTTGTATTTCTAGTGACACTGATTCATTTTCTGGGATAGTCTTGTACAAAGTTGGAATTCTTTCATTTTTCTTGTTGAACCTATTTGCTTTCTATGATTCTTAGGCTCCGTTTGGCACGGTGGTAGAGGTCTTGAACGCATGAGTTAAATCGTCATTCGTTAAGAATCACCTAACAAACACCATCCATTTGAACATAAAGTGGATGTAGTTCTTAGGTGGGCATTAACGAATGACAATTTAACCCCCATGTTCATGACCGTCACTACCCTGCCAAACATAGTCTAATTAGTTTTCTGTGAAATATGTAGGTTGTGTGAAAAATATGAACCGATAAAATGAATGAATGAAGTTAATATAGCCATTTTCTATAATTCTTGTCATTGTAATAAGAGCTTTTGGTATCAAATAAAGAAAAAATACACATGAAATCAAAATTTTCTTCATCATTGATTTTCTTGGAACATGACATTCTCAGGAGTTAATATTTACATGGAGTTTGAATTTTGGATTATGAAGGAGAAAGGATAAAAGTTTTTTGAAATGACTTGCAACGAATAAGTTTATTAACTTAGGAAAAAGATAAATAAAAAAATAAGATTCATAAAATATTTAGTTAGGATGAGGATAAGATTGATGGTTTGTTGAAATTTTTTTTGTTGAAATGATATATCTAACTTTAATACACACAAGAACTCATATGCACATATACAAAAACCTAGGCAATATGACATAGGATGTTCTGGATATACTTAACATTTAGGGCCTCAGATTGTTCATAGATATAATATTTCAAATGAATCCGAAATTCAAAATATAATTTTAAGAGATTGAATGAGATTGGATTCGAAATTACATGGAGTTTTAGGGATAAGTTGATCTCATTTAATACTATTATTTGTATATGAATCCGAAATTACAGAGTATTGGATTACATTTAGCAATAATAATCCTATCCCAACACTATTGTGAGGTCTTTATATATTTTCATTCTCTATCCTAACAAGTTTGATTAAAGATAATTAACTAAAAACTAAGAACCCAAGCATCAGAGAAAAAGGATCAAAGTTACCTAGCATTCAATGACTGAATACTTGCTTCCGGTAGATTCTCGACTGCTTCAATCAGAGAGAATCCTTCTCCAAAAAATTTTTGCCAAACTTGTAGAAAACTGTATAGCCGGGAATCTCTCTAATTGAATCAGAGAGACACGCCATACCATACAACTTTCTACAAGTTTGGCAAAATTTTTTGGAGAAAAATTTTCTCTGATTGAAGAAGCTGGGAATCTCCGGATGCAAGTATCCAGTCATTGAATGCTAGGTAACTTTGAACTTTTTTCTTCGATGCTTGCGTTCTTAGTTTTTAGTTAATTGTCTTTAATCAAATAGAAAATGAAAATACGTAAAGACCTCACAATAGTGTTGGGATATGATAATTATTGTTAAATGTAATCCAGTACTCTATGTAATTCCTCTGTAGCTAATTGCATCATTTATATAGACAATTAAAACAAAGTTAAACTAAATATGTTCTTTTAATCAGTATTTTTTTCTTTTGCTAAAACTTAAAATATTCAATCTCTTAAAATTACATTTTGAATTTCGGATTCATATGAAATATTATCTCTATGATTAATCCGCTGCCCTAAATGTTAAGGAAGTATGTCCAGAACATCCTATGTTATATTGCCTAGTTTTTGTACATGTGTATATGAGTTCTTGTGTGTATTAAAGTTAGATATATCATTTCAACAAAAAATTTCTCAACAAATCATCATCAATCTTATCCCCATACTAACTAAATGCTTTATGAATCTTATTTTCCCATTTATCTTTTTCCTAAGTTAATAAACTTATTCGTTGTAAATCATTTCAAAAAACTTTTATCCTTTCTCCTTCATAATCCAAAAATCAAACTCCATGTAAATATTAACTCCTTGAGAATGTCATTTTCCAAGAAAAACAGGGATGAAGAATATTTTGATTTCATGTGTATTTTTTTTCTTTATTTGGTATCAAAAGCTCTTATTACAGTGAGAAGAATCATAGAAAATAGCTACATTAACATCATTCATTCATTCATTTCATCGGGTCATATTTCTCACACAACATACATATTTTATAGAAAACTAATTAGGCTCTGTTTGGCAGGGTGGCGGCGGTCATGAACATGAGGGTTAAATTGTCATTCGTTAATGCCCACCTAAGGAACTTCATCCACTTTTATGTTCAAACGGATAGTGTTTGCTGATCCTTAACGAATGACGATTTAACCCATGCTTTCATGACCGCCACCACCGTGTCAAATGAAGCCTAGGAATCTTAGAAAGCGAGTAAGTTACACAAGAAATGTGAAAGAATCCAAACTTTGTACAAAACTATCACAGAAAATGAATCAGTGCTACTAGAAATACGAAAGAAAATGTTAATAATCCCCAAGAATTGTCATTCTCATAACCTTCTTGAAAATGATTATAGTCTCCCTGTACATGTACGTGCACATTAATCATCTCGTCCATCCATGGGCCTGAGAACAAGGTGAGCAGTTGAATCATTTGGAGACAGCCGATTTCCATCAACGTGCCAATCATTATGCCCATCCCTCCCAAGAACATAAACGCAATCGTAGCAGTCATGTCACAAGTTAGGGCAACAAAAAAGGCTAACCATGCGGGATTCACCGAAGCGGAGCTTGATAGAATCCAAATCCAATAAAGCGCTAAGGACACTGAGAGGAAGACCGTCATGGTATCCATTGGGATTTTGGAGGAGTAGAGAAGGACGAGTCGAGGAAGACGATCCGACCCTCTTATTTATAGAAGTTTCAAAGTGTTCTTGTCAAGTCGACTGTCGAGCAAAGAGAAATGATCACCCAACATTTGAAATGGATCAACTTATTCTTAAACTCGCTCTATATAAACAAGAGTAGTATTAAATGAGATTGAGAGGCATACGCCTCCTGCTTCCAGCATCTATTATTGTGCAGTCCAATTTTGACAAGTCATATTCGACCGAACATAACTTTTATTACTGAACTCCGATTCTAGAAATTCAAAAGGCTATGGAAAGTAGACAACAAGGCCTAAAACTTTGATGAAGAACATAATTTTTGATTCTGCTTACTTGATAGTCAACATTACCACCAAACTGGGCCGAGCACATTTTTGCTGCAAGTTTCCTGCTGCTGAAAAACCATTTACTTGTGAGCAAGCGTGCTCTTCTTTCGTGCACTAATAAGAGCAAAAATACAATAGAACAGTAATAGCAGTTCTTACCCGATGGAATGTAACCTAACACAGGATACGATATTCTGTAGATCTCGACTGAACACTCACACAAAAAAAAACAACCAGTCCTAGGGGACAATCCCCTGAACAGGCGACACTAAGCAGCATGAACAACTCTTCATTGATGTTCTACTGCTCAAAATTCCACACCTAACATAACATAACACAAACAACCCTAACCAAACCTTATATACTTGGCAATTACATGTCCAAAAAGACCTCATTCAAATGATAATATTACCCATACTACCCCCCAAAATTCCCACCCAGATATTGGTACGCATCTACTACCTCCCCATCCCCCCCCAACCACATTCCTTGTCCTCAAGGATAAAAATGTTTAAAACATTGTTGAATTGCCCAAAGATCCTCCGAGGTGGCCTCCTCTGCCGTGCCTTGTGCCCACAGAATCAATAGCTGTGTTGCCACCTTGGTATTCCGAGAAACAATATGACGATTTAACACCGCAATTGGCTTGATCATCAAATTGCCCTCGTTGTTTACAGCTGAAGGAAGGGAAATAGTTGATGTCAGTGAATCTCCATGGTGTTCCCATAGTTGTGATATATGAAATGTATGGTGGATCTTTGCTTCTTCAGGAAGGTCTAGCCGGTATGCAACATGCCCAATTCTCTCCACCAGCTGAAACTGGTCGAAAAATTTGAGTGCTAATTTGTGACAACCCCTTGGACAGGTTGTATGCAAACGTATGCCCATGAGTCCACCTCCAATACATTTTCCCTTCTCTTTTTATCCGCCATGACCTTCATGCGGTTTTGGGCTGCTGCGAGATTCAACTTCAAGAGTTGAATAACCTGTTCACGTGCTGCAAAGGACCGGCCCAACTCCTCTACTTCCGCGAGGCCGAGGCTGTAGGTCGTACGTAGTGGCGGTGCTTGTCCGTAAACTACTTCGTATAGAGTCATCTTGATTGCACTTTGATACGTTTCATTGTACCACCATTTCGCCAAGGGTCACCAATGTGCCCAATTTTTTGGCCTCTCAAAACACATGCATCTCAAATAATTCTCCAAGCACCGATTCACCACTTCGGTTTAGCCGTTGGATTGCGGGTAGTATGCGGAGGATAAATTCAGCTCGACTTGTAGCACTATGATCATCTCTTGCCAAAATTGACTTACAAAGGTGGGGTCCCAATCACTGTCGATGGACTTGGGCATGTCATGCAACCGGAAGATGGAATTCAAGAGAACTTGAGCCACACTCTCAGCTGTATACGAGTGAGCTATGTCAATGAACTGTGTTTGCTTGCTAAGACAATCAACGACTACTAATATCGTTGTTTTACCGTTACTCTTGGGTAGCTCATCCACAAAATTAAGAGATATCGCTTGCCAAATTTTATCTGGTATCGGGAGAGCTTGGAGTACTCCATTGCTTTTCTATTATTCGATTTGCATTGATGACATATGTTACAACGTCAGATATACCGGTAAACATCTACCTTTCTTTTCTTCCAAAAAACTGTTTTTCTAGCCGATGTTAAGTGGAGGTGATGCTTGAAGGTTCGCCCCAAGCACTCTCGTGATATATGTGAAGCAACTTCAGCTTAATGGCTGTGTCATCTTCGACCACCAATCAACCCTTTTTTTCACGAGCCCTCTCTTCCACTGATATTTTGGTCGACAAGTGCTGTCCGCTGTTTTTTGCGCAATGATATCTTGAATTTTGGGGTTCCGTTGCCATGACTCCTTAAGCTATCGTAGAAAATTTGAGGCGTCTGTTACCAATGCGCATAACTCAACCTCTTTCTATCCTTCCCTTCTTGATAGTGCATCAGAGCACAGTTTTTTCGCCCCTATTTTTACTGATAGTGTAGTCGAACCCCAACAACGTGGACAAGTAGTTTTGTTACGCCGGTGTCGCAAACCTCTGGTTCGCTAAAAATTTTAAAATCCGTTGATCCGTGCAAATAATGAATGATCTAATTATTAAATAATGTTGTCACTGCTGTACTTCCAGAACCATCGCAAGTAACTCCTTGTAGACCAAGAGCATTGAGTTATTCTTGCCCAACGCCTTACTAAAATAGGCTGCTGGCCGCCCGTTTTGTAAGAGGATCGTCCCAATGCCCTTGCCAGAGGCGTCCAATTCGACCACAAGGGTCTTGGTGAAGTCGGGTAAGCATAGCACGAGTGGTTGAGAGACCTTCTTCTTAAATTGTATAAATGCATGTTCTTCTTCTTCCGTCCACTACAACCGAGTTGATTTGAGCAACTCTGTTAGCGGCTTAGCGATGCCGCCGTACACATGAATAAACTTCCTGTAGTATCCGGTGAGGCCTAAAAAGTCCCACACTTGCTTCACCATCTTAGGGTCGGCCATTCCAACATGGATCTAATTAATCTTCTCCAGGTCCGTGACCACTCCTCCGTGTGATATGATATGATATGACCCAAGTAATGTATTTCTCATTGACTGAAGATGCATTTGCTTTGCCCGAGGAATAAATTATGTTGGCGCAGCGTCTTGAATGTGGAGGTGAGTTGCTCCATGTGTTCCTGCCAAGATTTAATAAAAATCAATATATTATCAAAAAAGACAAGGATGAATTTCCAAAGGTGGTCGTGGAAGATTTTGTTCATCAAGCTTTGGAACATTGACGTTGATCAAGCCGAAGGGTATGACCAAAAACTCGCCGTGACTCGGGTTGGTTCGGAATGTCATCTTGTAAACATTCTCTTTTGCCATTAGGACTTGATGATAACCCGCCGTATATCCAATTTGGAGAAGAAAACAGCCTCGTGCAGTTCATCAATGAGTTCCTAGATGATGAGAATCAAAAACTTGTCTTTAATTGTTTGTAGTTGAGTTGATAATAGTCAATGTATACCGTCCACACTCGGTCACCTTTTTGCACAAACACGACCAGTGATGCACACTAGGTGCTGCTTGGTGGAATGATCCCCGTACGTAGCATCTCGCTAACCGACTTTTCTATCTCATCATTTTGGAGTGGTGGATTGCAATTGGATCTCAAATTAATGTTTCCATGCCCGTCGGTCGGGGGATGCGATATACATACTCCCGATTAGGAGGCCATTCAGTGAGTTCATTGATTAGCAAAGGTTGCTAGCACCTTTTCCAATTGGCTGACCTCCCGCAACCCAGATTTGCTGTTGGTTCAGTGCCCCCATGCAGCCCAACCTACAGATGTTGGCCTTCTCCCGAGCTCTTCGGATTCATCTGTGGTGAGTCCTAAATCATCCGGATGGCCCAAAGTGATTATATATTTAAGTGCCCACACTGTCCAGGTTTTGCTCCTTCAAATTCTGAGAGCAAGGGCTGCTCTGGACCTCTTCTTCCATCAAGGAGGAGGCAGGGCTTCATCACAACATCAGGAGGCATTGCCTCTCCTTATTCCTGGTAATCTAGGACAACATTGCTGCCTTTTGGCTCGAGGTTAAGGGCAGGCTCAACGATCAAGAAGGGTTCAATTTCCTGCACACTTCAGTCCCAAGAAAAGCAGTCCAGATCTTGTTCTCAGCTTGATTAACTTCTCTTTTGGATTCTCTTTGACTTATTTATATTAGTTCTTAGTCACCGATTTAGATAAATTATTGCCATTATAATTTCACTAGATCGTTGAATGGAGTAGCTGGAACAAAGACCCATTATTAAAAGTCAAGATTCCATAATGAAATTATGCAATGATTTCATTATGATTTAGAAAATTATTTACCTGTATGTTCTACAGTTTCGGATTTTATAAGGAACAATACGTCGCAACTGTTGCGGATTTCCTCAATCATAAAGAACGAGCAAGAATTTAAGAACGGTATGAATTAATTTTCGCACTTCAATTACTGTTCATTCAAGCTCAATTTATTTATGTTCTTAAATTTAGAAAAATAAATTTAGTATAAACTTGAATTAGAGATTGATAGTGTTTAGTTAAACGATCTTTTGGAGCTTCATTAGTCGTTGCATTAAGTATAATTTTTGATATTACAAATTTACCATAGCGACACATACTCCAAACATTTATTAACACCCTTACCATCCCTTCATTCTTTTAAATAAGTCAAAGATAGCACAATAAAAAAAATATAATTATATACTTTTATGTTCGGGAGTAGAGGATAGGATTCAAATATTATTTGTATATATATTTTTGGAAAAATAGAATTGCATTATTAGATGTAGTATTAACAAACGGTATTATGAAGCAAATATTATGTATATTAATTAGTAAACCGAATGGAGCAACGATCCTTTCCTCTCTTCTCCTTAACATAAATATAGACAAAATAGGGCAAATAACTAAGTGTTGGAGTAAAACCTGCACTGAATACTAAGCACCACAAATTAGTATTAAATAACTATTAAATCTCAAAATACAATGTATCTGCCAACAGGAAAATTAAAGGTATGTATCCATAAATTTCCATTCTGGACTATATATGTGTATCTGTAAGTTGTGTGAACATTAAAAAGAAAACAATTAAAATCTGTTAAAACTAAGTTCTCATTCAGATCTTTTCTCCTACCATATTCTCATCCTGCATTACATTAGTTTCCTAACAGTCGTATCAGAGCCATGATTTGGAGTGTTCTTATTTTTGCCTTGTCTCAACCTATGGACTCATCATCTACCTATAATCCTCTCACTCAGTCTTTCCTCTATCCCAATCTTCACTGGAGACTGTTATGAATTTTGGAGCGATAAAATGCTTACATTGCTTCGATCTCAGGATCTTTGGGAGATCATAGATAAAGGACTGAAGGCACCTGAGAAGACTAAGGTATAGTACCGAAGTACAAAAAGGAGTACCAAATGAGGGATGCTCCTGCCCTCCATCTCATCCAACAAGGAGTTGCTACCAACATTTATCCCAGGATCACGGGATCACAGTTTGCGCATGAGGCCTGAACTTATTGCACTTAGAAGACAATTTGATTCCCTGGTAATGAAAGAAGGAGAAACCTCCCAAGAGTTCTTTGGAAAATCACAAGTCTTGGTAATCAAATTATAACCCTTGGGGGGGGGGGGTCCTTGAGGAGCAGTAAGTTGTTGAGAAGATAATCCGATCAATGCCAAAAACTCACAAGCACATAGTATCAGATATACTAGAAGCAAATTGAAACCCTCTCCGTTATTGATACTCGCCCAGCCCGTGCGAGTTCCCCTGGAAGTCGCCCAGTCGCCAGAGGGTGGGGTATAAATATGACCCTCCTTTCTTGGATTTCCCTATAAATAGGACCCCAGGGGTACGGGGTGAGACACTTGAAATCCTCTGCAGGATACTCGCGAGTTCTCCCTTCAAGATACTAGCTGAGCCTTTGGATTCCTTTTCCTTAGAGACTGGGTCGCGACCTTGCGACTTAGTCATCAACTAGTCTCTCTCGTACCTAGTTCGGCCAATTTTGGTTGAGATGGGGCTGCTCCTTTCGAGCATCCGGGTACGTGGTGGGATCTTCCTGCCGCAACATCTGGGGTCCTGTTTGACTTAGTTCTTCATCCTAGTCATTTTAGCCGTCTGATCTTACCCCTGAGTCGATAACCTTAGACGGCATTGGTTCGAATTCTGAGGTTGAGAATTTTCCTGGCTTCAACACTTGGTGTGGTTCGAGGAGTTCGCGAAGAGGATTGAGAAGACCATCCTCGCCGTGTTTTCTCATCGCCCCGATATCACAGTGACATCCCCTCGTCGCGTGATACCGCTGGATGAGGAAGCGCCGCCGAGGCGAGCTGGAAAGGAGCCTGCTTGGGCAAGAGAAGAGCGACCGATGCAGTCGCGACATCATCCGGCGGGCAGCCAAGGGGTCCGTTTTTGGGATCCGATGTCGCCGGCGAGATACCGAGATACTCGGCACTGGAGCGATTATGATGTCTCCAGCGAGGATGAAACTCGCCACCTCCAGGGAGGGAGGAGCCCCTTCTATGATGAGATCCTCGCCGCCCCCGTTCTCAAAGGGTTCAGAGAGCCCGTTCTCACCTACTACTCTGGCAGGGATGACCCTGTCAGGCATCTTCAATGGTTTGAAGACGTCGTCTTCATCCGCAACATGTCCGACGCCTTCAAATGCCGATTCTTCTCCATCACCCTCAAAGGCAATGCCAGAGATTGGTTTCACCAACTGCCAGCAGGTTCCGTGTACTGTTTCTCCGACCTGCGTCGGGGCCTCATGGCGAGGTTCGCGACATCCAAGAAGAGGAAGAAGGAGACAACAACGCTCTTCAAGATTACCCCGAGGCAGTATGAGAGCTTAGGCCATTACATTGACCGTTTTCAAGAAGAGATCTTGGAGGTCGAGGAGGTAGACAGCTTCACTTTGATGATAACCCTGAAGTTCGGGTTGAAGCGGGGTCTGTTCAGCATGAGATGAGGTCCAACCCCCCAAGGTCTTTTGAGGAGATGATAGAGAGGGAAAACACCTTTGTTCGAGGAGAAGAAAAGAACAAAGACTTCTTGGCACGGCTGGACAGAGATGATCCGATGGAGAGGGGGAGAGCAGGACCTTCGGGGGCGAAGGCTAGGAGGACGCCAGAGAGGCAGGTCGAGAGGAGTAAGGAAGAGCCGAGGAGAAGGGAGGAGAGGAGGACGAGAGAAGAACCCAGGAGGGTCGAAGAGAGGAGGCAGGAGAGGCCTCAAAGGCAAGTGAAGAGGAGGCAAGCGGAGACCCAGGCAAGGAGAGGGGGAGACAGAAGATTCCAATATCCCGAGAATCGCCCCCAGTGGAGGCCACCGATGAGACAACATTTCCAAGAGGAGAGGAGGAACGACAATCGGCAGGAGGGAGGCCGAGGAGGAGGAAGAAGGGAGGCAATGACCATCGCTCGTCAAGACAACAAGCGTCGCCGGAGTGAGCAACGGGTGATGCGTCAGGAGGCGGAGATTTCCCTCTACTGCGACATCCATCGAGTAGAGGGGCACGGGACGTTGACTTGCCCAAAGTTCTGAGAAGCGAAGAGGAGATTGGAGGCAGGAGTAGCGGAGAGGGAGCAACAGAGGCAGGAGGCCCCGGTGGGGCAAGTGGCATTCCAGGCCCGGTGAGGAGGAGGAATGAAGATCGTGTCGACCTGGAAGGTCGTGGAGAGGTGATACATGGCCCAGGAGGTGGGCATGTAGGGGTAATCAATGGAGGAGCCGGACTTGGATCTTCCCGCAAGGGGAGCCTCCATCAGATCTATAAGAAGAACGTCGCCTCGACGTCGCAGAATCCGCCACCATTAGAAGAGATCACCTTCTCGGAGGAGGACATGCTGGGGAATGAGAACCCCTTCCACGACGCCCTGGTTGGCAAGGCTCCTGAGAGCTGTCGACTCCAACAACGTTTAAAGTCCTCGAGTGACAGTGTCATCGTAAGTCCAAGTCCCTGCACGAGCTGCTCTCCTGCATATTGGCCAAGGACCTCCTCGAGTGAGATCAAGTTCCTCGTTGGAGTGATGTCGTAGTCCGTGAACTCTGTACGAGCTCCTCTCCTGCAGACTGACTACTTGTCTCCCCGAGTCGACTTACACCACTCTAGTTGAGCAAGACTCCTGAGAGCTGTCGACTCCAACAACGTTTAAAGACCTCGAGTGGCAGTGTCATCGTAAGTTCAAGTCCCTGCACGAGCTCCTCTCCTGCATATTGGCCAAGGACCTCCTCGAGTGAGATCAAGTTCCTCGTTGGAGTGATGTCGTAGTCCGTGAACTCTGTACGAGCTCCTCTCCTGCAGACCAACTACTTGCCTCCCCGAGTCGACTGATTCTCACCCCCAGTTGAGCTTGGATCCTGCTGGGTGTCGATTACTTCCCACCACCGGCCGAGCTCAGCTCCTGATGGGTATCGGCTCTGGTCTTCAGGTCAGTCGGGTTTAGCTCCGACGAGACAAAGTATTGTGCAGGTGCGAGTATGTCTTGGCAAGCGTGCGAGTATGTTATGGCTAGTATACGCGCGGACACAGGCGAGCATCAAGATGCGAGCTATTGGGGCGACTATGGCCGTGTGAGTAATAACTGCGCGACTACGACCGATGTCAACACGCGAGTAAAACGTCACGAGCACTCATCCTCCCCGAGCCTATGAGCCTAGCGAGCATCATCAACCAACAAACATGCAAGCAAAGAACAATAAAATGCGGTAACTTAAATATGTATATCAAAAGTTTACAAGTTACAAAAATTGGTTAACACTTTTATATGCGAGCATGACAAATATCGGTGAGCAACTAGGACTCATCGTCGCCAGTATCAGACCGATATTCGTCGTCTCCAATATCGGCGTCATCATCTTCCTCGCCGCCCTCCTCGCTCTCCTCACCGCTGCTGCTGCTGTTGTTGCTGCCGCTGCCGCTGCTGGAGCCCGATGTCGAAGAAAGGAGGCGATCGGGCGAGGTCGACTCCTCGGCGAGCAGTTCGGGGATGAGCTCCTCGACGGTGAGCTGTTTCTCCCCCTCGACGAGCTGACCGTTGATCCTTAGCCGAGCGAGCATGATGTTCCCCGCCGCTCTCGCTATCTCGCGGCGGACCGACGACCTCGCCTTCCAGAGAACGCGAGATCTTTTAATCGCCCAGTGCGGGTCGTCCTCCGGCCGCTGCGCATCGGGGCGGGGAACAGAGGAGCTCGCGCGACCCTCAAAGGCAGTCAGACGAGTCTCCATCTCGGCGGCGCGGACTTGGGCTGCCTCCAGCTCCGCCTGAGAGTTGGCGAGTTTCTCCTCGCACTCGGAGAGCTTTTTCGCGGCCGCGATCTCAGCAGCCTGTGATGAAGAACAGACGGTCAGCAAAAGAAATCCAAGTCCAAAACCAGCAATGTCGCGTGCGGGAAGCGACTTACCTCATAGTCTCTCCAGCGGACCGACTGCATGCCGAGATCTATAGCCTTCTTGGTAACAACCTTCAGGGCTGAAGTCATCTCCAGCAACTTTCTCGCCGAGTAGTGCCCTAGCTCGACAGCCCGCGCGAGCGAGCATGCGGTCTGCTTGGCGAGATCCTCTGGGCTGAGCTCCAGTATGGACTCAGCATCAGCCCGCCCGTATAGAGCATGAAGGACGGTGAAGGCCTCCCCCTTGTCCTCCCAGTCCGCCGACCAAGAGGGGAGGTTGGCGCTCAACATCACCAAATGGTCGTCTTCCGACCAAGTTACAAGCGGCCAGCCATAAGCGTCCACCGCCCCTCGCCCAAGGTTGAAGTTTGGGTGGAAATGGGGGGGTCGAGCATCCAGCGGCGACTCCTGGTCGCCAGGCCGAGACGATGATACCTTCGCCCTCTTAGTCGCAGGGCCCGACGACTTGACCTTCGCCTTCTCTTTTGCGAGCTTCTTCTTCTCGCCGACGTCGGGCAGAGGGTTGGACTCCTGGAAGGAGGTGGCGACTTCCTTCGCCGGAGGAAGTGGCTTCTCTGGAAGCTCGCACGCCACTGTAAATGTCGAGCAAACATATCAATACCGAGCTTTAAGAAAGTGAAGCGAGCATGCAAGAAGTAATTCTCGCTCAAATCTTACCCTCGTTGGGGTGGATCTCTAGGAGCGTGTTGACGTTAAGTCGTCAGAAGATGACGTTGAATCGGCGACCTCGGAAGGATTCAAACAACTGCTCGCGGACACCTTCCCAGATCGGCGGGAGGAAGACGACATCAGCGGGTTGGTGCGGCCTTCCCAAGATACCCGCGAAGTCGCCATGAACGACGACCAGCTGCTCGCTCCACCGGTGGACCTTATTCGTCGTCCCCACCAGGGTGTAGACATGACTGTTGAAGTAAACGACCCCCTTAGCGGTCGCGGCGAAGACGAATATCTTGCGGAAAACGGAGAGGTCGAAGGCGACCCTCTCCTCCCGCAAGTAGCAAAGGAACCCCATTATGATCGTCACTCCATTGGGGTTGATTTGCGCGGGGACGATCCCAAAATATCGCAGGATCTCGCGATATTCTGGCCAGAGCGGAAGTCGCAGGCCGGCATCAAAATGACGGAGCGGCAAAATCATCGCACCCTCAATGTGGGTGTTAAGCCGCTCGCTGCGAGTAGGGAGTCTAGCCGTGTATCCATCGGGCAGTAGCCTTTCCCTGAACATCTCCAAGTCCCGCTATGTTGTTATGGATTTCTTGAAAACCGCGTCAGCGAAGTTAGCGGCGTGTGCTTGTTGGCGAGCACTGGCGTCATCTCCCACCATTTTTGCGAGTCGGCAAGCTGAAGAGAAAATAAGGCGAGAAAAGAAGAGAGACAGAAGCGCGCGAGCAAAAAAGATACTCGCGAGCTAGGGTTGGAAAATCGCAGCAGCGTACTTATGTCCTACCTACCCCCTCTATTTATAGGCGAAGGTAACGGTGGGGGGGGTTTATATCCGTCATGGCGAGTATTAGCCTAAGTCGCAGTTTAGGCGAGCAAGCGGATCCCGACATTAGCCCTATGTCACACAACGCAGAAAAGAACGTCGCGACGTTATCAGAACCTGCACACTAAACTCGGTACATCGCAGAACAACAGCAAGCAAGACAACAAAAGAGAAAAATGAACATCGAGATATAAACTCGCTTATTACAGTAAATCGTTTATTACAAAGTCGCACATGGCGAGTTCAAATGAAGCAAAAAGAAAAACATCCTAAGTCCTAGGTGGTCGCTCCGGAGGATGAGGATGTTGCCCAGCACAGCCCATTTCTCGCGCTCGCCGGTAATTCTCCGTCGCCATCGCGTCATCCCCAAGGCGCAGCTGCTCCTCCATCCTCGTCAATCGCCCGACGGAGCCCATACTCGCCCCGATGCTGGCCAACTCGTCAAGAACGAGCTGGAGGCGATGGTTGTTTATCGCCAGCTGACGATCATTCTCCTTCACCATGTGGAAGCGGGCTTCGTAGCTCTCCAGAGTGGTCCGGAGCTCCTCTATCTTCGCCACCCGCACCTCCAGAGATGAGATCCGGCGATGTGGCTCGCAAATCGCCAACTGGTCGAATTTGCTCTCCAACTCCAGGTAGGCGCGAGCAGCGGCGTGACGATACTCGCTGCCCGACAACCCGATGACGTCGATGAAGGCCGCCCCTGGAGTCGACGGGCGATCTGTCAAAACAAAGAAGTCGTCAGATTAGAAATAAAACGCTTAAAGTCACCAAATGAAGCACCAATGACGGCGTTTACCACGACGAGGAGACCTTGATCAGCGAGGAGAAGGGCCGCGACCTGGAACATCTCGCCGGCCAGAAGATGAGTCACCAACATGCTCGGCCGCTTTATCCTGTCCGCGACCTCCATGACTGAGATCCCCGACTCTCAGCGGAAATTAGCTCGGCCGCGGCTTGTCCTGCTTCCGGGCCAAAGGCTTCAACAAAGGTGGCGGATGCTGCGACGAACTCGCCGGCGAATGCGTGGTCTTCAACTAAGGAGGCGGAGGAGGTCGCGGCATGACAGTTTGTTGCGGAGCGATCAGAGGCGGCGGAGGCTGAAAAGAAGTACTCTCTGCCTGAAGAGAAGCAGTGTTCAGAGGCGGCGGCGACGACAGTACAGAACTCGCCGCTGGCGGCACAGAATCTCGCGCAGGAGCGGGTGGGACCTTACTCGCCGGAAGGTCCTTTCTCGCCGGAGCGACCTTTTTTGCCGGAAGCTCCTTCAGCGGTAGTTCCCTGCTCACCGGTGGATCCTCCTTTGCCGCGGGAACCGAGGCTTCAGATACCTTCTTGGCGCCCAGATTAATCCGGACCGTGTGCGCGGTCCTGAGGGGTTTCTCGGCTGCGAGGGCGAGCAGCGGCGCGGAGTTCAGAGGGGCGATCAACCCTGATACTCGGCATAGCAGCTCGCCGAATAAGTGTTGTATGATTCTTTCTGAGCTCCTACGTCGCTCAAAAAGAGCGGAGATTATGTACAACCCGTATTCGTCGAAGGTGGGTCCTACCACAGCCAGGTCAGCATAAGTCAAAGTCAACAAGTCAAGACAGAAGTCAATATAAGCGCGCAAGACCGTAGAAGGCCTGGGCGAGTATGGCGAGCTCCCCTCGCATACTCGCCAGGGAGGCGACTAGGCGAGATACTCGCCTAACCCGTGCGAGTTCCCCTGGAAGTCGCCTAGTCGCCGGGGGGTGGAGTATAAATATGACCCCCCTTCCTTAGATTTCCCTATAAATAGAACCACAGGGGTACGAGGTGAGACACTTGAAATCCTCTGCAGGATACTCGCGAGTTCTCCCTTCAAGATACTGGCCGAGCCTTTGGATTCCTTTTCCTTAGAGAGCAGGTCGCGACCTTGCGACTTAGTCATCAGCTAGCCTCCCTCGTACCTAGTTCAGTCATTTTTGGTTGAGAAGGAGCTGCTCCTTTCAAGCATCCGTGTACGTGGTGGGACCTTCCTGTCGCAACATCTGGGGTCCTATTTGACTTAGTTCTTCATCCTAGTCATATTAGCCGTCTGATCTTACCCCTGAGCCGGTAACTTTAGGCGGCATTGATCCGAATTCTGAGGTTGAGAATTTTCCTGGCTTCAACAATACCTACCCATAACCAACTCCTTACATTTTTTGTCATCTGTTTGGAACCTGAGTTTTGACAAAAGAAATCATAGTTTCAGAATTTCAATGTTGTTTAACTTGTGTTAACAATGTTATTTATATTTCAGTGTTTTCATTATTTTGCTAAATATTGATTTCCTAATGACTTTTACTTTGTCTTTATGAATATTATTTTCTGTGTATGTCTCTATTTTTCTTTTTTATCTAGTTGTATTTTAAGTTAATATTTTTATTTTCAGGCACCTGGTTGAGGTTCATGGTTGGGCTCGCTTTTAGCAATCATTATTGAAAATCTTAAACTTAATATTAGCAATGTGCATATCAAATACGAGGACTCCATTTGGTTTTATATTACTATTCTCTTTATATTCTTGAGTCATCCTGTAAACAAAAATTGTTATAAGCCTGTTCTGAATTTTAGTCATGCGTGTACTTAAATATTTCAGAAATCCAGGACATCCGTTTTGTTCTGGGATTACTTCGTCAAAGCTTGCTGCTATCATAACTAACGGGCTGGTTAATGAGACCTTTGATGCTAGTGGAGCTCTTGATAAAGTGTGTAAGGCTAGTAGCATAGCATGCTGTTAGTGTTGGATAATTTAGATCTACCTAATCATTTAGGCCTGTCATTTTAAGTTTGTTGAATTGATTTACATTTGTTTTCTTTGTGAGATTTTATAAACATTGGATCATGTACGATATTGATCATGCCTTTTGAGTTTCATCTTGCATCAATTTCCTTTATCAGTAAGCTCAATATTAGATGTGGATTCTTTATTTTAAATTTATTACAATATTATCTATGCTATCTTGCAAAAAGAGTATCTGCATTTCTATGGTTTTGTTTATATGCAATAGTACTTTCTTGGATACGATATCTATTATGCTGTCTTCTATTATGGTTTTTTGTAGAACTTGCTATATGGCTCATTCTTTGATAGAGTGCTTGATAAATTTTGTTGAAATTTTCTTCCATAATCAAATGTAGTAGTTTATGTTGTATAATTGAATGTAATGTCAAATTTTTACATTTTAAAATATTTTGTTAAACTTACAGCCTTGAATGGAATATGGATGATCCTGATAACAACAGTCTAAACTATGAAGATGTTCTATGTACTTTTTAGCAATGTACATTATGGAGTGTCCATTTGCATCTACCTGTGCTACAAAGTTGCTTATCCACCTTAAGATGTTTGGGCAAACTGTATTGAAAATCACAATATTTTTAAACATTGCCGCTTCATTATGATGTTGTGAAAGTTCTTGAAGTATTGTTCTTTCTGCTTCTTCATTGCATGCGTCATCGGTTGAATCCTCGTTATTTTTTGAAATCTACTTGATCCTAATTTGGGCCTTGTAGAAAGAAAAGAGACAAGAAGGGCACCATGAAATGATTTGGGAAGGACATGCCTAATTAATTGTCCTTCCTTTAGATACAAGTCCCAGACCCATTCAAGGGAGAAGGATCCTCTTAGAGAGTGATCAAAGTGATAGGAGTGAAGAACGAGAGGATGAGTAAAATGCATTGCTGGATGTGTCAATGTGACTCGGATGCGAAGAGGAGGTCGTGTGGAGCATTGAAAGGGAAATTTATTCGAAAAGAAGATTCTTAAGCATGATTTGAAGGACAAGGGAGCTTCTATGTTCGTCTCCCGCTTGGGGAAGACAATTTATGATGCAGGATATGTAATGAGTTTGTGAATATGCAATTGTAGCCTTACGGAATTCTAATGAGTGAAAAGGTAATGCTTGGGTGAAGCTAAATGATGCAATATTCATTAAAATATTCTACATTTAATTATATTTTTTTAAAAAAATCACTTGTATTCACAAACATGCATAAAACAGATTAGGCGTTAGAAACACACGAAAGATATAGTTGAATTCAAGAAGAGAGCACTTCAATCAAATGTCGGACAAGGGATTCTTTCAAGTAGAACTAAAATTCAAGAAGAGAGCAATTCAATCAAATAATATATTTTTTTCAACAAGAAATCAATATAAAGTGATAAGACTTTCAAATTAGAGCATACACGAGTAATTGGGGTCAGAAGGATGTGTGGTGGCTGATTCTGAGTCAGGACTGCAAAATTAGAATATTTCTTCACTGATTTCAGATTCCGAGACAGTTTTTCTACAGCAGGGAAGAGGTGTGGGTGTTATTTAGGTTGTTGTGGTGGTAGGAGGGTAGTGTGGCTGTGGGGAGATGTAATAGAGGTAGTCGGTGGGGTTAGAGAGAGGAGAGGATGGGTTGTAGTTGCTAATTTGCTGTTGCAGGAAAGGTGGCAGGAAGTGGAATCACTGTAGACGGGTTCACAGGGAAGTAGGGAATGATTCAGCTGTTGAATAAGGAAAACAGGCAGCCTGGATTTTCAGTTTGGGCTGGGGAGTATAGGTAATGGATGTAACGTGGGCAGTTACCAGGCTTCAATGGCGAATGAGATGTGGTTCTTTCACTTGTCGACTGGACGGCAAGCTGAAACTACATATTGGTGGCTGTTAATAGCAGTTAGGCTAATAGGTAGTGGTAGTTGTAAGAAGAGAGAAACAGGAGAGAGAAAATTGCTCGTAATTGAATATATTTCAAAGTATAGAAATACATACACTTATATAGAGGTAGATAGAGAGAGATATCTACATTTACAATGTGAGACTAAAGTAGCTATACATGGGCCAATACACATGGGCCTCCTAAATGGGCTAATTCTATTTTATCTTTAACACTCCCCCGCAAGCTGGAGCGTGCAAGTCATAAGCGCCAATCTTGGATAAAGACTGATAGTACAGAGTCCGTGAGAGAGTCTTGGTGAAAATATCAGCAATTTGACTGGAGGCCGAAACATGTTCCAATACTATCTTTTTTGACTGAACCTTTTCTCGAACGAAGTGACATTCAACTTCAATGTGCTTTGTGCGCTCATGGAACACTGGATTCTTGGCAATATGTATGACAGCTTGACTATCACAGAGCAGGGTAGCAGGTGAAGAGAGTGTGAGACCCATATCACTGAGGAGGCCCTCTAGCCAGGTGACCTCAGATACGACCGCTGCCATAGCACGATATTCAGCCTCAGCAGACGAGCGAACAATAACAGGTGGCGTAGTCCGCATCAGAGTAGACAACAAGAGATAAAAAAGACGATGACTTATAAACAAGTCCTTGTCCAGAAGCCTTCTTTAAATATCTGAGCGTCCACTCGACGACTTGAAGATGAGAAGTTCGAGGAGTATGCATGAATCAACTTACCACTCCAACAGCGAATGAGATGTCAGGCCGCGTAACTGTGAGGTAGATTAATTTCCCCACCAAGCGCCGATAGTACTCTGGATTGGTCAGAACAGGGTCATTCTCAGAGTCTTGATTCGACAGCTGATGATTCATGTCCATCAGAGTATCTGTAGGTTTGCATCCCGAGTAACCCGCACTTTGTAGAAGATCTATGTAGTACTTTCGCTGAGATAAGACTAGTCCACCAGGTCTTCTTGCAACCTCAAGTCCAAGGAAGTATCGCAGATTGCCTAGATCTTTTGTCTGAAAGACGGAGTTCAGATGTTTGATTTTCTGTATCCCGATGGTGTCATTTCCCATAATCAGAATGTCATCAACATAGGCAAGAAGAAGAACTGTACATGTTGCTTGATGACGAGTAAAGAGAGAGAAATCTGCAGAACTCCGAGTGAATCCCATCTCGCGAACCACCTTACTAAACTTATCAAACCAAGCGCGATGAGATTGTTTGAGACCATATATAGACTTCCGGAGAAGACATACACGAGACTCCCTCGTGGTCTCAAACCCAGGTGGCTGGTGCATATACACAGTCTCCTGAAGATCGCCATTGAGAAAGTCATTTTTGATATCCAATTGATGAAGGGGCCATTGAAGGTGCACAACAAGAGAGATCATAACCCGTACAGTACTCAATTTTGCCACCGTAGAGAACGTTTCGTCGTAATCAAGGACATGTTGCTGAGTGAAGCCCCGAGCCACCAGACGGGCTTTGAGACGATCAACAGTTCCATCAGGAGCATGTTTGATTGTAAAGACCCATTTGCAGCTAACACAAGATTGACCAGGAGGGAGAGGAACAAGGTCCCAAGTCTGGTTAGCGCAGAGAGCTGCCATCTCGTCGTCCATGACCACACGCCAGCCCGGATGTTGTAGAGTATCCTGCAAAGAGTTAGAAAGGGAAATAGTGGAAAGAGAGAGGGCAAAAGTGCGAAGAGGTGGAGAGAGACGATGTAGGGATACATAGTTTCCCATGGGATGAGCCGTAGAGGGCGGTGCTTGATCGTCAAAGCGCAGAAGAGCATCCGTAGTAGGGGGTTGCTGGCTACGAAGCACAGATACACCAAAAATAGGGCTGTACCCATATCAAGTACGTTTCCGGTACGAATACGCGTATCAGACGGGCCGGTTCGTTATAATCGCGATTTTAGGGTTTCCGGTACTCATTTGCCGCCGCTCCAGATTCCAGATCCCGTGCTCCCGAACCCGTGTCGCTCCCGATCCCCGCTCCCGTCCTGCTCCCGATCCCTGCCGACGATCCCTGCCGACGATCCCTGTAAGCAATGATCTTCTTCTTCTTCTTCCAGATCCCGTGCTCCTGATCTTCTGTTAAGCGACGATCATCAACTTAGTTCTGTAAGCGACGATCATCACTGTACTCATTAAGCGACGATCATCATTGTTCTTCTGTTCTTAAGCGACGATCGTCAACTTAGTTCTATAAACGACGATCATCACTGTACTCATTATGTAACACCCCCAGTTTTCAGACCTGGAGTCGCTGGAAGCTCACGCCCGGCGGTAGAGATACCGCTGGCGGGAGGACGATGAGCTCGACATTGGATCTAGCGCACGATCATTGGATCTAGTGCGCACGACCACTGGTCGTGTGCCACTGATCATGCGCACTATTCTCCATTTTTCCAAGTTCTGCCTAGGGCAATCGCAAGACCATTGGACATAGTGTGCACGACCACTGGTCGTGCGCCGCTGCTCGTGCGCGTTTATCCCATTTTCTCTAGAGTTCTGTCATTGTTAATCGCACGATCATGGGATCCAGTGCGCACGACCACTGGTCGTGCGCCACTGATCGTGCGGGCGGGTGCAGTTCCGTCATTTTCTTTTGTGGCCGTCCGATGCTTCCTTAAACTCGATCCAAGGGCCCAGGATCTTCCGCCCAAAGGACTTAAATAGGGTTGAGAGTGTCTTTCCCCTCATTTTTCTCATCTTTTAGAGTGAGAGTTAGGGTTGGAGAGGAAGATAAGGGAGGAGGAAGGAGAGCTTTCTTCCACCATAGACGGAGCTTCAGAGCTCCGATCGTCGTTCCGAGACCAGATCCGTGGAGAGGGCGTGGAGGCGCTCGTGTCAATCCGTTCAAAGCAAAGATTTCATGTCTAGGAAGAGGGGTCGTAAGGTAACGACATTTCTCCTATCGGTTTCTAGGATGCGTGCATATCATCTTTTTGTTTCTTGTTTTTCAAGCTTTTGGGCACCAAATCTCTCAAATGAGAGGGGTTTGGGTTGCCATGGTTCAAGAGGAACCACCGGGTCGATTGTGTCCGTCCCCGGCATGATATTGCATTAGAGATCCGCTCCGTTAGTGGATTAGGCATTGTGGGTGAAGCCGTAGTTGCGACCGTTATTCCGTCTCGGTGATGTTGCATAGCGAGCGTTTAAGATTTTGTATAAATCCGTTGCGACAAGATTCCGTTTGTGATGTATGTGTTTTCTCCCTTTTTTGAGTGAGTACGTGTAGTCGGAACCAGACAAGGTTAGATCCGCGTTGGCGGTAGATGTTTTCCTTGGTGCGCGGGAACGTTGCAGTACAAATGATGGATTAGAGTAGGAAATGCTATGGATTGTGATGTGCTAAGATGCGACTTTGTCTCCGTGGTCGGCTGACTATCCCGTGACGTGCAAGTCATGTGGGGAGAGTGTCCCGACGAGACTAGTCCCCTTCTGTGAGGCTGACGAGAACGCCAAGCATAGGACAAGCCCGGGCAATGAAGCCCACGAGCGGGTGGGGTCCGGCAATGGTTCTTAGAATCGGTTTGTGTGTGAGACGGAATCCTGACGTGAGAAGTCAGAGTTTGCAGGCAAGCCCAGGTCTAAGACCCACGAGCGGGTGGGGCCTTGGCAAGATTTCCGTGTCGCGGCTTGTATGCCGTTAGGAGAATTGCAGTACCCTTTTTGTTTGCGGCTTGACGCCGATGAGAAAATTGGAAGTACCTAGTTGTTATGATGATGTGCTAGATGCATACGCGATAGGGTGCCTTGGGTGAAGCCCGAGTTTGCATACATACTGCATAGTAGACCCCTTTGATTATATGTTCAACATAGAAAACATGTTTGTTGTTTGAGACATCCAAATCTGTTTTTAAAGTTTACTTGTTTATGTATATGACATACGAAGTGCTGACTTGCAGGTTGGAGGTGTACCCCGGGGTCCGTTAGAGGCAGCCGGGAGGAGATGCGTTGGTTACACAGTAGAGGTCAGTCTTTGTTGACCCACGTTACCACAAATATTTACAGGGCAAGGATCGCAAGCGGGAGCAAGTGCGCCGGCCGAAAAGGCCTAAGCCTCATGAAGTGATTATCATGCTTACTAGCTTGTTTTCTTCTTGACTGTGATGCTCCATGTTATTGGTATTTCCGGCTTGCATGCCGAGGTAGCATAGGCGTGCTTTTGCACGTTAATGTTTGACCTTGTCATTCAGTTTTGGACTTATTTTGTGCAAGGCCTTAAGGCCATTTTGATACTCCTGATTGGTAGTGGATAACTTCTAGTTTTGTTGGTATGTTTCCGCTGTTGCTTTATTCTGAGTTTTGAGTTTGGTAGTTAGTACCATCTTTTAATGCTAAAGTTGTGGTGTCCGTATGTTGTGGGACCACAGCCGGACCCATATTATATGATCATTACAGGGGAGGCGTTACAATTTGGTATCAGAGCAAGGTTGATGTCCAATGTCAGGTTTAGCAGTCGATTTAATGTAATCAGATCGCGTATAGAAATTATCCACATTGGAGTATTGCGGGACCGTGAGTGTCCTTATGTTTGAGTCTTGTGATTAGAGACTGATTTCTTGTTCGTGAAGGTGCGCTGGGATAACTACGGGCGTGACGAGTTCTCATGGGAGCGTGAGCAAGCAATGTGCGAGGACTATCCCGAGTTATTTGTGTAATGCTAGTTTGAAACAATAACCGATATGTAGCAACAGTGTTTTGAAACATTGCAATATTGTTTTCGGTTGTTTGCCTGATTAGAAATGGTTTGTGTAAAGTTGTTGTAACAATGTTTTTATTTGCTGCAATAATTTTCTTGTTGTCTTCCTGTATGAAGATTAATTTCGGGGACGAAATTCTTGTAAGGGGTGAGAAGTTGTAACACCCTCAGTTTTCAGACCTGGAGTCGCTGGAAGCTAACGCCCGGCGGTAGAGATACCGCTGGCGGTAGGATGATGAACTCGACATTGGATCTAACACACGATCATTGGATCTAGTGCGCACGACCACTGGTCGTGCGCACTATTCTCCATTTTTCCAAGTTCTGCCAAAGGCAATCGCAAGACCATTGGACATAGTGCGCGCGACCACTGGTCGTGCGCCGCTGCTCGTGCGCGTTTATCCCATTTTCTTTAGAGTTCTGCCATTGTTAATCGCACGATCATGAGATCCAGTGCGCACGACCACTGGTCGTGCGCCACTGATCGTGCGGGCGGGTGCAGTTTCGTCATTTTCTTTTGTGGTCGTCCGATGCTTTCTTAAACTCGATCCAAGGGCGCAGGATCTTCCCCCCAAAGGACTTTAATAAGGCCGAGAGTGTCTTTCCCCACATTTTTCTCATCTTTTAGAGTGAGAGTTAGGGTTGGATAGGAAGATAAGGGAGGAGGAAGGAGAGAGAGCTTTCTTCCACCATAGACGGAGCTTCAGAGCTCCGATCGTCGTTCCGAGACCAGATCCGTGGAGAGGGCATAGATGCGCTCGTCAATCCTTTCAAAGCAAGGATTCAATGGCTAGGAAGAGGGGTCGTAAGGTAACGACACTTCTCCTCTCGGTTTCTAGGATGCGTGCATAACATCTTTTTGTTTCTTGTTTTTCAAGCTTTTGGGCACCAAATCTCTCAAATGAGAGGGGTTTGGGTCGCCATGGTTCAAGAGAAACCACCGGGTCGATTGTGTCCGTCCTCGACATGATATTGCATTAGAGATCCACTATGTTAGTGGATTAGGCATTGTGGGTGAAGCCGTAGTCGCGACCGTTAGTCCGACTCGGTGATGTTGCATAGCGAGCCTTAAGGATTTTGTAGAAATCCGATGCGGCAAGATGTCGTTTGTGATGTATGTGTTTTCCCCCTTTTTTTGAGTGAGTAGTGTATCCGGAACCGGACAAGGTTAGCTCCGCGTTGGCGGTAGATGTTTTCCTTGGTGCGCGGAACCTTGCAGTACGAATGGTGGATTAGGGTGGGAAAGACTATGGATTGTGATGTGCTAAGGTGCGGCTTTGTCTCCGTGGTCGGCTGGCTATCCCGTGACGTGCAAGTCATGTGGGGAGAGTGTTCCGGCGAGACTAGTTCCCTTCTGTGAGACTGACGAGAACGCCAAGCATAGGACAAGCCCGGGCAATGAAGCCCACGAGCGGGTGGGGTCCAACAAGAGTTGTTAGAATCGGTTTGTGTGAGACAGAATCCTGACGTGAGAAGTCAGAGTTTGCAAGCAAGCCAGAGTCTAAGACCCACGAGCGGGTGGGGTCTTGGCAAGATTTTTGTGTGACGGCTTGTATGCTGTTAGGAGAATTGCAGTACCCTTTTTGTTTGCGGCTTGACGCCGATGAGGAAATTGGAAGTACCCAGTTGTTATGATGATGTGCTAGATGCATACGCGATAGAGTGCCTTGGGTGAAGCCCGAGTTTGCATACATGCTGCATAGTAGACCCCTTTGATTATATGTTCAACATAGAAAACATGTTTGTTGTTTGAGACATCCAAACCTGTTTTTAAAGCTTTACATTATATATATGACATACAAAGTGCTGACTTACAGGTTGGAGGTGTACCCCGTGGTCCGTTAGGGGCGGCCGGGAGGAGATGTGTTGGTTACACGGTTACACAGTAGAGGTCAGCCTTTGCTGACCCACGTTACCACAATTTTTTACAGGGCAAGGATCGCAAGCGGGAGCAGGTACGCCGGCCTAAAAGACCTAAGACTCATGAAGTGATTACCATGCTTACTAGCTTATTTTCTTCTTGACTGTGATGCTCCATGTTATTGGTATTTCCAGCTTGCATGCCGATGTAGCCTAGGAGTGTTTTTGCACGTTGTTGTTTGACCTTGTTGTCATTCAGTTTTGGACTTATTTTGTGTAAGGCCTTAAGGCCATTTTGATACTCCTGATTGATAGTGAATAACTTCTAGTTTTGTTGGTATGTTTCCGCTGTTGCTGTATTCTGAGTTTTGAGTTGGGTAGTTAATACTATATTTTAATGCTAAAGTTGTGGCGTCCGTATGTTGTGGGGCCCCGACCGGACCCATATTATATGGTCATTACAGGGGCGGCGTTACACATTAAGCGACGATCATCTCTGTAAGCGACGATCATCACCGTTCTTCTGTTCTTCTGTTCATCTGTTATATTAATTTGTTCAGCTTAGTTCTGTTAATTAGTTATGTTAATTTGTTCAGCTTAGTTCTGTTAATTAGTTATGTTAATTTGTTCAGCTTAGTTCTGTTAATTAGTTATGTTAATTTGTTCAGCTTAGTTCATTTCAAGTCATTAGGACAATTCATTAGTTATGTTAATTTGTTCAGCTTAGTTCTTTTAATTAGTTCTATTAATTTGTTCAGCTTAGTTCAAGTCATTAGTGTAATTCATTAGTTATGTTAATTTGTTCAATTCATTAGTTCAATTCATTAGTTCTGTTAATTAGTTCAATTCATTAGTTCAATTAATTAGTTCACTTAATTTGTTCAATTAATTAATTTGTGAATGTGTTGTTAGTTCAATTCAATTTTTTTCATCTTTTTCTTATTACAACAATTATGTCTCAATCACAATCTCATATTAGTGTCACTGGTTCAACTTCTACCTCAGTAACAAGTAGATTTATTTTTGATGATGCAAGTAGGGATGATTATGCACCCCTTTGAGATTATGTATCTCTTATCCATAGTAGTGAAGTTGGTGGCGGAAACAGAAAATGAAAATGCAATTTTTGTGAGATAGATTTTAGTGGCTCGTATTCTAGAGTAAAGAGTCACTTTCTAAAAATATCGGGGAATGGTATTAGGGTATGTCCAAAAGTAACTCAAGAGTATCTAAAATAACTTCAAAAAGTGGTTGCTACATCAGAAGAAAAATGCAAACCGGCTCTCAAGATATTATCGTTTCATAATGCAAGTCAGGGTTCTCAAATAGTTGGGGAAACGAAAAAAAGAAGAGGGGGAACTATTGATATGACTTTTCAAAATAAAGCTAGAGATGAGTTAAGAAGTCATATAGCCAGGATGTTCTATTCTGGTGGTTTGCCATTTCATCTAGCTAGAAATCCATATTATGTTAGTTCATATAAATTTGCTGCTAACCACAATCTAGATGGATTTGTTCCTTCTGGATATAATGCTCTCAGAACAACACTATTGCAGAAAGAAAAATCAAATATCACTAGAATGCTTCAGCCAATTAAAGATACTTGACCCCTAAAGGGAATCAGCTTAGTCAGTGATGGTTGGACAGATGCTCAAAGAAGACCTTTGATTAATTTTATGTCGGCCTCCGAGGTTGGTCCTATTTTTTTAAAGGCAGTTGATGCATCAGGTGAGTATAAGGATAAACATTATATTGCAAATTTGATGATCGAAGTTATTAATGAAGTTGGTGCCGAAAATGTTATACAAGTTATCACTGATAATGCACCAGTGTGTAAGGCAGCAGGAGCAATTGTGGAGGCACGATTCCTACATATTTTTTGGACACCTTGTGTTGTGCACACTTTAAATCTAGCATTAAAAAAATATTTGCGCAGCCAATAATACTGATCATTGTGTAACAGTTAGAGAACAATGCAGATGGATAACTCAAGTGGCTAATGATGCTCAATCAATCAGGACTTTCATAATGAATCATCAATACAGGTTGAACATGTATAACTGTTTTGTTTCACTGAAGTTACTTGCAGTTGCTGAGACACGATTTGCTTCCACTATATTGATGTTGAAGAGGTTTAAACTTGTGAAGATGAGCTTGCTTAATATGATTGGATGTCCCGAATGACTATGTATAGAGCAGATGATGCTGAGAAAGCTTTAGAGGTTAAAAATATTATCTATAGTGACAAATGGTAGGATGATGTGGACAAGATTCTTGATATAACAAGATCCATATATGATGTGCTTAGGGTTTGTGATACAGACAAACCTAATCTTCATCTGGTATATGATGTGGGATATTCAATGATAAAAAATATGAAGCTTGAAATATATAAACACGAGAAGTTGACGGACTGGGAAGCTCATTGCTCTCTTTATGAGGCAATTTATGATGTCCTCGTTGATCGATGGACCAAGAGTTGCACACCACTACATTGCATGACTCATTCTTTTAATCAAAGGTAATTTTTTTTTCTTATTTGATATTAAACATTTACTATTATTTATTTATTTACTATATATTTTTATTTGTATGTATTACAGTCGAGAATGGCTTGAAGGAGGGCCAAATAAAGTTGCTCCAAATACAGATGAGATTTCTTTGGAGTGGAATAAATGCTTAAGAAGATATTTTCCTGATGTGGTGGAGATGAATATAGTAATCAATGAGTTCTCTTGGTTTACGGGATTTGGTCAAGCTTTCAGTGAGACAGATAGTTTGGAGAGTAGAGCTTCATTATTGCCCAAAGATTGGTGGAGTTACTATGGAACTTCGGCACCTAAATTACAAAAAATTGCTTTGAAGTTGTTAGGTCAACCTTCTTCATCGTCCTGCTACGAGAGAAATTGGAGCACATACTCATTCATTCACTCATTGAGAAGAAACAAAATCCTACCACAACGAGCTGATGATTTGGTGTACGTGCATAGTAATCTACGCTTATTATCGAGCAGAAACGAAATCTACAGTCAAGGAAGGAGTAGAATGTGGGATATAAGAGGTGATGCATGGACAAATCCTTTTGATGGAGTTAACATGCTTACGGTACCAACTTGTCTTTAGATGAGTCAGAAATTAAAGATGCCTTGATCTCCAACAATATGAAGGAAGATGAAGAAAATGAGTGATGAACATCATTTTATTTGAAATAATTATGAATAGCTTATGTCTAAGTACTTCATGTTATATTGCATTAATTATGAACTTGTACTTCAATTGATTATTTATGGTTCATGTTTTATTGTTTTGAGAATGACGGGCTGTAATCCTGGACGAGCGGCGAGTGTAGACACAGGTAGATGGAGGAGGAGGGAGAGGTAGTGAAGTTGGTACTGGTGGAGCGGAAGAAGTGAGAGGCAGAGATGTGACGGGAACAGCCGGACGAGGAATTGTGGGCTGAGGTGGTTAGAGTGGAGGCGTAAGAGAAGATGCTTTCATCTTCAGCAAAGGTAACATCCGTGGAGATGAGCACCTTGTTGATTGTGGGAGAGTAGCAAACATACCCCTTTTTGGGTACGAGAGTAGCCTACAAAGACACATTTGGTGGCGCGGGCGGCAAGTTTGTCACTTGGTGGTCCGAGAGAGTGAACATAACAGGCACATCTAAATGTGCGAGGCGTGAGAGAAAACAGGAACTTGGAAGGAAACATGAGACTGAATGAAGAAGCAAAGTTAAGAACGGATGAGGCCATACGGTTAATGAGATAGCAAGCAGCAGAGACAACAAAGTTCCAATATTCAACGGGAACCTTCATTTGAAGCATGAGTGACCGAGTGACATCAAGGAGATGACGATTCTTCCGCTCGGGCACACCATTCTGCTGGGGTGTGTATGCGCGTGAAGTTTGATGAATTATCCCAAATTTGGTGCATAAGTTGGAGAAGTTGCGACTAGTGTATTCACTAGCGTTGTCAGTGCAGAGCGTTTGGACAGTAATAAAAAATTACGTACGTATTTCAATAATAAACGCACGAAAAATAGAAGTTAGCTCAGTACAATCACGAAGTAAATAAAGACATGTGAGACGTGAATAATCATCAATGAAGGTTACAAAGTAGCGATAACCAAAAATACTGAGTAGTTTATAAAGACCCCAGACATCGAATTGAACTAAAGAAAACAGAGTAATACTCTGGTCACATACAGAAGGGAAAGAAGTATGATGTTGCTTGCCAAAGATACATGATTCACATGAAAATTCCTGTAAAGAGACATCAGCAAGAGCCTTCTTGAGAATCTGAAGAGGAGCATGACCAAGACGACGATGCCAGTTGACGGAGGGTACAACAGAGAGTGAAGTGGGAAGAGCGTCCAGGAGATAAAGCTCGTTTGACAGCCGTCCTCTACCAATGATAGTCTGTGTTCGACGATCCTGCATGACAAAAGAAGAGGGAGAAAAGATCAAACAGTAATCAAGATTCTGGGCAAGCCTACTA